>JAODAL010000131.1:0-418444 GCA_025379985.1 Phyllomedusa bahiana | reverse complement strand
CCATAAGTGATATGGCAGTTTAAGTCCCCCATAGGCTGTATAGGCAGCTATATGTCCCCCATAGTACAGGCTATGGGTTTAGTACTAGGCAGGTATAGGCAGTACTAGGCGGGAAATGGGTTTAGTGACTAGGCAGGTAGAGGTAGTACTAGGCAGGGAGAGGTAGTACTAGGCAGTACTAGGCGGGTATAGGTACTAGGCAGGTATAGGCAGTACTAGGCAGGTTATAGGTAGGCTTATTGGCAGTTCTAGGCAGGTTTAGGCAGTACTAGGCAGGTATAGGTAGGCTTATAGGCAGTACTAGGCAGGTATAGGCAGTACTAGGCAGGTATAGGCAGTACTAGGCAGGTATACGTAGGCTTATAGGTAGTACTAGGCAGGTATAGGTATGTATTAGGCAGTTTATAGGCAGTACTGGGCAGGTATAGGTAGGCTTATAGGCATTACAAGGCGGGTTTATAGGCAGTACTAGGCAGGTATACGTAGGCTTATAGGTAGTACTAGGCAGGTATAGGCAGTACTAGGCAGGAATAGGCATACTAGGCAGGTATAGGGCAGTACTAGGCAGGTATAGGTAGTACTAGGCAGGTATAGGAAGGCTTATAGGTAGTACTAGGCAGGTATGGGTAGTACTAGGCAGGTATAGGTAGGCTATAGGCAGTACTAGGCAGCAATGGCAGTAACTAGACAGGTATAGGCAGGTGTAGCAACCCGTTTTAAAAAAAAAAAAAAAATCACTTACCGGGCTCCCCGCTGCTCCGTCTCCCTCACTGTCCGGCCTCCTCGCTGTCCGGTCCTGCGCGCTCTTCCTGGCACAGGCGGGTGACGTCATCAGGCCGCGCACGCAGCGTGATGACATGCACGCTGCCTGTGCCGGGGAGCCCCGGACAGCCGCGAGTTTGCGGCTGCCGGAGTCACTGCGGAGCACGGAGCGCTCGCTCTGTTGCCCCGCAGTGGTATCTCTTCACCTGTGTGCGCTCCGGAGGAGTCGCATGCAGGGGAAGAGATGACGGCCCAGTGCCCGGGCCATCGCAGCGCCTGGACACTGTCAGCCGTGCTGGGGCCTTCAGTTTATGCGCTCCGTGAGGAGCCGAAATATAACTGAAGCGTCCCTGTCAGCACTCGGGCCATCGCAGCGCCTGAGTGCCGACAGTGACTCGAGTATAAGCCGAGGGAGGGTTTTTCAGCACATTTTTTGTGCTGAAAAACTCGGCTTATACTCGAGTATATACGGTATATAATTCCCACTCATCAGTACAACGTAGTAAGCATTATAGTAACCTATGTAAACATAGATGGATAGAACAAAAAATAGGTAATTAGTAACTATTACCCATGATAGTCATGCCCTTCTGCACATTTTGCAGTTGCTTCCTCAAGGAGGGGGGAGGGGTCTTTTTCTTATGACTTGAGCTATAAATTACGGGGGACATGTATGAAGATTGGCACGTCGAAGCGACTGTTTTCACTTTTTTTTCCCGTGGAAGTTGGTTCTTGATGTATGTCGGCGCCGAAGAGCGCTCATACATGCGGGGAAAACTTCAACGTCTCCGACAGACAGACCACATTGAAATTGGTCTGCCTTTCAGAGCTCTAATGCGCCACACTTTGCCGACCCGCATTCATACATGCCCTCAGAACGCCCCTTCATGTTAGGCGCATAAGAAAGTGGCAAAGCTTGCGCCTAACAGCACATTACTGCGTTCGACAGCGGAGCCGGCACAGTGAGGCGCATTATATGCCTGAAAACAGGCAAAAGCCCGATCATACATGTCCCCCTATATTTTTACCTGTGTAGAAAAATAGAGGCTAGGTTGCAATTACAATGTGAAAAAGACATCCAATGGCATACTAGAGAATATGTCAAAAAAGAAGAACTTGTGTTTATTAAAGATGCAATTTCAGAGTTTCAGATCTGAATTGGACGTTTGTCCTGTATACCGCACATATACCATGCTTTGTGTATTGGACACAGTAATCATGACAGACCAGAACTCATGTTTATTTAAAATTGTATTTAGGGAATGCCTTGGATTTCTGGCATGGCTTTCACAACGGATTACCTTATGTCATGAGTTCAATTTCTATAATTAATCTCATTAAAGGTAAGAGCTTTTTAGAAAGGTTATTTACATAAAAACCTCTAAATTTGTATAAGTTAATCAAGGTCACTTGAATCCACGCCTTTGCTGTCAATTCTGAAATTTGTACTCATCCATTTTGGACTGTGGCCTATTCTACTAAAGATTTTCTTCATCTATCTTTCCCTGCTGTGGAGAGTGGTTGGCCAACCTAAAAAAAAAAAAAAAGAAAAAAAAAAGTAAAAAAATGGATTTAGTCACTTGTAAGCATTATTACTTCAGTGCACTTTGACATGCACCTCAGCCAGCTATATTTATTCTCCCCCTTCATGACAGTCTGAAGAGTGCGCCCTTCCTCATTTTCATCTGATCTTTGCCATCTGTTGAGGGTGGCTGTCCTGTCTGAAATTAAAAAAAAAATTGAGTTATTCATTTATAACTAAACCACTGTTACTAGACTTCTTGTCACATCAGTGCACCTTTGCTTGCAGCTCAGCCAGATGTTCAGTCTTCCCCTCCGTGTTGGTCCAAGCAGTACCCTCTTCCTGATTTTCATCTTCTGTCTTTGTCAATTTCTTAGGATGGCTGGCCAATTTGAAAAATGGATTTTATCATTTGTCACAGAACCACTCTAACAAGAGTACTTATTTGTCACTTTAATGCACACCTATTTTTCCAGCTCAGCTAGCTCTCTTAAATCGACCCCTTATTCATGGTCTTAGAAGAGCGCGGATTTGATTTCTGCAATCTTTATCCACCTCCTCTGTTACGGGCGATTGTCTACCTATATGTAACATTACATTGGATAAGGAAAAATTGTATCTTTAGTCATATTGTGCATATACTGTAATTGTTAGTAAAGTTTCTATTTATTAATTGATAGTTTACCTTATTTTGCAGCTCAGACATCATATTTCACTTTCTATTGTGGTCCAAAGAGTTCCCAGTGATTTGATTTCTCTATTCTTCATTTACTTCTTCTTACATAGTTACATAGTGCGGTAAAAAAAAAAAGACATAAATCCATCAAGTTCTATAAAGTGTGGGGAAAGATGTGGCTGAAGGGAGGAGGACAGGAAGTTTTTTAAACTTTGTTTCCCCTACTGTTGAAGACTTTGGAACCCATAAGGCAAGACCAATCTGCCCTAAAGAAAGAGTTCATTCCAGTTGTCATAAGACTGGATCCAGATTTTTCATACGGGTACATAAGTGTAAATATTATTTAGTAGTAAGCGGTTATCTAAGCCTTTCTTGAAACCCTCAACTGTTCCTGCTGTTACCAACTGCTCAGGAAGGCTATTCCACAGATTTACAGTTCTCATGGTGAAGAAGACTTTTCTCATCTGGAGACTGAATTCTTTTGTCTCCAGATGAAGGGAATGTCCCCTTGTCTTTTGAGGGGGTTTTACATGAAATAGCTTTTCACCTTTCTTTTTGTAGGGACCATTTTTATACTTATGTAAATTAATCATGTCTCCTCATAGCTGTCTTTTCTCAAGAATAAATAAGTTTATTTTAACCTCTCTTTATAACTAACATGGTCTGTTCCCCATATTACTTTGGTTGTTCGTCTTTGAGCTTTCCTTATCTCCATTACATTACATTACTTTCTATAAACTGGAGCCCAGAACTGAACAGCATAATCTAAATGAGGCTGCACCAATGCATTATAAAGCGGTTATATTACTCTCCCACAAGTCCATGCCTCTTTTAATACACACGAATACCCTGCTGGCCTCAGAGGCAGCTGATTGACATTGCATGCTATTCTGTAATCTATGATCTAGAAGTACAGCCAGATCCTTTTCAACAAGCGATTCTCCCAATTTTTTACTCCCTAGGACATATGGTGCCTGCAGATTATTAGTACCCAAATGCAGAAGTTTACATTTACCCAAATATAATCTCATTTGCCAAGTGGATGCCCAAACACTCAGTGTGTCCAGGTCTGCTTCCAATTTACAAACATCTTGCATAGATGTCTGCATAGATTGCACTACATTACATAACTTGGTGCCAACAACAAAATAGAAAAAGTGCTATTAATATCTTAACCTACATCATTGATAAATAAATTTAATAAAAGAGGACCCATTACTGAGCCTTGGGGTACATGACTCATAACGGGGGACCTTTCAGAGTAGGAATCATTTACCACCAGTTTCTGAGTATTATTCGACAGCCAGTTTTCAATCCAATTCCACACTGTTATTTCTAACTCAATAGACTTTAATTTTCCCGATAGATGCCTATGAGGGACAGTGTCAAATACCTTTGTAAAGTCTAAACAACCGCCCCGCTATCCAGGCTTCTACAACCTCTTCATAAAAACAGGTTAGTCTGACAACTTCTGTCCTTAGTAAAACCATGCTGGCAATCACTTATAATATTATATTCAGCCATATATTCCTGTAGATAGTCCCTTATGAGCCCTATAATAAGTGTTAAACTTACTGGTTTATAATTACCTCGGCAAAACCTTGAACCCTTTTTGAAGATGGGAACCACATTAGCCTTGTGCTAGTCTCCTGGCACTATTGCAGTCATCAGAGACTACCTGAATATCATGTACAGGGGTACACAAATAACTGAGCTAAGAACATTGGGTGTAAGCTATCTGGGCCTGGAGCCTTGTTTACCATAAGTTTATTTAACTTGACTTTGACCATTTCTACACTTAGCCAATTTTTTATATCACTTGATGTATTAACATTACTGGCACTGCATACATCTACACTGGGCTCACCCAAATCAGCACTGAAACTGCCTCCATCAGTACTGACCACCATCCACATTAGCAGTAAATCCATCTACATCAACACTGACACCACCCCCTCCAGCTATTTTCTCCTATTTTGTATACACAAAGCTAAAGAATCCATTTAGTAACTCTGCCTTCTCCTGATCCCCAGTCACCAGCTCCCCATTGCTGTTACTTAAGGGTTCTACATGCTATGACTTTGTTTTTTTTGCATTTACATGTTTAAAACATTTCTTGGGGTTTGTTTCACTGTCCTTCAACACCTGTCTTTTCCTTTGATCACCTATTTGCATATTTTATTAAGCTCTTTGTAATATTTAAAGGCTGATGCTGATCCCTGTGACTTACATTTTCTGAATGCCCTTTTTTTTTTTTTATTATGTATTGCCCTTATAACAATAGATTGGAGCCATGCAGGATTTAATTGTAATCGCCTTTATGCCTATAGGAATAAATTTTGCTATACATTTTAATCAAAGTATACTTAAAGCCCTCCGATTTGGGTGCTACGTCATTATTTGATAATAGCTGCTCCCAGTCTATGTCCCATAGAGTGGTCCACAATAAAGGGAACTTGGCCTTTTTAAAATGAAATGTTTTTGCCCTCCTGGTCTATGATTGTTTTTCCCAGTTTAGACTATAGCTAATTATATTGTGGTTGCTGTTACCAAGGTTTTCAGAAACAGTGACCGCTCAGTTCTGCTTTGTTTGAAATGACCAGATTCAACAGAGCATCACTTCTAGTGGGATCACTGATGTTGGGGGGGGGGTCTATAGATTGCACCAAAAATATATTTTTCTGTGCTAATCCCCTTTGTATTTCCACCCACAAGGTTTTCACATCTTAACCATCTTTACATGCTATTGCCTCTTCCACACTTGCTTTCATATCACTCCTTGTCCCTTCCTGTTTGCCCTGTCCTTCCTAAATAGTGTAAAACCCTGAAGGATAACAGCCTAATCCTGCAAGGAGTCCAACCATGTCTCAGTAACACCAACCACATCAATCTGCTCCTCCAGAACTAGAACCTCAAGGTCCCCCATTTTGTTTGCTACAGTTCTGGCATTTGTGAACTGACACAATTTCCTTCCAGTTTTACACATTCAGTAGATGGCATGGGATTACTTGAAATATTATAGGCACCTATATCTTTAATGCTGGTTTGCAACACATGGATCTCTTTATCCACTGGTCTAGTCCACCCCCCACAGTGCCCTTCCCCAGCCCCTGATATAGTCTCCCCCCTCTCTAATCTATCTACACCTACATTTTCTAGATTGTCCTCCCTCCTCATCCCTAGTTTAAATACTCCTGCACACCTTTATAATTCTTTCCCACAGCACAGCAGACCCCCTTCCATTCAGTGCAATTTATCTGCAGAAAACAGATTGTACCCCAAAGAAAAATCAGATTAGTGCTCTAAGAACCCAAACCCTTCTGCCCTACACCAAAACTTCAGCTATGCATTTAACTCCCTGAGCTCCCACTGTCTTTCTTGCATTTTGCTTGGCACAGGCAAGACTGATTCCCTAGCATTAACACATAACTTGGCAATTTTGCTAGGAAGCCCAAGAACAGACGTGGCCTTTCTTTTTCTGGTGCCCCTAGAACTTCTCATAACTTAATTAACCCAGCTACATGGCTCATCCTGCTGATGTTTAACTTCACTCCCAACATTTAGCCCACTAACTGCTTACCGAGTGAGAAGCAACTCCTCCCATAATTGTCAATCACCTTCAGTGTTGCATTCTGCTCCTCCACATCTATAATGTGTGCTTGTAAATTAGCAACATGCTCACATCTGTCACAGTGGTATTCACCCTGGACCTCCTGCTCCAGTAGTGCATTCATATGGCAGACTGTGCACTGATGAATATTGCCACTCATGCTGTCTATTATCCCGTTACACAGCAATGAAGATTAAAAAATAAAGGTTGTTTACTTACCGTTTTTTCACTCGTTATTAACTCGTTTGTAAACTCCACTCCGTCTACCACTCTGTCACAGCCTCTGCATTTATTCAGATATTTATATTCCGCTCCATCACAGACAGACTATTGCCTTTAGTGGCTTTCTCCCATTATTATTATTGTTATTCATTTTAAATTGCCACTAATTCCAGGGCACTGTACATTCCTTGAGTTTTATATACATAAGACCAAACAAAGTACAACACCAACACTAAATAACTAACAACTGGTACATAGGGAGAGAGGACCCCGCGAGGGCTTACAGTCTACAGATCTGCCCCATGTGAACGAATCTTTGTAAATTGAGAAACCACATGAGATTAGAAGTCTTGTGCACCAGATCTACTGCTAACCATAGAAACAGTAGAGTCTCCGGGCAGGGAAGATATACTGCTAGAACACTAGTCCAGATTTGCAGATTTGGGGCAACATGTATGAATTGTGGTGCCCAGGTGCCATTTTTTTGTGCGCATTTGTAGCTTAGAATGCGCCTAAATCTATGAACCTGTTCTGCTACGGGTCATAGATTTAGCGCTTTCTAGCTACAAAGCGACAGTTCTGGCTCAGGTAAACCACTTTCAAAGTGCTTCCAGCAGTAATGCGCCTGGATTTGCCGTACTAAACACATAAATGTGTAGCTTCGTACGGCCTCCAGCGCGCCCCCTGATCTCAGGCGCTTTACAAAGTGCCGCGGGTGCTTTGTAATGCGCCTAATATCAGAGAGCACCTGTTTAAAAATACAGCGAACAGGGCATTCATACGTGTCATCCTTGGTGTTGATGGGAACAGGCAGGACATACTGCAGAAGAAAGAATAAGTAAGAATATGTTATTAGATTTTTACAAATTATATTTTAGATTATTATTATTGATTCTATGTTCACACAGCGTACTGCGGCACGTATTGTGGAATTCTTTGGAAAATCCTGCAGTGGGTACACCTCATTTTAACATACACTTACAATTTCAATTTATATATCTTCCAAATGGTTATATGACATTGTTTCATACACAAATTTTATAATCCAACATCTTTAAGCCTTTGAATAAAACATTTTGGTTTGCTTGATGCCAATATACGTTGTATATTGTCTTGTGTTTTGTTTTTTTACTACATTACATATACAGCCAACATTGTTGTCATTTCTGCACATGGTTCACTGCAGCAGGCTGTTATTCCTTTATTGTTCAAAGACTTAGCATAATGCCACACATGAAATTGATGAATGATGTCTGTATATTTTACCTTCATAATTTTCCCAATACTGACATGTCTGTTGGTTGCTGTTATGGCTACATCCAGGGCCGGGACGATGCATAGACAGAGGTGGGCGATCGCCTAGGGCGCCACCTCTGCCCGTCACATGGGGGCACTGTGCTGCGCGCAGACATTATTGCGCTGCCGGCCGCCAGATGCTCTGACAGACATAGTCAGACTAATAGGATTGATGTTGAAGCGCCGCACTGCTAATCACGGCGGCTGCCCGGCGCCGCGTTCTGACAGACAGTGTGAGTGACAGTGAAGCAGGTGCCTGGCTGCTTGCAGCACAACGCTCAGCTCACCAGTGGCTGCTGGTGCTGCTACTCGGTCTGCCCACTGTCCCTCCTTCTTCTGCTGCTCGGCCGGCCCAATTCCCCTCCTTCCCTCGCATGGGCCGTCTTCGCGGATCTATGACCAAAAACCCGCCCCGCACACGTTCCCACTCTGGACCCCGGGGTTTAGCCAGCCTGACGTAAAGCTGAGTCGGGTGATACTTCACCTGCTGCTGGTTTTGTGTGGGAGGGCCAGGGGGAAAAATTGTGACGTAATATATCATCTATTATATATAATATATATATATAAATTTTTTATAAATTTTTAATATATAATATAATTTCACCGGGCCCCTTTTTAGGTACACCTGTCCAAATGCTCGTTAACACTTAATTTTAATCACAATCACATGGGGGGCAACTCAGTGCATTTTGGCTTTAGGCCAGGTCAAGACAACTCCTGCATTCAAACCCAGCATCGTAGGGGAAGAAAGGGATTTGAGTCCCTTTAACGTGGCATGGTTGTTGGGGGCCAGAAAGGGGTGGTCGAATTTTTTAGAAAATGCTGATTCCCCGGGATTTCCCCAACCACTCTAGGTTTTCAGAGAAAGGTCCAAAAGAAAAAAACTCCAGTGAGCGGCAGTCCTGTGGGGAAAGCCTTGTTGATGCCAGGGTCAAAAAGGGGAAAAGGGCAAATGGTTCCGACTGTAGAAAAGGGAACGTGACTCAAATAGCCACCCGTTACAACCAAGGGGAGCAAAAAGCATCCTTTTAAGCACAGTCGGGAACTTTGAGGCAGATGGGCACAGCAGCAGAAGACCACACCGGGTGCCACTCCTTTCACTAGAACGGAAACTAGGGTCCAAAATTTTCCCAAGCTCATCGAAATTGGGCAGTAAAGATTTTGGGAAAAACGTTTCCTGGTCTGAGGACTCTTTCGCTTCGACAGCCGCTTCGGATTAGGTCAAATTTGCGTCAACACATGAAAGCATGGATCATCCTGCCTTGTATCAATGGTTCAGGGCTGAGTGGAGCATGGTGTGGTGAATATATTTTCTTGGCACTTTTGGCCCTTGTACAATTGAGCATCGTTGCAACACCTTTGAATCTAATGCCACGAAGAATTGAGGCAGATCATGAAGGCAAAAGGGGGTCCAACCCGTTACTAGCATGGTGTACCTAATAAAGTGGCCGGTGAGTGTATATATAGTGATACATATCATGGTAGTACAGAGAGACTCTATCTCTCTCTCTCCCTCTCTCTCATACTAATCTCCTGCCCCATTCATACTAGTCTTCTGCCCCATTCATACTTGTCTCCTGCCACATGTCAATTCTTAAAGCGGATGCGAAAGGCGCAGTGCAGGAGAGCTCTCAAAAGCGCAGCGCCGATCTCCCGTGAGAACAGCGATGCGCTTTTGCCATTGAACTCAATGTTAATCACACTGACAATTGTTAGATCCGTTTTGTGGATCTGTAAAACGGATCCATAAAACGGATCACAAAAACATTGTGTGAACAAGCCCTTACAGTAATTTTTAAATCTCAACTACACGCAGCAGGGGTGGGAGGGGACGCCGTTTTCCTCATGTGCCTAGGGCACCAAAATGGCTTGTCCCGGCCCTGGCTACATCAATGCCATTCGAGATGACTCAATCCATCCATGTTTCAAAACCAAGGGCCACATTTATGAAAACTGCCTAGGTGTAAGACTTTCTTTCTTACCCATAGCAACCAATCAGAGCGCCCCTTTCATTTCATATAGTGCTCTGAAAAAATGAAAGGGGAGCTCTGATTGGTTGCTATGGACAACAAAAGAAAGTCTTAGACCTAAACAGTTTTCATCTACCAACCTAGAGGTTGATTTTTCCATAATTGTAAATGTCTGACCCTTCAGTGTATTTTTCAAAATTGTTTACTAACTCAAATCATTTTCCATGACCTTGACAATTCAAATACCAAAAAACTTTTTGTATGTGGCTATGGATTCAGAAAAATCTTCTGAATATTTCCATTGATGTCATTTTTAGATATTTCTTTAAGAAGATTGCCTTCTGGACCTGTGCACTCACTGTTTACTGAAATAGATCATGATAAATTTTGTGCACCAAAATAATCTAAGGTGCCAAGGAGCCCCCAGGATTTTAGCCCTGCACAGGAATCTGGTCTTCAGTGCAGGTGGCTCCTTGGTCACTACTCTCAATATGGTCACCCACAAAAATAACGAATTTATTATATTTTATTATTTTTTAAATAGATTTTTATTTTTTAAGGAAACAATGGTGTTATGTCTTCCCTAAAGTGGTATTCCAACCTAAAGCATTTATTGCCTACCTACTGGATACGTTATAAAAGATTAGTTGGGGTCCAATCTCTGAGACCCCCAGTGATCACTAGACACACCACTGAGTTGTTTCAATTAGTGCCATATACTTTGAATGGAGCAGCAGAGCGTAGGCTTTCCTTGCCTCCTAGGTCAAAATCGGTGGATCCTCCAGGTCGCATGCAGTTCTTAGCGTAGAACCATACTGGGAAGTCTATATAGCCCCCAGGTTTTCACCCCTATAGAGGGATCTGGTCCTTACTGTAGGGGACTCCCAGGTCACTAGCCCCAATGTGGTCGCTCACAGCTGACTCGGACACCAATGAAGCAGATGAGCAGTTCTGTTGGACAGGCAATGAGTTAGGGCAGGTAGAATTCAGGCAAAGATAAAAAAGAAGGATATGGTCAAAACAGGCTGCAAAATGGTAAGGTCAAAGGTCTAATCAAGGTCAATACCAAGATTATCTATGCAGAATTAGGTCAAAACATAAAATAGGAAAATCAAAGATCAGGCAAAGGAATAATGAAAAAGACTGCAGAAAGAGCAGATATGTGGTTTGTGAAATCGAAGACAAGCAGTGTGCATCTGCTAGAGAGCAGCCGCAGTGGAAAGCCAGGCTGATTCAAAGAGCAGAAACATCAAACTTGAGGAAGGCCACAAAAAGCATCACAAAAGGTAAGTGGACACATTGGCTGTGACACAAAACTTTCACAGTGAAGCTATAATTTGTATTCAGGTACACCAGGAAATGTATATACTGCTTTTTTTTTTTTTTTTACAAAATACTACTACTTTAGTTCATGGTATGTCTGGTTTTGCAGTTTAGTCCCATGATTAGGATACTGCATAAACTTAGCTGACACTAATACTAACCAACACTCCCTCCACTCCCAATAAAAACAATAAACACTGAGTTATTATAGAAAATAATAACCACAGTGTTACGGGTGTCCCCACTCACTGCTCTGTGGATCGCGGGCCCACCCGTGTCTCTCTCACTGCCGCTCCAGACACAGGTGGCACCATGACCCGCATATCGGGCCACGGGCTCACTCGTACCTGTATGCCCTGGCACTCGTACTCACTTCTCCTTGCTCCCTGCTGCTAGCGTGCAGGCCCATGATAAATTTTGTGCACCAAAATAATCTAAGGAGCCAAGGAGCCCCCAGGATTTTAGCCCTGCACAGGAATCTGGTCTTCAGTGCAGGTGGCTCCTTGGTCACTACTCTCGATATGGTCACCCACAAAAATAACGAATTTATTATATCTTAAATAGATTTTAATTTTTTAAGGAAACAATGGTGTTATGTCCTCCCTAAAGTGGTATTCTAACCTAAAGCATTTATTGCCTACCTACTGGATACGTGATAAAAGTAAGATTAGTTGGGGTCCAATCTCTGAGGCCCCCAATGATCACTAGATACACCACTGAGTTGTTTCAATTAGTGCCATATACTTTGAATGGAGCAGCACAGCGTAGGCTTTCCTTGCCTCCTAGGTCACAATCGGTGGATTCTCCAGGTCGCAGGCAGTTCTTAGCGTAGATGGGCCCCTTCGACCCCTGCTCCCTGACTGTGGCTTACACCACTGCTTGCGGTGGTCCACTACCCACATCTGTTACACACAGCAGTCCCTTTTATTACTTATCATACAAAATATAAAAACAAACTTTATTGTCATCAAACCTGATATACAAATATTGTGAACATCATGAACTTTTATATACAATATGAAGGACTGTCCCATAGGAAATCATTAGTTGCACCAGCTGGGTATGACAAATCTGTGCTGGTACTGCTTTCCTTTTAATTAAGAACCTGTTCCCCCAAATACCGCAGAGAGAACAACACGGACAGCTGCACAAAGGTGGAGTCATCATACCTCCAATGGGCCCTAAAGCCCACTTAAGTGGTACAACTCATGACCTCCTCTCGGCGGGATGCCATGACCTGCGTTCAACATACAAAATTAAACCCTCGCACCATCTCAGAGGTGATTTCTGTTTGTGCTCCCTGTGGCTTTGTGGTACAGCTTTCAAATAGCAGATGTGAGTTTTTTTTCCTTTGAAAATCCTGACACCTAGTGTTAGTAATTATTATTGCTATAACTTAAAAAATGTTCTTAAAATTTCCTTCAAATATTTTCCTTGATAGAAAAAGCAAGATAGATCCAGCAATGAAGGAAGTGAAGAAACGTCCTTTATTGATATATCCAAGTGCAGAGGGTATATAAAAAATATGGCAATAACAAGCTTTGAAAAAATTAAAAAGATCTTTTTCAGAAACATCAATATACTAAGACAAGATGTTCAACTTGCAAAAATTATAGATAAAGGGATTATTTGTGTCACCCAAAAAAATAAAACAATAGGTAATGTGGTTTCCCCCAGTATTTTCACAAGCCAACAAAATAAAAAGGTCTGGTTTTCACAATACGGATTTTTCCAATGTGGAGGTCGAAGATGCAATCTATGCAAATATACAAATAAAAGAAAAACATTTAGAAGCAGTTTAAATCATCATAAAGAATACCCCATACAAAGATCCATCAATTGTGATTCAGACCACGTTGTGTATGGCATATTATGTGATAAATGTGATAAATTATATGTAGGATGTAGTATCCGCAAGCTAAAAACACGAGTAGCAGAACATCTAAACAGTATCAAAAAAGGTCAAATTACATATCCAGGAGTAGCCAAACATTTTATAGAGGAACACGCAGGAGATGTAAATAGTCTGTCTTGTTTTGGTATAGAAAAGGTTGAAGGCCCAGATTGGCAACGGAAGGTATGCTTGCGAGAGGGTTACTGGATTCTGCAGCTGCAAACCAGAATGCCGATGGGATTGAACCTCCGTAATGAATTGGCGTACATTTATTAAGGTTCTAATTGCACATAAACCTTTGTAGAATATCATGATGGCATTGAAATAACATACTTTGATTTGATAAGTTTTATATGTTTTTAAAAGTATCAAAAGTAGGAGTTAAGGGATAATACGTAGAAAATGACGTAAAAGCATTTCCCTAATTAACCCGATCATTTTGATATAGATGTTAAGCTGTGAACAAGGGCGAGAGACAGCACCCATAACGCGTTGGCTTGTTATTGCCATATTTTTTATATACCCTCTGCACTTGGATATATCAATAAAGGACGTTTCTTCACTTCCTTCACTGCTGGATTTATCTTGCTTTTTCTGTTTGCTGACACGTCCTGCGACTGAGGACAGACTTTCCAGCATGGGTATAGGAAAACCAACATCGGGATTGACCAGATTTAAACTGCAATCAAGGTGAGCAGCAGCTTTGTATGTTTCTTATTTTCCTTGATACATGTAGATAGGTGATATGAATATTTTCAATGTAGAGTTTTATTTTCTTAGTAAACAATTAATTTAATGTCAGTCTGAGAGCCACCATAATTAGGCACTGCATGTGGTATGGTAGATTAGATGGGTTTTTTTTCTTCCTGCTGAAAAATCTTGTTCAGTTTCCATATTCCTCTCTCCCTGGGCTGCATGGGACCCTGAAATTCATTAAAGCAGCCCTGGGAGAGCTGATTGTAAATCCACATTTACTAATAACTTGTAGAAGCCTTCTAATTTTCTAGTTTTGCTCTTGGGCTCCATTTTCTACAACCAATAATTTTTATGTTTTTCAGTCTATGAACCTGAGTGAAAGCTCTTTTTTTGCTGTCTGAATTGTAATTTTAATTGGTATCATGTTGGGATTCATGCAACCTTTTGAATACCTTTTATTCCAATTTTTTCAGAACACAAAAATGACCAAAAAAAATCACAGTATCGGAATTTTCTCTCTTCTGTGGTGTTAACCATATGGGATAAATTATGTTACATTTTAATAGATTTTAAACTTTTATTGAAGCAGCAATACAAAATTATGATGACTTTTTTATTTCTAAAATGGAAAAAAGTTTTTTTGTTACTTTTTTTTCTTTAACTCATACTAGTAGTCCCCCATGGTACACAATCACTTGTACATTGTTCTGAAATACAACAATATTGCTGATTGCGGTAACAAGATGGCTCACCTATAAAATCCTGCCTATGCCAGGATAGAAACCTGACAGCTAGAGGGGCCTTCATTAGGCCTCCAGCAACAATGACAACCACTGGACATCGCGCAATTGTGCAGCGCCGTTCCTCATGAGATTTAAAGGGTTAACAGCGGGGATCGGAGCGGTGTCCAATCCTAGCTGATAGCGGCAGGTCCCAGCTGTAATATTCAGCTGTTACCTGCCACGTATGGAACAGATTCAGAAACTGTGCCCACTCCATACTCCTTTACTGTATAACAGTATGTCAAATGTTGATAAGTGGCTCAAAAATATTAAGGGGTAAGTAAATAATAGTCTATGAAGATTCCAAATCTACCTTTAGTCATGCTTATAATAGCTTTTTAACACCCTCCAGTAAAACAAGCTGTCCTTAGAGTCTTCTGTCCTGGAAATAATACATATGGACTTATTAACAGATGCTGAGAGAGGTCAATGCATCTACTTGTTCCTGGTGCCAAAACCATCAGGCAAACCAAGCATTTCTGTTATTAAAGTCTGGCACTGACTCAAGTGAGATGAACAGTTTAAATGATAACCAGGTGGTAGTGCTCAGAATAGTCACCTATAAGCAGCCAGATGCATCAGCCATGAGACTCTAAAGGGGATTTGTATGGAAGCCAATCTATCATTAATATAGTTTGCCTCAAACAAACTTGGAGTCATGGATGTAATCAACCTTAAACTGGATGATGAGATAGCAGGGGATATATCATAATATTCTTGGTTGAACTCTAGGAAAAATAGTAGGACCAGGCCAACAATGCTCATCTGCACATTTATTTAGTCTGCACTGTGGCATGTTTCAAATTTTCAGATGGAGCTTAGATCCATGCAAACAATACCAACCACCATGTTCACCCGAGTGGCTGAAGTGATGCTGTCATCCAGCCAAGAGGGAATATCTTGCCCCATTAATTTCTTTTTGACATGACCTGTCAGTTCCTCCAAGAAAGCTGCCATCAAAGTATATTTGTTCTAGGATCTAGGATAAGACTGTAGCCAGTGTACAGAATTTGATGACATTTTGCCCAACAAAAGACAATCTTTGCTAAAAGAGCACCTATCCCCTGCAAACACACACAAACTAATAGTACATGAAATTATGACTTTTTTCAAATACATGTCATTTGCAAATCAGTTTTATAGGGAAACAGGTTTTTACTTTTACTTTGTCAGACAGAGCTCATAATCTGGTAATATTCCTTCCTTGGGAGGTACCAACGGTGCAAGGGGAGCTGATGATATAGCTGCTTGTACAGGGTTAATCTGAGTATCTCACTACATACAGTACAGCAGGCACAGCACACGGGGGACATAGTGTGACAGGGTTTACCTGTTGCTTCCAGCCTCCTCCTCCAAAGCACACAGGTATCCATATTACACTGCTTCTAGTGTAATAATATCCAGCACAGAAATAGCAGCCAGAGTTTACCAGTGTGCACATGATGTAGACTTCCCCTTTCACTCTCCCAGCTAAGAAGCAGGAAGTTTCACAGAGCTGTCAACATAGTGATCCATCAAGCTGTCAGGTGATGACTTGGCCTGACTTCACTCCTTTCTTAAAGGGCCAGCGTTTTTTGTTTTTTTTTAACTGAATTACAGGTGAGATGCTTTGATTTTCTTAATGAAGCATATTAGTGAAAGTGTTTGTCTTATATTCTCTTATTACTTCATGAGGTTTCCCTGGAGGTGATAGGTACTTTTCAAAGTGGATCATGGTAGAAGAAGCTGTGGATTTGCATCCATGTTCCTCAAGTGTCCTACAGAATGTCACTAGGGGTGAAAGCTAAACCAGGGCTTTACCAAAGAACAGAGAAATATAGGCCATCTTAGTCAAGTTGGAGGAGAACTATATGAAACTATGTTTTAGACAAGTCTTGGTAACCCCCCCTATATTGCTGAAGGACATGGAATTAGTCTTGTGGTAGGAGCTGGAGAGAAAGTAGCAGCAGGTGTGAGAACAGCTAAAGAAGAATCAGGTGCTATCTTGAAAGCATCTAGACAGAAGAAAATACCTGGAAAGAAATGGATAACCTATTGTTGACAATGTCCCTCATTGTGTGTTTTTTTTCTTCTAGATTTTAGGCATACCATGAAAAGTATAACCTTGCATTGCAATTGGTCTATTGTCTAGAGTGAGGTGTATGGTCTAAGAAATCTTCCTATTCTATGCCAAGAACCCTCAAAAAGAAATTTGGACCTGACCTTTTGGTTCACCAGGTCAAAGCCTTTGGCATAGTCACCAGCTGCCTCTAAGATGCATTAGAGATAAAGTACAGAGGGGTAGTTAGATAGAAGTTATGGCTCAGAACTGGGTGTTAATTAAAGACAACACAGCATTCAAGATGAACTATGTCTCGAGACTACTTAGCTTTCAAGGGAACATGTCAGCTTCTTTATGCTGCTCGATCAACAGACAGAATGAAATAGCTGCAGGTGACCTAGTCCCAACCATGTGGCCTTTATCCTGAAACGCAGCAGTGTTTTAAGTTAAAACACACGGTGAAGTTGGACCGGGTACTGGGAGAAGCTATCGCAGACTAGTTAGATGAGTCGGTAGTTTGGCTTCTCCCAGCCCACTCAGCTAAACTGGAAAATATGGGAGAGTACTGTTAATTCAACTGAGAGGGTGGGGGAAAGCCACAAATCGGACTCTTCTCTCTGAGCTGCAGCTGTTAGTACACAGCCCAACTTGACTTTGATGGGGAACTGATCTACTAGAGACAGCTCTCTCTACTTACCTACCAACTAGAGAAGCCGGTGGCTGTGATCGCTACCTCACTAGGTCTATGCAACTCAGGGGCCTGGTCACAAGTGCCACCGATGCGACCCCTGTAGCTACGCCACTGTTTTTTTGGCTTTCTTACACATCATCTTTAGATTTCCTTCTGGAACAACAGTCATGCAGACCAATTTGATGCAGGGTGCAGCGTATAGTCTGTGCACTAACAGGCTTAACCCCTGTCCCTTTAACCTTTGCATCAATTCAAACAGCCAACATCATTTTAAAAAGACAATTTCTGAATATTATGCTAAGAATGTGCGCTCAACTTCTCTGGTAAACCATTGCGAGGTCAACTCTGTTAAACCACTGGTCTTGACCACCGTGCTGCAGCTCACTTTCAGGGTATGTACACATACACACACACACTCACCGGCCACTTTATTAGATACACCTGTCCAACTGCTCGTTAACACTTAATTTCTAATCAGCCAATCACATGGCGGCAACTCAGTGCATTTAGGCATGTAGACATGGTCAAGACAATCTCCTGCAGTTCAAACCGAGTATCAGTATGGGGAAGAAAGGTAATTTGAGTGCCTTTGAACGTGGCATGGTTGTTGGTGCCAGAAGGGCTGGTCTGAGTATTTCAGAAACTGCTGATCTCCTGGGATTTTCACGCACAACCATCTCTAGGGTTTACAGAGAATGGTCCGAAAAAGAAAAAACATCCAGTGAGCGGCAGTCCTGTGGGCGGAAATGCCTTGTTGATGCCAGAGGTCAAAGGAGAATGGGCAGACTGGTTCGAGCTGATAGAAAGGCAACAGTGACTCAAATAGCCACCCGTTACAACCAAGGTAGGCAGAAGAGCATCTCTGAACGCACAGTACGGCGAACTTTGAGGCAGATGGGCTACAGCAGCAGAAGACCACACCGTGTGCCACTCCTTTCAGCTAAGAACAGAAACTGAGGCTCCAATTTGCACAAGCTCATCGAAATTGTACAGTAGAAGATTGGAAAAACGTTGCCTGGTCTGATGAGTCCTCGATTTTCTGCTGCGACATTCGGATAGTAGGTCAAATTTGGCGTCAACACATGAAAGCATGGACCATCCTGCCTTGTATCAACGGTTCAGGCAGGCTGGTGTCATGGTGTGGGAATATTTTTCTGGCACTCTTTGGGCCCCTTGGTACCAATTGAGCATCGTTTGCAACACCTTGTGAGAATCTATGCCACGAAGAATTGAGGCAGTTCTGAAGGCAAAAGGGGTCCAACCGTTTACAAGCATGGTGTACCTAATAAAGTGGGCCGTTGAGTGTATATATATATATATATATATATATATATATATATATATATACACATACATATATACACACACACACACTCCTCACATTTTTTTGTAAATATTGTATTATATCTAGAGCTGGGTGAATTGATTCTAACGAAGTGGAAATCGTTTAGAAATTCAGGAAACCTTCGGTTCTGCATGAAGCCAAAGTTTATGGTACTTCGCGGAAACTAATCGTCTTTTTTTTTTTTTTATAAAATGGCCGTGAGCACATGGCGAGATATGGGGCAGAGAACTCTGGGAGGAAGAAAGGAGGACCCTCAATGACATATGCTGACATGAAGCCAAACAGCAGGCTTCTGTGACGTCACAGCCACATAAATACGGACGTCATCTTAAATTCTCACACTTCTCACAGTCTGTCCTGTCAATAAGCATCTTGCTGCTGCTGCACTATATTGCACTCTTTAGAAAACAAACTTGTTTTTTCAGCTACTGGAGTGAAAGACCTTCACAAGTGTGTGTCATATACACACTTGTTACTCAACCAGCGTTATTATTTTGTTTTAGTTTGTGGGGTATTCTCCCTAAAGTCCAGGGTGGGTGTACTTCTGCCCCATACACGCCTGAATTCCATCTGGTTTTTCTGTAGGGTATTTCATACCCAAGGGTTAATTTAACCCCTTGATTGTGGGGTAATTTGGAGTAAAATACAGGATGTCTGTATTTTTTTGCCCCATATACGCCTAAATTACATCTGGTTGTTCTGTAGGGTATTTCATACCCAAGGCTTAATTAAGCCTCTTGATTGTGGGTTAATTTGGAGTAAAATACAGGGTGTGTGTTTATCATATACAGACATCTTCATTAAACAGAGTCTGTAACTTTTTGATCAAACAGTATGTTAGACAGGTGCCAGGCCCTTCACATGCGAGTGGCAGTGGCACAAACGTTCCTGAAGCAGGCACAGGTCACAGCAGGGGTGACTCGCTGAGGCCAGAACTGCCGGTGTCATCTAGCAGCCATGTGTTAACCAGCAACCCAAGGGTTCTTGATTGGTTGACTAGGTCATCAACTTCCTCCCAGATGACATCTGACAACCCCAGTCAAGAGTCGGTGGGTGTCAGACACAACCCTTAGTTGTGTCCCGCCTCTGTCCCATTCGGTTCCCTCAGCCAGAGAACTACTATGTGGTCTGGGCTCAGCGCCACTATACAGCGAGGACGAACTCTTTGAGGACAGTCAGCAGGTACTTGACAGCGTAGAGGTGGGGCAGACATCCGCTGCTTCTTGCAGTAGGCGGGAAAGTTTTGATGTGGAGAGTGGCATGGGAGGTTTTGCTGCAAGCAGTCAGGCTCTGCATACTGAGACCGTTGAGGAGGATAGCAGTGACGGGCAAACACTAATCGATGATGATGGAGCCGATTTCACTTTGAAGCCGGGTGAAGCAAGGGCTTCATCATCATCGTCGAGAGAAGAGGGCGACAGCTTGCATCAGGAAGCGGCAAAGCCAGCAAGTCGGTAGTGTGACCGTGAGTCAGCAGGGTGGCATCAGTGCGAGTCGGGAGCCAAACGGCCACGGGGTAGAAAACCCACTTCGCAGGTCCAAGAAGGTAGCGGCACAGGGGCTCACCGAGGCAGCAGCAGTAGTAGTCACTCGGTGCAGAGCGTTGGCGGTAAAATCACCTACTCGGCGTTGTGGCAGTTTTTTGCTAAGACACTGGAGGAGTCGAACATTTTTATATGTAGAATCTGTGGGCAGAAAGTGAGGAGTGGCCAGGGAGCTAACGTTGGCACCACGGCCCTGCGTCAACACATGCAGCGTCACCATCCAGTGGACTGGGAGAAATGTGTCTCAGATGTGGCAGTCTATCCTGCCGCAACAACAGCAGCAGCACCCAGTGGCATTCATGCCATTTCAGCCAGTCAAGGCTCCACCACCTCTGCAGAAGGGAGCTGTTTGTCTTTCCCATCATCTACCGGTCCAGATGCTCCTGTTCCTAGCAACTCATGTCGCCAGCAGTAGTTCACCGAGGCAATTGCCACGAGACAGCAGTATGCGTCCAACCATCCTAAGGTGCAGCAGCTGACTGTGCTCCTGTCCAAATTTTTGGTACTGCAGTCCCTCCCTTTCCAAGTGGTGGACTCTGCACTGTTCAGAGAACTAATGGCTTGTGCCGAGCCGAGGTGGAGAGTTCCAAGCCGTAATTTCTTTCCAGAATAGCAGTACCAGCCCTGTACAAATATGCAGAACAGAAGGTGGGCCAGTCCTGGAGCCTAGCGGTGTCTTCCAATGTGCACGGCAGCACAGACATGTGGAACTGTAACTATGGTCAGGGACACTACATGTCCTTTATGGCCCACTGGGTGAATGTGCTTACTGCTCAGACACACCAGCAACTTGGACAGACGCCGCTTTCTCCTCCACGTTGTCAAACTGCTGTTCCTGCGCCAATGTCCGCCTCCTCCTCCTCCACCACCACCACCATCTCAGCCTCCACAAGTACTGTTCCATCATACCACATGTGCAGGGTACAGCAGTATCACGCAGTTCTACACCTGGTTTGCCTGGGCGAATGAAGTCACACAGAGGAGGAACTGCTCCGTGTCATGCAACACGAAATCAATGTGTGGCTTTCACGACAACTGCAAATCGGAACCATGGTGACAGACAATGGAAGGAACATGATGTCCGCGCTGCACCGAGAAGGGCTGAGCCATGCGTCCTGCATGCCGCATGTGTTCAATCAGGTTGTCAAAAGGTTCCTGAAGTCTTCCACCCATCTGCAAGACATTCTAAAAATAGCCAGGAAACTGTGCATGCACTTCTTACATTTCTACAAACCCAAACACAACCTCCTTGAGCTGCAGAACGGCTATACCCAACAAAGTCTGATATGCGATGTTTCCACCCGTTGGAATTCCAGCCTCCATATGTTAGACCGACTATATAAACAGAGAAAGGCCATTAACGATTTTTAGATGATCCAAGCGGACAGAAGTAATCCCCTGTGTAATTTTGATGTCAGTCAGTGGCAGCTCATGCGCGACACCTGCCGTTTTCTCAGGCCCTTTGAGGAGGCCACGTTATTTGTCAGTCGCCAGGACTATGGGAAGAATAACGTCATTCCACTGCGTCATATCCTGGAACATATTCTGCTAAATCTGTCTGGTCAGGGGACTGGTGAAGTGGCAACTACATCTCATGGCCACATGAGTCCGGTGGGGGCTGGTCTGGAGGAGGAGGACGATGGATCATAAGCAGTGTCTGGCGAAAGGAGTGGTTTTTCTACTCAGGTGACAGGAGAGGAGGAGCAGCCGGAGGTAGAGGGAGTTAAGGAAGACGAGGCAGATGACGCAGACACACCGTGGCAGTATACAGTGGAGATGGAGGCGGGGAGTCCCTTGCGCAGATTGCCCGCAGCATGCGGAGTTGCCTGGCTAGTGACAGCCAAATAGTCACCATCCGGCAGAGGGATGACTTCTGGCTCACCACCTTCTTGGACCCTTGCTACCGGTCCAAAATGGCAGCCTTTTTTCCACCTGCCGAGAGGGAGGAGAAACTCATGTACTATACAGAAATCCTATGTAGTCAGGTAGCCGCTGCCTATGTGCACCATCGTCCATCCTCTGACAAGTCCGGGGGTTCCTCATTGCTCACATACCATTGCCACGGCTTCTGTGGGGAGGTAGGAGCAGTAGCAGCTCCATCAGCAGCAGCCTAAGTCTGGAGTTGATGATGAGCAGCTTCCTTCACACGCTTAGTGAGGAGAGTACTCACCAGCACCAGCAGGACCTAGAGCAGACCCTGAAGCAGCAGGTGGTGGCCTACTTGGACAATACTCTGCCACCCCAGGTAGAAGATCCGCTGGACTACTGGGCAGCCAAACTGGATGTGTGACCGCAACTTGCTTCATTTGCACTGGAGAAGCTGTCCTGCCCGGCCAGTAGTGTGGCATCAGAGCAGGTGTTCAGTGCGGCGGGTCCATAGTTACCCCAAGGAGAACTCGCTTGTCCACCCGAAACGTGGAGAGACTCACCTTTATCAAGATGAATCAGGCGTACATCGGCCAGGATTTCCACACACCAATGCCTTATACATCAGGTTACATCAGCCATGACACTTCACCAAAACTTTGAGAAATGAGTCTGGATTCAAACTAGCTGCCTCAGCTACTATTCTGATGCTGCCACCCGCCTGATGCCACACATCGGCTGCCAGCTGCTCCATCTGCCACCGACCATCTTTACCAGGGACCGGTATGCCACCCACCTCCACACTTTGTCACTGTGCCAATCTGTGGCCTACTCATGCTGCTTCCACCTCCACGCTGTGTCATTGTGCCACGCTGTGGCCTACTCATGTTGCTGCCACCTCCAGATTTTGTCATTGTGCCACTCTCCGACCTCATGCTGCTGCTGCCACCTCCACACTGTTGCCACTCTATGGCCTACTGATGTTGCTGCCACCTCCACCCTCTGTGATTGTGCCACTCTGGCCTACTAATATTGCTGTCACGTTCTCAACCTATCATTTGCCACTATGTGGTCTAGTGTTGTTGGTGCCACCGCCACACTGTCCGTGTTCCACTCTGTGGGCTAGTGATGGTGTTGCCACCTTCTCAACCTGTCATTGTGCCACTCTGTGGGCTAGCGAGGGTGCTGCCACCTTCTCAACCTGTCATTGTGCCACTCTGTGGTCTAGCGATGTTGCTGCCACCTTCTCAACCTGTCATTGTGCCACTCTGTGGTCTAGCGATGTTGCTGCCACCTTCTCAACCTGTCATTTGCCACTCTGTGGTCTAGTGTTGTTGCTGCCACCTTCTCAACCTGTCATTGTGCCACTCTGTGGTCTACTCATGCTGCTGCTAACTGACCACTGTGTCACTGGAACACCCTTTGTTTTCCTAATGCTGTTTCCACCCTCCACTACTCTATGATGTTGCCACTATGTTTGCTTTTCGTCTTCTTTTAATCTGTCAGAAGGAATGAAAAGGATCAGGATTATCTGAAGATTAGGTAGCCAAAAGCAGGACTGGATACATAACACAGAAGACATGCAAATATCCCATTTACTGGTCATATCTGTTTTAGATTAACTCCCGTTTGTTTTTGGCTTTAGCAATGCTGATGGATTATTGACCGATTGAAAGCGGACACCGACGGATGAAAGGAAGGGCAACATGATAAGTGATGTTAACACAAAACTACTGCTGACACCCAAATAAATTCGGGTCAAAAAGATATTGGCTGAAAATTCAGCAAACCTGGCGAATCGAATTTTTGAGAAATTCGCCCATCTCTAATTATATCTTTTCATGGGACAACACTGAAGATATGACACTTTGATACATTGTAGTCAGTGTACAGCTTGTATAACGATCTAAACTTTTGTGCCATCAAAATAACGCAACACAGAGCGCTAGCTATATATATATATATATATATATATATATATATATATATACACACACATACACACAAACATATATTCTTGTCAATCTTTACTATATAACAACCTAGTTAGTAAAGTTTGTGTGCTTACAACAGTCACTATATGTTATATTATATGGTGTGCTATAGGGCAACTTCAGAAGTGTTATGTATGGACATTAGGCTGCCTTTCACAATGTAAACATGGAAAACATTTTGTTTTAACTTCTTAGGGACCAAATTATTTTTTTCCCCATTTAGGGCTCGTTCACACGGCTGATTCTGGGACTGATTTCAGCCGTATTGCGTGCCGTACTTGCGCTCCAATACGGCTGAAATCAGTCCCAGGCATTACGGTAATCTACAGATCTCAGAGAGAACTTTGCATTACGTCTCTTATCCCCGCTCAGCGAATACGGCGGGCGGGGAGAAAGTGACATGTCAATTATTTTTCGGTGTGTACACGCCGTGAATAATGAATGTCTATGGGGTAGGCGAGCTGCCGGCCCCCCGCGCCACGGCAGCCGGCGTAATTGAGTGGCGAAATCCGTTCCACAATTATGTCGGCAATAAGCCGTATGAACTGGCCCTTACAGTTAAAACCAGAAGTTCACATACACTACATAAAAAAACACATACGTATGTTTTTCTCACTATCTGACATGAAATCAGAATAAACCTTACCCGTTTTAGGTCAATTAGGATTATAAAAAATATTTATATTTGCCAATTGCCAGAATAATGAGAGAGAGGGTCTCAGTTGGGTGGGGCCGTCCTTTTTAGGACGATGACCCCATTGTTTTTTCAGGTCATTGGAGGCAAATAGGTTTTTGATCAGGGTCAGATTATGTGGCTTATGATTATCTTTTTGTCCATGGGGCCCATATCCGACATTGATGGAATACTTAATACTACTTATTACCTACTGAACTCAAGAACCGATCAGACACAAGAGAATTCTGGTACAAGTAATCATGAGTATCTTTTGAAAAAATTTACATATACTAATGTTTATTGCTCCTTGATGTTTTTCCACCTCATGTGTTCGGTCAGTTATATAAGTGAGCAAGGCTACTGTTACCACTAAATAATTGTGATATGTGTGTCCTGGACAGATTATGGTGTATTACTTGTTGATATAGGTATTTTTTAGAATTATTGAATAAAGGTTATTTTTAGATGTTAGAAAATTTGTATACTGTGATTCTGAGAGAAAACTACCGCATTTTTCTATTTTTGGTATACTGCGATCGGGACACCCGCAGTGTAGGTTCCCAATCGCTGAACATGGCAGCTGGAAGCCTTTCATAGCTGTTATGTTTTCAATTTCCCCCCTTCTGGCCCCAGGCAGGAAGTGGGGAAACCGCCATCTTTGTACACGCATTGTCTATACAATGCATTAGGCTGCATAAATGATCACACCCCGTAGTGGTGAAGCGCCCTAGGAGGACTCATAGTAAAAAAAAATATATATATATTAAAAGTTCAAATCACCCTTTTACATCGCGTCCGAAAAAGTCCGATCTATTAAAATATAATATGATTTATTCTGTACACTGAACACCATAGAAGATTAAAAATTCCAAACACCAAAATGCGGATTTTTGGTCATTTCACGTCCTATAAAATTGGAGTAAAAGTGATCAAAAAAGTTGCATGTATTCCAAACTGGTAGCAATAAAAAGTACACTTCAGCCTGCTAAAATAAGTGTTAGTTATTTATCACTGCAAATAATGATCATAACTTTTACTTGACTATTTGAAGTACATGTGTTGTAGTATATGCGTTGTATATAGCGTATTCTTTTTCCACAGTGAGAGAAATTTTGAATCCCCTGATGAACCCTAGAATTGTATGGGGGAAACGCGTCGGGATAGCTGGAATTTAAAGGTGTCTATACACGCATGTAGTGATACTGTCTGTCATTAAAGCGGAGCCGCTCTTTATCGGGGCGATTACTCCACTGGCAGATAGTGCACAGTATGCTGTATCATCTAGGTATGCAGTGGTAATATATAGGGGTTTAGATACTAATATTTTAAATAGTCAAGTAAAAGTTATGTTTTAACAGGGATTATTATTTGCAGTGATAAATAGGTATAAATCCTCTGTTCATATAGAATTTGTAGTATTTCTTAAAATAAGTGTTAGTACAAAAAAAAAAAAAAAACTATTGATCGCAAAAAATGGCGACAGGGGAAAAAATTGCAAAAATTTAAAATGTTTTGAATTTTTTTATGGTACCAAAACATAATGGAAACCCTATATGTTTGGTATTGGCGGATGTGAATCAACCTGTAGAATACAGTTAACATTTTTACAGGAGAATGAACGCCATAAAATAAAAAACTTCCGTAAACATGGCACAAGTACACTTTTTTTTCACATTTTTCCCCCCCACTTAGAATTTTTTTGCAGTTTCCCAGTATATTATATAGTAATATAAATAACACCATTGGAAAGTACATCTTGACCTGCAAAATAAAAGCCCTCATAGGTCTATGTAGATGGAAAAATAAAAAAGTTATGGTTTTCAGAATGCAAGCAGGAAAAAAATTTAGACTCATTATTCTGACCATCCGTTAAACAGCTAATAAACTTACTATATGGCTCCAAAAACACCAATCTGGTTCTGAACTGTATATTATTAAATCGTTTTGGGAAACGTAGATCATAAAAACTGACCATATTCCTATGAGATTTGTACTGATTTGTTATTATCACTCTGCCATAAAAACTGGATCCTTTACACGATAAACTCCAGTTTGTGGCCCCATCTCCTTTTGGTACCGGCCAGCGCGTGAGGTTACAAACGCCCCACCTCCTCTTAGTACCGGCCACCAATTGAAATTACAAACGCCCCACCTCCTCTTGGTACCGGCCACCAATTGAAGTTACAAACGCCCCACCTCCTCTTGGTACCGGCCACCAATTGAAGTTACAAACGCCCCACCTCCTCTTGGTACCGGCCACCAATTGAAGTTACAAACTCCCCACCTCCTCTTGGTACCGGCCACCAATTGAAGTTACAAACACCCCACCTCCTCTTGGTACCGGCCACCAATAGAAGTTACAAACGCCCCACCTCCTCTTGGTACCAGCCACCAATTGAAGTTACAAACGCCCCACCTCCTCTTGGTACCGGCCACCAATTGAAGTTACAAACGCCCCACCTCCTCTTGGTACCGGCCACCAATTGAAGTTACAAACGCCCCACCTCCTCTTGGTACCGGCCACCAATTGAAGTTACAAACACCCACCTCCTCTTGGTACCAGCCAAAAATCGAAGTTACAAACGCCCCACCTCCTCTTGGTACCGGCCACCAATTGAAGTTACAAACACCCCACCTCCTCTTGGTACCGGCCACCAAGTGAGGTTATAAACGCCTCACCTCCTCTTGGTACCGGCCACCACGAGGTTACAAACGGCTTCACCACTTCCTTTTGGTAACCGACCACCACGTGAGGTTATAGACGCCCCACCTCCTCTTGGTACCGGCCACCACGTGAGGTTACACACGCCCCACCTCCTCTTGGTACCGGCCACTACGTGAGGTTACAAACGCCCCACCTCCTCTTGGTACCGGCCACCACATGAGGTTACAAACGCCCCACCTTCTTTTGGTACCGGCCACCACGTGAGGTTACAAACGCCCCACCTCCTCTTGGTACCGGCCACCACGTGAGGTTACAAACGGCTTCACCTCCTTTTGGTACCGGCCACCAAGTGAGGTTATAAACACCCCACCTCCTCTTGGTACCGGCCACCACGTGCCCCAGCGCAGTGCCCCTATGGCTTCGCCGGCCCCGCCCTCTCCCGGGCACGCGCTCTCTGGTAAGGCTCCCTCTGGCGCGCGCAGTAACGTCTCTGCTAGCGCAATTCGCCAATCACTGTTTGCAGTAATGGCGGGCGGAAGAACAAGCGAGATCACTTCCAGGTTACACGGAGCTGCTGTGACGTGTTCCATGATGGCCGAAGACCCTGGCGGATCTCCCTTTTTTTTTCCTCCGCTCCTTTCATTCCCCCGTGGTCTGTAGCCATGGCCCGGACCAACCTTCTCTCACTCAAAGTCTGTGTGACGTCCACCCATAGTACCAAGCCGCAGCCATGCCCCGGAGAGGGAACAGAAAACGGCTAAAGTTTCGGGGCGATGATGTGAGCTCGCACAGAGGTGAGAGGAGGCGGCAGCCACAGGTGCAGCTGTCGCTGGAGCCTGAGCACGGCTCGTACATTTATATCGTTTGATGAAAAAAGCGGGAGATTTATGTAAATTAGTGCTCAGCTTAACCAATAACATTTTCGCTTTCATTTTCCATAGGGTGCTTTAAAGTGGGCTGAAACTGGTTGCTATGGGCAACGCCTCAGCTTTCTTCTCCTCTAATACTCTTATACCTGAGCAGTAAATCTCCTGCACTGTATGGAGTGTGCCCTCAACATCACTCCACTCCAAAATGTTTGGGATACTTTTCATCACTTTATTCCAATTTTCCCTGCAGTTCTGTCTTTGAATTGTTTTCTTTTACAATAATAACTGTACATGATAAATCATGTTTCAATAGGTCCAACTTGTTTTAGTTTACATTGTAACATGTCATAAGGGCTGGTTCTTAATTTAAAAAAAAAAAAAAAAAAACTCCCTCCCCCAAGGTACTTGACCACTAATGTATTGTGTTTGTGCTTCCGATGCCGTCATGGTAACGGTACCAAGCCGCATCAGGACACCACAAGTGCTAACTGAGATCTAATGTTATACACAGGGCTGTGGAGTCGTTAAGCGAAAGCTCTGACTCCTCAATTTCCCTAACTCCTCCTCCCTCATACATGTTGCATGTTTAGGTGATAACTTTAAAGGGATTGTCTCACTACATTGATTCATCTTACTTCAGTCCTGTTTTCTTGGTTTCATTTTGAATTCAAGGGCGTGTTTACTGGCTTCTACTAGGCTGCAGTAGAAGCCAGGTCTGTAGCTATAGCAACCAGTGCTGGCAGCCTATCAGGAGAGATCTAACAGGTCTGTACCTATAGCGACCTGGGGAGCTGATGCAGCCCATACAAGAGGGGATATCTAGGAATAGGTAGGACACTATTAATGGACACATATTGCAAAGTGACTTGTTTTTGCAAGCTCTTTAACATAAAAAGCAATCCTTGTAGTGAGACAACCTCTTTAAGGTAGTAAATAGTAGCATCAGGCTTTTAATCACCTTATGATACAATAATCAAACTATTTAGGTAGAACAACATATTTTTATTGTTTACAACTTTAGAACACAGATCCTTCACATAGAGCTGGGAGATGAGCATAGAGAAGCTCAGGCAGCTTTTATTATACAGCCGGAACCCAGCACCGAAAGTTGTTTCATGTTCATTTTACACAGCTCAGAGGGGAGTAAGCACAGAGTGTAGGCAGCCAATCACAGCACAGGGAATGTCTCAACAGGCTGAATGAAATATCAGTCAACCAATCACAGAAAAGGGGGTGTGGCCCAACCTCAGGCTGCAGTTTTAGGTGTAGAACGCACAGATTAGCTTATCTGCTATACTAAGTGATTTAGGTAATGCAAACCAATTGCAAGTGCTTATTTTTACTGTCCTCCTCATTAGAGATATGATCTTTGTAGCGAGAAAACCCCTTTAAAGTATTTCTTCAGTAAGCATTCTATTTTCTATGTATAAATGAGCAGTTTGTTTTACTGAAATGCTCATTGGTTACTACAAGTGCCTTTTAGACGGTGACGGATTAATTTTGGATGACAAGAGTCTGTGATACCCAATGAGCTAATTCCTCTGCAGTCGGTTTACTGAGCAGCGTCCCACCAGCCAGCCCCAGCAATCCTTGTATTTGTGGCCAACAGGTCGGTACAATTGAATCGGCCTTACCATCTTACTGATTTTCATTTTCTCTTCCAGTTACGGTGGCAGATTTTGCCAATTCAGATCCAGCTGTTGTGAAGTCTGGACGCGTGAAAAAGGCAGTGGCCAATGCTGTTCAGAAAGAAGGTAACAGTAAATGAGGCCTAAGCAGGCAACCCCAAGATTACATTGGTGGCTCAGGGTTTTCCATTCCTAAAAGAATTAAAATTGGCAAATGCATTGTTTTTTGTTTTTTTGGGAAGGGGGAGGGGGGGTTTAATTCCCCAAAAAACCCTGTTTTACCTGATTGTTTACCTAACGTGATAAAGCAGTTTTTCACTCAGTGGACAAACATTGCAACCCCTATTCTATCTATGCAGTTACCATTTCTCCACTGTGCACATGTTTAGAACATGGGCAAGTAGATGCAGAAAAGACCTCCACTCTTCTGCTTGGTTACCATAAGCGCTGCTAAGCTGTCATAGCTGCAGTTGAGTGTGCACCTGGTAGAACCTCAGTCAGGCCACCTTGCTTTAATACATAAGCAATATTTTCGGCGGTGGCCCAAGTGTATTGTCTTCTGCACTTACATGACGGCTGCCTTTGCATGGCTGAGATATTTCAAAAGATAACACCATTGAAAACATTGCTATAAAATGATCCATATATAGCATATAGACACTGGAGGAAGTATAGTTCACTGGGAGGACATAAGCAGTGCCTTTGGGACAGTAGTTCCCTAGTGTAAATCGGTGATCACGTGCTAGATCATACATGGCTACCGAATTTACTCAATATACCAAATAAACTGATAGAGGACTAAATACCATTAACAGTATATGTCATCTTTATTAAACAACTGCTTATAATTTACACAAACTATTAAAAAAACAACTTTACTCAATGTGGTCAATGAGAAAATAGAAAAAGCAAAAGGAAATAAAGGCGCACAAATTTATCTATGCATAGTATCCAAAAAAATTACTTTCTGGATAAAGTTTTTAAATGTTTTCAGCTTCTTTGCTACTACTTTGTTCTCAGTACTTTACTAATACAGTGTAAAAGTAGATGTTTACTGTAATAAGTCTGCAGGACTGCGGTCTGTTAGTTGGTGCGGGGAGAAGTTATTTAATACAGTACATGTGTCAGCACATTGTAAGAGCTTCTGTGAACAGTCTAGTCACAGGGTAGGGCTGCTGCACGTAGTCTGCTGAAGGCACCTGCAACCATACCATGACCGTTCTACTGATTTTGCTTCAAGGCAATTATCAATTTGCTCCAGCTTGTGTAAGGAAATAATTCTGTTAATAACATAATGTGAACTCCATGGCACTAAAATTTGTAATTTGGGTGTTTTCCATTTTAAAATTAATCTAGATAAGTTTACGGACTTTTACAGACACAGCATATATCATGGGAGATGCTTCTTGCTAGTAGAATAGCAGAAACAGAGCAAATGAAGGTAAAACTTTTCATGTGAATATCTATTTTTCTTTTGCTGTTTTAGTGAAAGCACTCTGTGGCTTGGAGGCCTCTCGGGTTCCCAGTGAAGATGGTTTGTCCATATTGTCTGAGAATGGGCATTATGGGAGCAGTGATGAGCTGGAGGACATTGAAAATACTAATGGAATGTCTTCCAGGAAAAAGAAGAGTAAGAAGCAAAAAGGTGAGCTACAAAATGTGTTTATACTCTGGTGTCTCCATAATGTTAAAATCCCTTTCAGTGTAGATTGATAGCTGCATTTTCACATCTACAAAACTGCAACTTATTACTGGACCTCCGGCTCATTACTAATGGAGCAGTTTAAAATCACCGCTTTCCTGCATTAAATGCCTGGGTGTCCCGTATCTAATAATCTTATAATAATAATCTTTATTTACATGGCGCCAACATATTACACAGCACTTTACAATTTAGGAGGTATAAGTACAAACAAAAACAAACATAATACAGAAAAAGCTACTTACAGATCGGACACAAGGTGTAAGGGCACTGCTCGCAAGAGCTTACAATCTATTAGGGTGTATGGTGTATGGGTGAGACGAAGGGTGAGAAGTGCTCAGTTTACACAATGGTCCAGCCATGTTACATGAATGAGGGGTGAATTACATAAAAAGTGGATGAACCTGCCACCCAGGCAAATATATATATATATATATATATATATATATATATATATATATATATATATATACACAGGTGAGTGCCCAAGTGCAGGGAGTGACAGAAGTGTGTGTGACAGAAAGCTGGGCATTGGCAATTAGGCATCATGATAGGCCTGCCTAAGAAGATGTATTTTTAGGGCTTTGGGGGTTCTGAGTGTGCCTGATGGTACGGTGTAGCTTGTTTCAGAGAACTGGCGCCGCACGTGAAGAATCTTGGAGGCGGGCATGGATGGTTTGGATGAGTGAGGCATGTAGTCTAAGATCATCAGAGCGGAGAGACCGGGTAGGGTGGTAGTCAGAGATGAGGGAGGAGATGTAAGGGGGTGCAGCGCCATGGAGAGCCTTATTGGTGAGAGTGGTGAGTTTCTGTTGTATTTTTTTCTGAATGGGCAACCAGTGCAGTGACTGACACAGGGTAGAGGCATCAGTATAGCGGCTGGAAATAAAGGTGAGCCGGGCTGCTGCATTCAGAAAAGAATGGAGTGGGGAAGAGTTTGCAGAGAGGGAGACTGGTAAGGCCGGAGTTACAGTAGTCAAGACGAGAACGAATATGTGCAGTAATAAGTGAGATTTGTTGTCAAAGGAGAAAAGGACGGATTCAGTGATATTTTTTTTTTTTTGAGGTGCAGGTGACAGGAACGGGCAAGAGATTGGATATAGGGGGACAGATCCGAATCTAGTATAACCCCAAGATAGCATGCTTGCTGCCTAGGAGTTATGGTGGTACCACACACGGAAACAGAAATAGCAGAGAAGGGTCAGTTAGTAGACGGCAGGATGACAAGAAGTTTAGTTTTATTGAGGTTTAGTTTAAGATAGAGAGAGAACATGTCAGAGACAGCGGACAGACAGTCACTGGTGTTTTGTAGCAGGGCAGGAGTGATGTCTCTGGATGAGGGGTATAGTTGAGTCTCGTCAGCATAGAGATGGTACTGGAAGCCAAACCTACTGATGGTTTGTCCAATGGGGGCTGTGTAGAATGAAAAGAGGAGAGGACCTAGAACCGATCCCTGAGGAACACCAACAGCGAGAGGAAAGGGAGAGGAGATAGAACCAGAAAATGAGACACTAAAGGAGCGGTAAGACAGGTAGGATGAAAACCAAGAAAGAGCGGTGTCCTGGAGGCCAATGGCGCTGAGCATGCTGAGGAGAAGATTGTGATCAACAGTGTCAAACGCTGCAGAGAGATCCAGAAGAAGCAACAACGAGTAGTTGCACTGTGATTTAGCTGTGAGGAGGTTGTTTGAGACTTTAGCTAGAACAGTTTCTGTGGAATGTAAAGTGCGGAAACCGGATTGCAGAGGGTCGGTAAGGGAGTTAGTAGAGAGGTAGTGGGTTAGGCGAGAGTAAACCAAACGTTCTAGGCGTTTAGATATGAAGGGCAGATTAGAGACATTTGTAGCTAGCATGGCTGCTATGTGACTAGTAATGGGTTGCCTTTCCTGGGACGGTCACAGTGTTGGGTGAGAGGCCGTCCCCACGTTCGAGGACGGGGTTTTGGTAGGTCTCTGGAGACCTACTAAGGGCCTCCTACTACAGGTGATCAGGGGGCGTGATTGCTGCCTGCAGTTTTGGAGCAATAGCTGAGCTGAGGAGAGAGCTCTGGACCCCAGAGGCTTGAGGGAAGCCTGTACAGTGTACTGGACAATGAGCACATGTTTTGGTGGGCTGGATGTTAGATCCACATGCACATGTTAGAGGGTTTCTCTAGAGGTATAGTTAGTGGCCAGACAGCCGAGGATTTATGGTTTGGTTTTTGTGACTACTGTACCCTGTGCTGGGTGAAATAAAGCTGGCTAAGGCCAGATTCAAACTGAAAACTTACGAAAGCGGCGATCCAGGAGCTGAGAAACACCCCAGGACGGTCCAAGATGGCATCCAAGCGCAAGTGAGTCGTCACAACTTGTTGATAATTCTGACACATGTCAGAACTGTCCAGTGTAACTTTACACCTTTTTTAGGTTGGCTTTTTGCCACTACTTGCTTTTGTGCACGGCATTGCATGCTAAACCATGCCTATTTACTGAAACGGGGTGCATAATTGTCTAGCAGTGGTCTCAAATACATCATAAATGTGGTATAAAGCATGTACACCATTACTTTTGGTTCAAATTGCGCCAGAATTCTGATGCAACTGACTTGATAAATGTGCTCCTTTGTATTAAAAAAAACTAAATCTACAGCTCCTTCAAAGGGGAAAAAACTGCTCAAAAGGAGGTAAAAACAGATTTTTAACCCCTTAAGGACCCAGCCTGTTTTGACCTTCCTGACACAGCCCTATTTTTCAAATCTGACGTGTGTCAATTTTGTGAGGGAATAAATTTTTGACACTTACCTAATCCATGTGATTCAGAGATTTTTTTCTCGTGACACATTGTGCTTTAAGTTAGTAAGGAAAGAAATTTTTATCATGCCACAATCCTGTTTGTTTGTGAAAAAATATCAAAATTTCATGAAAATTTGGAAAAATATAATTAGCAGATTTTGAAAGTGTGCAAACATTTCTGCGTTGCAAGACAGATAATTATTTCACCACAAACATTGAGTTTTAATAAATAGCATCTACTTATGTCACTATGGTTGGCATCATTTTTTAAATGTCGTTTTTTTTTTTTTTTTTTTTTTTCTACGACATTAGAGGGCTTAGAAATATTTTTTAGCTAGTAATTACCTCACCTTTTTCAAGAAAAATTTGCAATATTATAAATTTTTTTAGGGACATCTCCCAGTTCTGAACGTGGCTTTGAGGGGCCTGCATGTTAGATACCACCATAAGTGACGCCATATGAGAAACTAGAACTCTTAAACGCTTTTTACAACACTATTTTAGGAGTTTGATAACCACTTACAGATATTTCACAGAAATTAAAAGCCAAAGTGGAGGTGAAATTTCAAAATTTCACTTTTTTTGCAGATTTTCAATATTTATCCATTACTTCACTGGAAGAAGGTTAAATGTGACTAGGTAAATGCAACTTAATATAAATTCCCCCAGGTACTGCCGTTTTTAGCGATATACCATATGTGGCCCTAGTGCAGTATTTGGCCTCACCCCATAAGCCCCAGATTAGAGGCGAGGAGCACTACTATACCTCTGGGGTTTCTCATTTTTCAATACGATTTTTATTTAGGCGCCCATTTCAGGTTTGGGGACACCCTAAGGTGCTAAAACTTTAATAAACACCCCTAAATAGACCGCATATTGGAAAAAAATACACCACGTAATGAATATATCCAGGGGTTGCATTGAGTATATAGACACCACAGGTGATTCACTAATTTTTTCAGCATAAGGCCGCATGTGAAAATTAAAAAAAAAAAATTTTCTTTTTCAATAATCTGAATTTTTAGCTTTAAAATGTTTTTCATTATACAAGGATTCCTGGAAAAAAGAAACCCTTAAAACTTTGTTAAGCAATTTCAGTCAAGTTCGGACAATACCCCTAACATGTGGGTGTAAAACTGCTGTTTGGGCGCCATGGCAGGGCGTTATATCGAGGGAGCGCCTATTTGGCCTTTTGGAAAGCAGTTTTTGGTGGGGCCATGTCGCATTTAGCAATGCCCCCAAATCAGTTGCAGAACAGGCGAAACCTTCCAGATAGTCGCACCATTTTGGATTCAACAACCATAGGGATCTCATCTAGGGGTTTTGTACTGTGCATTTTGGAAATGCACAGGTGTTCCATAGTTTTTATTTAGCCTTGGGCAATGAAAATGGGGCGCCGAAAAAAAACGCAGTTCGGTCATTGTTTTTTTGAGTTTCAATTTTACAAAGCATTCGCGTTGCAGTGTTAAATGATGTGATAACCTTTACTGATGGGGGTCGGATACATTTACAATGATACGTTTTTTTATATGTTTTTTCTGTTTTATTTACTTTTACCACAGTAGAAAATACGTATATATAAAAATTGCACATTTTTATGTTGTCCTATTTGACAGCCATAACTTTTTTATTTTGCTGTGTGCAGCGCTGTGTATGGGCTTGTTTTGTTGCGGGGTTGAGTTGAAGTTTTTTATTGGTACCCTTTATGGGACGTGCATATAATGCTATGGTTTTTCTTAAGGGATTTTGCTAGATGTTTTGGAAACAATAATACAGTAATCTTGTAGTGTTTTTTATTTTTATCTTTGTATAGCGGTCTCTGTTCTGTTATATATGACATGGTGTAGCTTTACTCAGCAGTTCAACAACGATTACACCGACTACCAAATTTGTATATTTTTTTATGTTTTACTGCTTTTATAAATAAAAACACTTTTATTATCAACCAGGAAAAATACGTTTTTTGAATCGCCATAGTCTGGAGAGGCATAACTTCTTAAATTCTTTCTGTGCTTGGAGCTGTGTAGGGACTTGTTTTTGCGAGATGTGTTGACGGTTTTATATTAGTATTCATTTTGGGGGGGACATGGCTTTTTGATCGCTTTTTTTAAATCAATTTTTTGGAAGGGCCAGGGTCGAAGAGAAAATACTGCAATTCCTAGTATGTGTTTTTATTTTTAACAGGGCTCACGTGCAGTATCACCGTGGATTAAGTTAGCTTTACTCCTCTTGGGTCGCTATACGATTGTATGGCGATACCCTATTGATATAGTTTTTTTTATGTTGAAGCACTTTAAAAACAAAATAAAATGTGTTTTTAGTGTGTATTAAAAAATTATTTATGCATACGCTATCTTATCGAGAGCTAGTCATTTTTTATTTTTTCCGTATACAAGAGCTGTATATAGGACTTTTTTTTTTGCGGGATTGAATGACGTTTTAATTGGTTCAACTTTGAGTTTCTAGGAGGTTTTTTGGATCGCTTTTTATTCCATTTTATGTGCTGAGGGTTGAACAATAATTATTAATTCTGTGTGATTGTTTTGTTTTCTTTGTTTTTTTTACGGCGTTCACCGTACGGGTTAATTAAACATGACAGATTTTAGGGCAGGTCGTTACGCACAGCGGCCGATACCAAATATGGGTACTTTATTTTTGATCTTTTTTGGGGCGATTGGCGTTTGTAAAGGGGAAAAGGGCGGTGAAACGTATTTTATTTTATTCCGTTTGTGTTTTAACTTTTTCACTTTTTTTTCACTTTTTCACATTTTTATTTTTACTTTTCCCCATAGGGGGATTTGAATGAGAGATCTTTAGATCTCTCATTCAATAGGAATCAGTGCACAGCTTGTTGCTATGACTGGTTCCTATGACAACTGTCAGTCACGATGCCGGACATGCCCCACGGGCACGGCCGGGCATCGTGACGTCACAGACAACCCGGAAGGCATTCTATGCTTTCCGTGCTGTCTGTCAGAGGGCAGGAGCTGCAGGGATCGCCCGATCCGTGCGCTGCTGCCGCCGACAGAGACGTAGGAGGAGCGATCTCCTCCTGCGTCTCCCTTAGTTATTGCAACCCGATCGTCGCCATAATTAAGGGTTTAACCGCCCCCCCCCCCCCCCCCCTCCCGGGCGATCCGGGGTCAGGGCCGACGCTGCGGGATGTCAGCTGTAATATACAGCTGACACCCCGCGCCGATCACCGCGAACTCTGCTTTAGAGTTCGCGCGATCCTCAGGACGTATCCATACGTCCAGGTGCGTGAACCCCCAAACGACCTGGACGTATGGATACGTCTAAGGTCGTTAAGGGGTTAAAGAGCACCTATAACCACCCACAAACGCACAACAATTAATAATACTTGAAATTATAGAATTTTTCTCCAATATTTTATTAACAAACCAGAGGATTTCAGTACTACAGGGACAAAGTGATCTGTCTGACAAAATGAAAGTAAAACCTATCTGGTGAGATTCCTTCTCTGGGAGATACCAACTGTGCAGGGTTTGCTGAGAACATAGATGCTTGTATAGTGTTAATCTGAGTCCCTCACTGTACATACACCGCAGCAGGCACAGCACACTGAGGACATATGTCTAACAGGGTTTACCTGTTACTTCCAGCCTTTTCCCCCATAACACACAGGCATCCATATTACATCTGCTAATGTAATAACACCCAGCATAAAGTTTGCAGCACAGATCGTCCCAATGTACACAGACTCACAGGCTCATTCCTTCACAGTGGACTCTCCCAGCTCAGACACAGGAAGTTCTACAGAGCTTTCAACATAGTGATCCATCATGCTGTCAGGGACCTTTCTGAAAGGTCCAGAACCCCCTTTTTTTTAACTGAATTACAGGTGAGATGCTTTCATTTTCCTAATTAAAAATATCTGACAACATGTTTATATTTTAGTTAAAGGCGTTGTCTCACTGCATTACCTCAGTCCTGTTTTCTCAGTTTCTTTTTTGAGTTCAGAGGCGTGTTTACTGGCTTCTATTGGCCTGCTGAGGACACCAGGTCTGTAGCTATAGCGACCAGCGCTGGCAGCCTATCAGGAGAGATCAAACAGGTCTGTAGCTATAGTGACCTGAGTAGGTGATATCTCAGAATAGGTAGGACACCACTAATGGCCACATATTGCAAAGTGACTTATTTTTGTAAGATCTTTAACATAAAAAGCAATCCTTGTAGTGAGAAAACCCCTTTAGTTTTTGCCCCCCTGGCTGAGGACAGAACAAGCCAGTGTCAGACCTGCTGTTTCCAGCACTGTGTCCCTTATTCTGTAAGATGCTGTAGTTTTCGTGTATTTAATGCTCAAATCTGCAGTTTTCAGCCAGAAGAGTCCTTCAGAGTGTCAGTTTTTTTTAAACCCCGGCCAAGCGGAGGCTAGCCCCACCCACCTCAACTGACAAACCTATTACTTTGAATAGGTAGAAACATGTGAAGAACTGTCAGTGGGTGGTGCTAACACCTGCTCATGAATAAGATTTAAGGTGTAAATGCTCTAAAACTGCTGCATCTTACAGAATAAGGGACACAGTGCTGGGAACAGCAGGCCTGACACTAGCTTGTGCTGCCCTCAGCAAGGGGGGCATAACCTATGTGACAGGTTCCCTTTAAATAAACCCTCAATGCAGACCATAAACCCCAGTTTACTTATTGTAAGGCCTTAGGGTGGCAGCCTGTGACACACCTATTCTGTGTTATGTTCTTCAAAATGTTATGTATCACTCCCTGAGGCCCTGCACTAAGCATAACATTTGACATCAATTTTGCCCTGAGTGTTAAATGTTTCAGCTGTAAACATCCTGGATGTCTTGAACTTGACATTCCTTTTGAAGTTTTAAGCTTACACCACTGGGACAATGGGATATGGACGATGATATCAGCATGCACCTTATTGTTTCAGCACACGTTGTAGTCAACATTGCAGAATGACCTATTGTATACACAGTTCTTAATTCGGTAAGTCTGTGGGTGTGTTGCAGCCATTTAAGAGCACAATCTACTGTATAAGCTTCTGCTGTATAGGCATTTTGTGTATAAGCACATATTCATCTATACAACAGGATCCCATGAAAGGAACTGTGATATGTGTCAGTTTGGTAAAACCATAATTTCCCTATTGGTGATAGTGACACAAGGAACTGCAGGGAAATTCCAGTTAAAAGCACTTTTTTCCTATTGCTGATGCAAATCAAATCAACTTTGTCTTCATTTTTTTCACATCACTTACATGCCAATAACATAGGTTTATTTTCTTCTGTTTGTAGTGTCCAAAGTATTTGCTGTATGTTGCTTATATCTTGACCTTTTATTGAGAACCTGTTTCTTTGCAGAAGGCGGTGTCGCAGACAACAATGGAGGGGACTATCCCATTGACATTTGGCTTGTGCTGGCCTCCTACATCCGACCTGAAGATGTTGTGACGTTTGCTCTTATTTGTAAGAAAGCTTGGACCGTTACTTGCACTGCTGTCTTTTGGATGAGATTGTACAAAAGGTGTGATAAGCAGTGCAGAATATTAATGACTGTAATTTAAGCATAACCTCGTGTAGTAATAATCTGCAGACTGGCTGATTTCTAAGAATGTTTATTGTTGCTTGAATGGGTTTTTCTGAGATGTAATAGCAGCAGCTTGCTAAAATTATTGCATGTACAAATTCAGCCCGCTGTAGAAAAAAAAATCCATAACATCATGGAAACTTAACAGCCATAGGTATAGATCTGTCTTGTGATATCATCTTCACAATCAATAGAAAACTGTAAATAACAGCATGTCTGTTCTGCACCACAGAATCCTACACTAAGTTTGTGTGTTGTGCAATTTATTGGTGCGAAAAAAAACACATCTGTGATTTATTGATGGTAAATGCCAAGACACCATATCCCCAATCACAAAAATAAAGGAGCCACAGCCGTGCAGGGGTTGTCCAGGATCTGCAACTCTGCCTCATTCTCTTGAACAAGGCCAAGATGAAGTTCACTTGAAAGTGCCTGCCACATGGATGGTGGCTGTCCTGCAAGAATACCAAAGAGGTCTCTGATTCCTTGAACCTCCATGATCATAGTAATATGCCATCACAAGCCCTGTTTTATAGGTTACCTTTTGCAGAACCACATTCAAGAAGTATATGCGAAAACAAAACTATTAGTTTCTGGATATATAGAAAACTTTTGCTTTAACACTTGGTTATATGTTTTTCAGACATTACCAGACGAGCACCTACCTTCCTGTTCGTTTGCTTCCAGAGTGTATGTACAGGCTGCGTTCTCTGCGTGCTTGCGTTATCCGTTCCTTATTTCACATGTACGAGCCGTTTTGTTCCAGGGTGGCTAAAAACCCTTCATTACCTGAATCAACTCCTAACACTTTGTTGAATTCCAAAGTAAGTTGTGTTTTATGCCTTTACAGTATGCATCAACGTACTGGAAATGGGGGTTGTTAAGTATGGGCTGCGACCGATGTGTTATTCTACGGTCCTAGGTTTGCATCAGACCTTTTTTTGTTTGCTTATGTAACCTTTAGGCTTGGTGCTACACTGCATTGGACAAACAATGGCCGAAATCGGCCGTTTTTGTCCCGATGCAGGACCGCGTTTTTGTCACATTTTGTGCAAAAAAACGCGGTCACTTTTCATTTTTTTTATGTCGCCCATACAATTGTATGGGACGATGCTAAGTAAACTAAAAGCACCGGTGTATTATACAACATGTTGCATAATGCACCGAAAGACGATTTTGGAAAAGACGAGCTGCGGAGACTACAGGTCGTTTTTTCTTTTGTAGTCTATGGAGCTGCATTAACTATCATATTTTCGATGCTTTTAAAAGCCTAAAAGCGGCAAAAATATGATGATTAAATTATGCAGTGTAGACATAGCCTTAGTTTTCTCTGTTTGACTTTATATTTTAACTAGTGCATTTATATTTGATTTTCAGTGTTTACTTTTCTGGTGTAAAAAAAGTGGAGACTGGAACCAGACCGGAGTCATTGTGGGAATTTAACTTCAAACTTAAAAGGCTGGTAGGCTAATTTATTATTATTATTATATATATATTTTTTTTAATCAATTCATTTTTTATTAAAGCATATAATAACAATCGGATATAGAAAGTGAACACAATTACATACATAGTATGATATACAACCATAGGTCACAACATATATCATATGTTGAATCACATTTTGTTTCTCTGAGTTTTCCTATTGCAGTAGATTATAAATGGGGGGGTAATTTTATATATTTATATAAATTATTGCTTTATGTATAAATTACCCCCATGCAGGCTCATCTATTTACTTTATCAATCACAATCCATTGAAGTGGCGTTCTTATCTGCCATTTATGGAATATTCATGAGGTATGCTGTGAATGTCTGATAGGTGCGGATCTCAGAGGTGGGACCTATCTTGAGAATAGAACCCTAAAAAGTCTCTATGGAGAAAAGAGAAGAGGTCGCACTTGCACAGCACTCTGTAATGGAAGTTCAGCGTACCTACGAACTCTCATAGAACAGAATGGAGATTACTATGCAAGCACAAGGTACTCTCCATTCTGCAGAGCCTTTCAGGGACCTATTTTCAAGATTGGTGCAGGTCTCAGAGGTGGGGACTTGTACTCATCAGACATTTATGGTGTATCTTAAACTCACAGACATAAATTTTATTTTGCCTATTTGGGTTAAATTTGTAGCAAAAATTCACAGTGAAGAAAAAAACCCAATTAAAAAAATAAAACTTTTACTTGAAAAGCCTTAAAAGAAACCCCTCCAAAATGGATGACCCAGCAACAAACACACCAAGAGAGGAAAAATGCGGGTTTTCCTCTAAATCTAAATATCCAATATAGTGGTACTGACCCAAGGGTGAAAATTGCCCCCCTCGGGGAAAGTAGTCGCCCCAACAGGAGGGGCCCCCACCTATTGAAGCCCCACCCTAGGTCAGACCCCTTAAACAGTTCCTAAAAGGATACCAGCAGACTCCCATATGAAACTATAGACACTCCAGGAGAAACAATTCAAATCCACATAAAATCATTCTTTTTAGTCACATGTACAGAACAAGAAAAAAAACAAAAACAACGTTCTGTTGTATCATTGATTCAGAAATCTGTGTGATTTTTTCAAGACCCACAAACAAAAAAAACGTTCCGTTGTATCATTGATTCAAAAACCCGTGTGATTTTGTTCAAGACCCGACGCGTTTCCCCCCCAAAAATTCTAAAAGGTTTTATCAGGGTAACAAGAAACATTTAGCCAAAGATAAAATCACAGCATACATAGACTAATAATAAAGATACTTAGCAATGATATCCTTAAAGGTGGTAATGCCGCAAGATAATCCAATAAGATACAGATTGATGATGTTTTCTGATGCCTCATGTGACGATACTGCCATCATCCATGCTCCCATGGAGAACTTTAAAGTGGACACCACCCGGAAGTGATCTCACAAACCAAAACATCACTTCCTGTCACCTCCCCCCCCCTTTCCCCCACGGAGACCAATTTCAGGCCCGCAGAGAGAGTAAGATGTCTCATTCCCAGATAGTTCACATGGAAGAGCAGGGTCGCCCCTTTTGGTGGGTAAGTGAGGCGTCTACCGCCACTAACACCACATGACATCGCTGCAGAGGTGCGACGATGTACATGCGCAGGACACCGTTCAGAGCAAAACGCTACTCGACGGTGCCAACATCCCACGCCAATATAAACATAATAACAGCGAACATATATGCAAAACTTTTGGGGGTATAAAAATCATCCAATCTATACATATGAGTTGTAATAGATAAAAAGGGAACATAAAGCATCGCCACCTTGAGATCATAATCAGATAATAAAAGATCAGAAATAGATGGGGTTGGTGGACAATCCTGTCCCTATAACCAAAACTGGCACGATCACCAAAGTGAACCTTCATAACCTTTAGGATATTATATAAATATAGAAAATATAGTTAAAACACCTTGTCAAAAACAATAGATATACGGCTATAACCCAGTACATAATTGTAAAAATATACTGTAGTGAACTCATTTTTGGGTATATAAAGTAATGAATAATGTTTTCAAGAAGCAGCCAAAATATAGTAACTCATTCAGGCCGCTCGGTTGCATAGTTTTGAGCCTATACGTCCATTCAGTCTCCTTACAGAGGAGGATTTTATCTGTCACCTATGTCAAAAATGGCGTCCTCTTCATCATCAAATTCCCTGTCCTCATCGTCCTCCTCTATGGCTCCCTCTTTTTTAGAGCAGGCGGAGGTTCCCCTAGAGGAGGCAACGAGTATAGCCAAGAGAGTAGCAAAAGCAAAGAAAATCAAATAATTAGTTTATCCGAACGACTACTTAAGGCATTTCACCACGCTTAAAATGGCCGTATTTGGGTCCGTAATTACGCGCCAAAGTGCGCCAATTACGGCCGAAAAACGGCCCCATTCATTAGGGTAATTCACAGTTCTCATAGAGAACAAATGGATTACGTCTCCTCTCCCCGCGGGGCGAAGCCGCCGGGCGGGGAGATAATTCACATGTCACTTTCTAGCGGCGTATACGCGCTGCTAGCAGTGATGGTCTATGGGCCGCGAAGTGCCGGCCCCCCCGCTCACTCCCCCGCTCCCGCCCCCGTCCACACGGCGTAATTGCGGGGCGTAATTACGTCCCGCAATTAAGCCGTGTGAACATAGCCTTAGTCAGGAGGAATTAAAGATTCTATTTAGGGGCCTCTCTTTTGTGCCAACTACTAGATTTAAGGAATTTACATGGATTAAAAGACCTAAATTTTAAATTTGGGGAGAAAACTAAAATGGCATAAATTCTTCCAAAATGTAGATCAAATTAGATGTGAGGAATATGGTATTTTGGAGGAGGATTTATCAGGATGAGGTTTTTGGGAAGAATTGATAGAGGAGAATGAGGGGTAAAAGGGGTAGGGGTTATCCCTACACTGAAAAAGAAAAGTACTCGATTCCCCCCCACCACTGGTAACCCCTGAAATTGATGTTTTTCTCAAATTGGTCACACAAGAACTGGAAATGTTAGCAAAAAAACAATATGGAAATAGAGCTAATAAGAATAACTTCTCGGGGACAGAAAATGCAGGCTCTGCTATCTGAGTCAATGTCAATTTGATAATTAAGGCCTCCGATAAGGGGGCAATATAGTTTATCTTGGATCATGAAAATTATAACAATGTGTTTAAAAATATTTAATGACCCGCTCAAAATTATGCTATACTTCCTGGTGACCCTACGGAGATTTTTCTTAAAGGGAACTAGAAAACACGTGATTAAAGGGGATGGAGATGGGATCACTATCCTTAAAGAAGAATCACAATTCTTATTACCAAAAAAACCTAAGAAACGACATTCTAGCCTTGCCCAAAATCCATAAGGGACTATCCCTCTGAAGGGACCCCCAAATAGTGTCCGGAATTGAGTCTCTCACACAAAACATCGGGATTTACCTAGATAAAAATCTTGAGGAATTTGGGGTCACTTTGCCCTCCTACTTGAGGGATACCTGGGATTTGCTTAGAAAATTGGAAAGGGAAAATCTCGTGGAATGCCGATGTAAAATTGGCCTCAGGGATGTAGAGGCTCTCTACAGTAGAAATTCCCCATTCTTATGGACTGAAGGCGGTTGAATTTTTTTTGCATACTAGAAGCAAACAGGCATGCCAATCAAATACACGGGTATTTCACTACCAATTTTTGGAATTTGTACTCACCCATAATTTTCTTTCTGAAATGGACCCAGGGTCTACCACCAGCTCGGGGGCACTGCAATGGGGAGCTCATGCGCTCCCTTCGTATGCAAATTTTTTTCCTGGGCTGGTGGGAGAAGACCCTGGTGTTCAGTGAGGCTTGGAGATCTATACCTCATGTATTTTATTGTGGTGAGATACATCAATGTTTCATTTTGTGGCAGGCACTGAGGCTCACTTTATTCTTTCATTGATACTCTTAACATCAATGAAATTGGTCTTATTTTACCTCAGAAATCCATGAAGAGAAAAAATCATTTTTGGATGTTAAAATCTGGAAGGATGAAGCAGTAAACCTACAAACAACCACCTTTAGGAAACCTACATCAACTAATAATCTACTGAATGGGAGAGCCACCATCCACCGAGTTTAAAACGAGGTAACCCTAAGGGACAATATCTTAGGATGAGGCGTAATTGCTCAAACATTGAAGAATTCTATGCACAGCCCCAATGACCTGAAAAACGCTTTCTGGATAGGGTTATCCTTTGCCGATTTTAAAATCGGCCTTTAAATATCCCTTTGGAGAAGGATAGAACGTCCCTTCTCAACCCTAGTCCAAAAAGAGACCAAGAAAATCGATAGTGAGAGTAATTGGGACGTATGATGATTGTAGTGATGAAGTATATAAGATCCTGGGGAAATACTGGGATAATATTACGAACTGACAAGGACTTGGAAGGAGTTGGGTTTCCATTTAGACCCTCTGTGACATATCGGAGAGGGAGGTCCCCCTGCAAGATAGATTAATAACATAGTCACTACACCCCTCCACCCAAACCCCAGTCCTTGGTTAGAAACGTAGACCTATTGGTATGTACAATTGTGGGAAGTGTGTATCATGCCCCTAGTGCAAAAAACCAAGGAATGTGTGTGTCAGGTCACAGACAAATCTTCAAGATCCGAGAATTCTTCAATTGTTACTCTAAAAAGGGGGAGTCTATCTCTGCAAACCTGTCAATGTAAAAAACAGTATGTAGGAAAAACAACTAGATACATCAAAACTAAAGGATAGGTGAACATTTGGGGATGTGAGACATCGCAGAACACCCCATGGCCCTCATGTGTGGGAGTACCACAAGGGGGAATATACTTGTTTGTCTTTTGTTTGTATTGAAAAAATCCAGACTTCCTCTAGAAAAGGTGACATAGATAAAATCCTCCTCTTAAGGAGACTGAATGGACTATAGGCTCAAAACTAAAGCAACCGAGCGGCCTAATGATTACTGTATTTTGGCTGCTTCTTGTAACATTAATTCATTACTTTATATATCCAAATTAGTTCACTACAGTATAGTTTTACAATTATGTACTGGGTATAGCCGTAATCTATTGTTTATGACAAAGGTGTTTTAACTAATTTTCTATATCTATATAATATCCTAAAGGTATGAAGGTTCACTTTGGTGATCGTGCCAGTGTTGGCTTTTAGGACAGATTGTCCACCAACACATCTATTCTGATCTTTTATTATCTGATTATGACTCCCAGTGGCGATGCTTTAAAGCTTTCCCCCTTTTCTATTAAAACTCAGTATAGATTGGATGATTTTTATAACAGCAAAGTATGCATATATGTTCGCTGTTATTATGTTTATATTGGCGCTGGATGTTGCAAACACCGTCGAGTAGCGTTTTGCTCTAACGGTTGTCTGCGCATGTACATCCGTCGCACCTCTGCAGTTATTGTGGTGTTAGTGGCGGTAAAACGCCTCTCTTACCCACCAAAAGGGGCGACCCTGCTTCTTCCCATTGAACTATCTGGGAATGAGAGATCTCTACTACCCTCTGCGGCCTGAATTGTGTCTCCGTGGGGGGGGGGGAGGGGAGACAGGAAGTGATGTTTTTGGGTTTGTGAGATCACTTCCGGTGGTGTCCACTTTAAAGATCTCCATGGGGACATGGATGCATGGCAGTATCGTCCACACTGAGGCATCAGACACATCATCAATCTGTAAACTTATTGATTATCTTGACGGCATTAACCACCATTAAGGATATCATTGCTAAGTAAACTTTATCTATTAGTCTATGTAAAGCTGTGATTTTAGTCTTTGGCTAAATGTTCTCACCCTTTTTACCCCTTATAACCCTAAGAATTTTTGGGGAAACGCGTCGGGGCTTGAACAAATCACACGGGTTTTTGAATAATGATAAAAAACGGAACGTTTGTTTTGTTTGTGGTCTTGAAACAAATCACACAAGGGTTTTTGAATCAATGATGCAAACAGAACGTTGTTTTTGTTTTTGTTTTTTTTTTTTGTTCTGTACAATTGACTAAAAAGAAAGATTTTATGTGGATTTGAATTGTTCTCCTGGGGGTGTCTATAGTACAATGGGAGTCCTGCTGTATCCTTTTAGGAACTGTTTTAAGGGTCCGACCTAGGGTGCGCTCTCAATAAGGTTGGGGCCGCTCCTGTTGGGGCGACTAACTCCGCCGAGGGGGGCAATTTTCACCCTTGGGTCAGTACCACTATATTTGGGTATTTAGATTTAAAAGGAACCAGCATTTTCTTTCCCCTCTAGGGAAAAAAATTTTGGTGTTTGTTTCTGTGGGTCCTCCATTTTGGAGGGCATTCTTTTAAGGCATATCAAGTAAAAGTTATTTTTTAATTGGGTTTTTTTCTTCACTGTGAATTTTTTTTATGGCGTATCTTACCATTATAACATGGAAATACTTCAATAAATACACTGAAACATTTAATTATACTAGTGTGCCTGCCATGGATACATCTGTTTGTCTTCAGGACATGTGGTAAAAACGATACTAGGTACAGCTAATTGGAAAAGTGGCAGAGCTTGTTGTGGTTCTGAAGCCCCAGCCGTTTTTTCAGATATTCATAAGGGCTGTGTAAATATGGCACTGAACCAAAATCTTCTCCAGTATAGCTCTATACTTTGAAACTTTGTCTGGCAATGATATGGTATGAGCAAACTGGTATAAGGAGGTGTTAAGTTTAATAATAATTTCAAGAAAGCTTCCCCATAAATTGTGGGCAATTTGTTTTGCTTTCGTTTGTTGTATGTTACCCATACCGAATACAAAAAATGTTGACTTTCTCTTTAGGCAGGGTTCACACGGCTTATTCACGGCATAATTGTCACGTATTTCGCCCGCAATTACGCCGGGGGCCGGCGGGCTGCCGGCCCCATAGACATTCGTTATTCACACCGCGTATGTGCCGTGAATAATTGACATTTCACTTTTCTCCCCGCTCGCCGTATTGTGCAAGCAGGGAGAGGAGACATCTTCCATAGTTCTCTGAGAATTGTGGATTACCGTAATTAATGGGACATGTCTCGCCCCGTATTTAGCGCAGTACGGTGCGAGATACGTCCCATTTTAATCCGTGTGAACCTAGCCTTACTGTCTTGTATTTTAATTGTAGTGTATATTCACATGCATATAACGTTAACAGAACTATCACTGGTTTTATTTTAGCCTCCAAAGCAGAAGAACCATTGTCTTAATGGGCTCCAGCCCCCTGCACAGTACAAAGAAGTTCATTTTAACCCAGACCAGGACTGTTGCCTTCTTCAAGTTACTACATTAAATTTTATTTTTATCCCTGTAGTGATGGGCATGACACTAACTTTTGTAAGTAATGATCATACATGTATCTATTCTCTCATGCTTACATCTTGATTTTTGCTTACTTCTAGTGTATGCTGTGGAAAATGTCTCTAGGATCACATTGCTGTTTATGCTTTGTGTATTTATTGCTTAGAAAAAGGTCATTAAAACTCAGACTTGAGACTGATTATTGTCCATGCCACACTGACCCCCAAATAAGATTGTATGCATAAACGCTAAGGCTAGTTCTACACAGCAAATGGCAAAATGCCATCCAAAATCAGACGTCATAATAATAATCTTTATTTATATAGTGCCAACATATTCCGCAGCACTTTACAATTCAGAGGGTATAGGTACAGACAAAAAGACATACATTACACAATGAAAAGCTACTTAGATGAGACACAAGGTTTAGGGCCCTGCTCGCAAGAGCTTACAATCCTATTAGGGTGTAGAGTGAGATGAAGGGTAAGAAGTCCTAGGTTTACAATGATCCAGCCATGTGACAAATATGGGGTGGTTTATATAGAATTTGGATGAATCTGCCACCCTGACAGTACATCTATGTACAGATAAGTGCTGAATTGTAGAGAGTGACAGAAATGTGTACGTGGGGAGAGCGGGGTAGCAATTAGTGATTCTGGTAAGCCAGACTGAGAAAATGTATTCTCGGCGTCCTCTTAAAACTATGAGGGTTATGAGTGTGCCTGATCGCTCACGGTAGCATATTCCAGAGAACTGGTGCCACACGAGAAAAATCTTGGAGGAGGGCATGGGAGGTTCGGATGACTGAGGCATGTTGTCTAAGATCATCCACCGAGCGGGGATACCGGGTAGGATGGTAGACAGAGATGTGGGAGGAGATGTAGGGGAGTGCAGCGCTGTGGAAAGTCTAATAGGTTAGAGTGATGAGTTTATATTGTATCCTGTACTGAATAGGCAACCAGTGCAGTGACTGACACAGGGTAGAGGCATCAGTATAGCGACCGGAGAGAAAGATGAGCCTGGCTGCTGCATTCAGGATGGATTGGAGAGGGGAGAGTTTGCAGAGAGGGAGACCGATAAACAGGGAGTTACAGTAGTCAAGACGAGAAAAAATAAGAGCAGTAATAAGCGTTTGAGTCGTTTCCACAGTGAGAAAAGGACGGATTCTAGAGATGTTCTTGAGGTGCAGGTGACAGGAGCGGGCAAGGGCTTGGATATATGGGGTGAAGGACAGATTAGAATCTAATATAACCCCAAGACAGCGGGCCTGCTGCCTAGGAGTTATTGTGGTGCCACATACAGAAATAGCAGAGGGAGGTCGGCTAGTAGATGGTGAGATGACAAGAAGTTCCATTTTAGTAAGGTTTAGTTTAAGATAGAGATAAGACATATGTCAGACATTTTCTGGACCACGGCGTTTGGTGCGGATTTGTGCAAAAGCAGAGGTTGGTTTCCTGATTTGCCATTGAGCCCTGTACATTAAATGAATGGGAATACAACAACAATCCTGCAGAATATGCTGAATATTCCGGTAGATTTTTAAAAGGACGATAAAAAAAATCCATGTTCTGTCGACTACAGTGCAGATTTTTTTTTTATTGCTGTCTATGCAGCACAAAGTACAGGCAGATTCAAAATACTGAATCCGCCGGAAATTAGACGGTAAACCTGTGCTGTGTAGATCTAGCCTTAGACTGATTTTACACACTGCAATTGAACCTGAAAATATCACTAACTTATGTTTTACATTTTCTTTTTCTATCTGATCATTAATACTGGATCTAGTGTGTTTTTTTTGAACTAAAGAAAAACCTCTGCTCTGTGATATGGTACAGCAAGCTTTTGTTTTACTTTGTTGGGTACAATTCATCCTATGGAAATTGTTCCCATCTTTGTATCCCAATGTGTAAATGAAAATGGGCATTAGTGGACTTTTTAACCCCTTAAACGACCTTGGGCGTATCCATACGTCCAGGTCGTTTGGGGGTTCACGCACCTGGACGTATGGATACGTCCTGAGGATCGCGCGAACTCTAAAGCAGAGTTCGCGCGATCGGCGCGGGGTGTCAGCTGTATATTACAGCTGACATCCCGCAGCTGTAAAACTATGGTGATGCAAAAACATATTTTCCTGTTTGAATAAAAGTGTTTTTATTGTATAAAAGCAATAAAACATAAAAAAATATACAAATTGGGTATCGGTGTAATCGTATTGACCGGCTGAGTAAAGCTACCATGTCATATATACCGTACAGTGACCGCTATAAAAAATAAAAAACACTACCAAGATTGCTGTATTTTGTTCAAAACATCTCACAAAAACCTTAATAAAAAGTGAACATAGCATCATATGCCACCACAAAATTTGGAACCAATAAAAACTTCAACTCACCCCCGCAAAAAACAAGCCCATACACAGCTCTGCACACAGCAAAATAAAAAAGTTTAAGGCTGTCAGAATAGGACAAAAATAAAAACGCAATTTTTATAGACTTATTTCTACTGTGAAAAGTAATAAAACAGAAAAAACTATATAAAATCAATAAAAATTGTAATTGTAGACCACCCCCATAGTAAAGTTATCACATCATTTACACTGCAGGGCAAAATGCTGTAAAATTGAAACTCAAAAAACAATGACTGAACTGCGTTTTTCCCCCCATTTTCATGCCCAATGCAAAAAAAAAAAACTATGGAACACCTGTGCATCCAAATGCCAGTAAAAACCCCTAGAGAGATCCCTGATGGGTGTTGAATCCAAAATGGGGCGACTTCGGGAATGTTTCACCTGTTCTGCTACTTTGGGGGCTTTTGCAAAATGCGACATGGCCCCACCAAAATCTGCGTTCCAAAAGCCAAATAGCTCTCCCTCCCTTTTTAGGGCCGTGCCATGCGCCCACACAGCAGTTTACCCCACATTAGGGTATTGCCAAACTTGGAAGAAATTGCTTAACAAATTTTTACGGTTCTTTTTCCAGGATTCCTTGTATAGTAAACATTTTAAGCTAAAATTGCAGATTATTGGAAATTTTTTTTTTTTTTTTACTTTTCACGGGCCTTTAAATGCTAAAAAAAATTTGTGAATCACCTGTGGGGTCTATATACTCAATGCACCCCTGGATATATTCCTTAAGGGGGTGTAGTTTCCAATATAGGTCTATTTAGGGTTTTTTATTAAGTTTTGGGCACCTTAGGTGTCCCCAAACCTGAAATGGCACCTAAATAAAATCGTATTGAAAATGAGACCGGTAGGGGGCTCCTCCTATTCTGGGGCTTTTTGGTTAAGCCAAATACTGCACTAGGGCCAACATATGGGATACTCTATGGGATATCTCTAAAAACGGCAGACCGGGGGAATTGATATTAAGTTTCATTTACCTAGTCACATTTACCGTATTCCAGTGAATAATGGATAAATAATGAAAATCTGCAAAAAAAAGTGAAATTTTGAAATTTCACCTCCACTTTGCTTTAATTTCTGTGAAATATCTAAAGGGTTATCAAACTTCCTAAATAGTGTTGTAAATATGTTGAGGGGTTATTTTCTTAAGGGGAAATTTTTTAAAAGGGGTACTAACATCAGGCCCCCAAACCACGTCAAACTGGAGGGGCCCCCAAAAAAAATGTATTTTTGAAAATTTTTTCCCGGAAATTTTTAAAATTACTACAAAATTTTCAAAGCCCCCCCTAATTTCGAAAAAAAAAAAAAAAAAAGACATTTAAAAAACATTTAAAAAACTTAAAGCACAATGTGTCACGAGAAAACAATCTCTGAATCACATGGATAGGTAAAATTGTCAAAAAGTTATTCTCACAAAAATGGACAAAATTCAGATTTCAAAAAAAGGGCGGGGTCGGGAAAGGGCCAAAACGGCTGGGCCCCTTTTAAGGGTTAATTCCCAAAAATGGGAAGTCTTTTTTTTTATCTCTTCCCTGGGAAAGGGTAAAGTACAGGGGTTCCCCCCCCCCCCCCCCCCCCCCGGGCGGGGGGTGTTTTTTTTTTTTTTTTTTTTTTTTTTTTCTGTTTACATTTTATAAAAAAATCTTCCCCAAAAGGGGAGCTCCTTCTTAAAGTAGCCCCGGGTTTTCCCAACTCTTTTTGACTGTTAGTTGGGAAGGGCTTTCTTTATCTTTTTTATTTTATCTGCTTTTATTTTCTTTCCCCTCCATTTTGCATTGTCGGGTGTCATATTACCAGTTTTAGTTTCTGCATACAGTTGTTCTTCTGAACCAATTAATACTGTATGTTGTAGGACCACTGTGAAGAAAGATAGTAATTCTTGTTGATACCCGAAAGGGGCTCATGCATGGGGGTTACAGCCCAAGGGGAAAATCTTTCTGAAATGACATACACCCAACAAAATTAAAGCATGGCAAAAAAAAATTCTGCAGAATATGTATGGAGAAATGGAAAAAAAATGTCTTGGTACATTTGCACTGCTACATCATTTTACAGCTCGAACCAATTTTACTATACAACAGAATGTATGTAAAACAGTTCAATGCCTAAAGAAAACTAGTGTAAAGGGCAAAAACACCTAGCCCACATTTAATTTTACATGGAGAGTAAAATTTTCCACGTGGAAAAGACTTGCAAAATATCTACAGGGCCTAATATTTTAAAACTGTAAAAATTTTTTACTTAAGGAATCCACAGCTTTTCTCTGGGGGGATTTGGGGCAGTAGATCCAAGAAGTTTGTGACACGTAAAAAAAATTTTTTTGTTTTCAATGCCCTTTTAAAACCCCTTATCAAACTTTGGGGACAAAAGAGTACATCCAAATGCCGGAAAGGGGGCTTTTTTTTGGGGGATAGCCACGAATTCCCAAAAAACCCCGGGCGGCTGCCCTTTTTCAAATTTGCAGCTAACAACCGGCGATTGCAGCGCAGGATGGATCTGATGCCATCCTGCTCTGTTTAACCCCTTAGACGCAGCACCCAAAAAATGGCTGCGGGGGCCCCTAAATAAAATGGAAATAGTCCCGCCCCTTTTTTTCTCACCCCAAGGGAAAACCCCTTTCAGCAAAGTCGCGGAATACCGAAAAGTAAAATTTGCCATCTTTGTGAAGCTTCCATCGCCCCGGGGTTTTTTTTGTTTCATTTACTTGCGGGCCCAGGGGGAAAAGTGGGTAAAAACCGCCATATTAGCACATCCTAATGCTTGCCCTTACAATTTTATTTTTTTAGAAACTTTTGGGCCCCATGGGGAACCCTTGGAGTAAGAAAAAAAAAAAAAAGTTTTTAAACATAAAAAAATAAATGTCAAAAGTTAAAATCACCCCCTTTTGCCATTTTACAAATACAGAATAAATGATGTCATATTTTTTAAGCTGAACACCGTAGAAGAAAAAAAAAGCACTAAAATTGGGGGGGGGGGGGGGGAGGTTGGTCATTTCATGTACCCTTAAAATTGGAATAAATTTGATAAAAAGCGTTGCTTTTATTCCAAAATGGTTTCAATAAAAAACTTAAATTCAGCCTGGGAAAATGCACCCTTTACTCCCAAAACTGTATGTCGGGAAAAATGGCGCTGCTGCAAAAGTTTGAAAGATAGAAAATTTTGGAATATTTTTTTACGGTACAAAAACCGTACATGTTTAGTATTGTTGGATTCAAATCAACCTATAGAATACAGATAAAAAACCCTTTTTCACGTGATTGAATGGCTAAAACAAAACTACCCTAACAAAAGGTTAAGTATTTTTTTTTTTTCACATTTTTCCCTACTTAGAATTTTTTTTGCAGTTTCCTATTTTAAATTTTATTGTACGATTTAATTTAAACCAAAAAAAAAATCTTAGACCAAGCCATAAGTGCAAATAAGCAAAAACCCCTTACGTTTAAAAAAAAAATTTTTTTGGGTTTTTAAATCAAAGTTAAAATGAAAAATGGTCCCCAAAAAAAAGGTTCTTCAGGGGAAAAAAAAAAAATTTAAAACCCCCGTTTACGCTTTTCATTTTAAAATTTCCTTTGATACAGCTGTGAAATGCATAAGTGCTGCATTGAGGCACTTTCCAGAAAAGGTTTTGACACCGATTTGGATGCTGAGAATTGAGCATACAAATCCGCTTTTTGAACATACCCTTACACTGGTTGAACATGAACTCTTCTATAACTTTATATTTGATGTTTTTTTTTGTTTTTCTCCAGTTGACCATCAATGTCAGTACTGATATGAGGCACCATCGCGTAAGACTGGTCTTCCAGGACTGCCCAGTGTTAAATGGAAAGAAAACCCCGGGAACCCAAAGGGGGGCAGATTTTTTTGGATCCTTACCTGTCCAAACCTTTTACGGTGGATCCAAAAATATCATTCTCAAACCCTGGGTTTTGTTGGAACAGATACCCGGGTTTCCCGGACCATCCCCGAGAACCAAAAAACGAACATCAATAGGAGATAGGAGTGACTCAGTGTTCTAGCTGACATTAATTTTACTGCCAAAGTTTAACCAACCAGCAAGAGAAAATTTTCTTTATTTTCATGTCTGGCTTGAAAAAAATTAGGTGTCTAATAATTAACATGAGCAAATATGATTTTTCTTGATCTAGATGTAGGAAATATAGTTTTCCTCCACGAAATGAAAATTTGGAACTAGTGATTTTAATAAGTATTTCAGCCACTTGATGTGTTGACTTTGAAGTGTTTGCCACAAAGTGGTTACCTCTTTATTTATATGGGAAGTCATAGTATTCAAAATATTAAATCTCGGATAGTCCTGCAGTTTTATGATCAGGACATGAGTAATGATCTGTAATGTTACAAATACAAAGGTTGAGAACACCATTCTAGTTTGGGCAAACGGTTGGCCAAAAATTTGGTAATAAGTGGCCTACTGTTTAAAAAAAAAAAAAAAAAGTACTTTCCTTTAAAAATGCAAATATTTCTGTTTACAATGTTGCAGCAATGACATGTTGAATTTGCTGTTGTCACAGCTACAGCCAGTGCTTGGCTGCCACGGTCCCATGTTGGGGCAACTCATCAACTGCAGCACTGTGAACAAGAGTGAGTAAACAATAGGTTTGGTACTGAGACATACAGCCACCCTGTGAGGTGATTCAGGCAATCCTGTTAGAGAAGCTGAACTCGTTGATATATAGACTTGTATTATTTGAGTAAAAAGCAAGAGAAAATACTGAAAAAGAAAGTGTAAGTTATACTTTTCCCTCCCACAGACAGGAAGTGACAGTTTACTCTGCATACACTGATACAGGAAAAGTTGCCCATCACTGTATGGTGGTGTGGGGAGTTAAGTATGCCTTCCACTGTCTCTTAAAGGGGACCTGTTGGCTACTTTGTTGCCTGAATGAGGGGCAGCATGAAATAGCTGCAGGTTACCTGATCCTAACCATGTGGGTTTTACCCTGAAAGGCTATGGCGTTCCCAGGTAAAACACCCATTGAAGTTGCCCCGGATACGATACGCTGTGAGGCTTCTCCTCGCCCCATTAGCTTAACTGACAGCTCTCTTCAATGTTTGTCTATAGGGAGAGAGCTGTCAGCTAAAGGGGTTTTGCCAAGAAGTGAAGTTCCTTACCTCTTATCTGCTCAGGAGAGAAGATAAAGCATGAACAGCTGCAGGGGGGGGAGAGGGAGAAGGTTGAGCAGAAACAGGGAGCATCTCTAATGTTTACTCAAATAATAACATTACAACCAGTGGATTCTCGGTACAGCAGACAGCCTCATACACTGCACTTTTCTCCCCAGCTCCTTGCAAGCTTGTTCATGTTCCCTTTCAGTGTCCTGGTCGTGTCTAAAGTAAACTGTCAGGAAACTAAGGGGGACTGAGCAATGCTGTAGCTCTGAGGCTTCACTTTTTGTAATCACATATATTTAGAAAAGTGATTAAATACCCATTTTGGAGGATCCCACGTCAACATTACATCGTGGCAAAACCCCTTTAAGCTAAGGGGGCGGGAAGAAGACGCACATTGGACTCCTCTCTCCTGGACACAGCACTTCTCCCCATACCGGGCACAACTTCACAGGGTGTGTTACCTGGGAACGCCGCAGTGTTTTGGGGTAAAACCCACATGGTTAGGATCGGGTAACCTGCAGCTATTTCATGCTGCTTGTCGTGCCGGCAACATAAAGTAGCCAATAGGTTCCCTTTTAAAGGGGTTGTCACATCTAGCTGATCTACAGGCGTTCTGAGCACAGCTGTGTGTTGTGTCCTGAGCTGTACTCGGAACTCCCTCTACTTAGAATAGAGAGTAGTGTGCAAGTGCAATCTACTCTCCATTCTGAATAGACTCTCAAGGGCAGGTCCCAGATGTAGGACCCGCACCTATTAAACACTATTCTATCCTATCATTATGCCATCAATGTGGGAGATGAAAACACACGATTTAAGGAGCCTTCTATATGGCCGAGCTCAGCTTCTCTCCCTCTATCTATTATATCCTGCTATGAGACGTAAAGCAAACCTGTCAGGTGCTTATTGATTTGCCTAAGTGCATTTAAATAAAAGACCTCTGCTGTAGTGCTATAATGTAATTACACATGGGCACAGTCCCACACTGCAGGTATAAAATGCAGTCAAAGCCATGCCCACATGTTATCAGTAGCGAATGCACTGCTTTACTGATAACACTATAGTCATACAATCAAAATTGTGCAGTCACTGATTTGTGTCTGACAGCTGCATTGTGGGACTGTATGTTTATGGTGCTGTTCAGCCATCCTGCTGCTCTTTTATTGATGTGATTTTTGTTTGTTTTCTTTACTTTACTTCCACCTCCTCCCTCTTGCCCATCTTAAAATCTGCAGTTGATTTGTTTGTGTTCCTCTCAAGTACTTCATATGCTGCTTTCACCGCCTTTTCATGCACACAACCACGAAAGGGTGTTGGCTAAATAAAATGTAAATGCTGGAAAAAAAACTAAAATATACAGCCTGGACTTTGAATCTGTGGGTATATGTTTTACATGTAAGGGTCTTTAAGCAGCTGCAGCATAATGTATAATATACCTTGGAGCTATAGTGATTTAATTTATCTCAGTGTGAGGTACTTGGATTACAACTCTTGAGAATCGCTGGTATACAATGTAGTATGCAAAGATGCTTTTTGTGTTTTGTTTATTTCCTCTGAGTTTAAAGGGGTTTTATCGCTACAAAGATCATGTCTCAGATTATGGGGACAGTAAAAATAAGCACTTTTGTAATTGGTTTGCATTACCTCTGTCACTTGGTTTAGCAGATATGAGCTTTTCTGTAAATCTGTGTTCTATTTCTTCTGGTCAGACATTGTGTTTTCTCCCCTCTGAGCTGTTACAATCGATAGTGAAACCAAGGTCTGCTGGCTCTATACACATCTCCCAGCTCTAGGGTGAATGATCTGGGCAATTACTGCCTAAGTCACAGATCCCCTCACATAACAGAGGCTCCTCCCTGTTAACAGGGTGAGAGAAGGGTAGGAGGGCAGTGTGCATTGCTCCATATAACCCAATCTGCTGCCTGGTAACAGGGGAGGGGGGAGGCAGTGTCCACTCCTCAAGTGTTTCATCAGTTTAGGCTGTGTGTATAACTGCATATAGCACAGCATGAAGCTTGTGGAGCCTGAAGCTCTACAGACACAGGAGCAGCATGCAGGAGGCTGAGGAGCTGTGTTCTGCAGACATCCTTCTGCTTCGGCTGCCTCACCCAGAATGATGATGTCACAGGTCTGCAGTGAGGAGAGACGCCTGCTGAGAGGAGAGACTCGCCCCGGATTTCAAATTCAATCTTAGAGAATTAGCTGAAGAGCACGAACAGTTCAAACGATAAAACTCCTTTAAGAAGCAATTTGTGTGTACTCGCTCAAAACACAGTCAAGTCATATTATTGTGACCACTTCTGAAAGCTGCAGCGTGGAGTTTATGAAGGAAGTTACGGGGGTGAGCTGGCTTGGTGGGTATATAAGGTGTGCAGAAAGCTCTCTATACACGGATCTCTTGTTGCTTTCATGGGTGAAAGGAGCAATTTATTAGAGTTGCAAAAAGCACTGATTATTGGCCATGAGTGGCTGGATTTCTGAAACCGTGCAGTTATTGAACTATTCGTGTGCTACTTTGGTGAAAGTGTATTGTGTATGGACAAATGACACCATTGTGAATAAGAGATGAGGTAATGGTCAAGCACCATATCCCATTTATGTGAGAAGTGAACGTCTGCTACGACGGTCCTTGAGGGTGGACTGACTTGGTACAGTGGAATAGCTCACCACCAAAATGAACCAGGGGCTACCAGATGTATCTAACACAACTGTACAGTGAACCCTCCTGAGCACGGGGCTCCAAAATAGATGGATGGTCACTGCACCTCTGCTATTTTAAGTTAAATCAAGGCTGGAGCAGATGGGATCTTCCAGCAAGATAATGCAATATGGTTCACGGCAAGAAATGTTTGACATTGATTGGTAGAGCGTGGTCAAGACTTCCAAGTACTACCTTGGCTCCCTAAATCAGACTTAACTCCTTAATGACCGCCCGCCGACTTTTGCAGGTCATTCGTCTGTAGCAACATCTTTTGGCGTTGTTGCAGACATCGGGGTTTGCGGCACCACAGCAGCACTGAGAACAGAGCTGTACGTCACAGCCCTGTTCCCAGTGCAGCCTCTGCAAGTGCCGGGGAGCGGCGGAAACCTCCGGTTACCTGACAGAGCCCGGTGAACAGTTGCACAGTTAGCCCTGGGGACTTAGAGTAGCCCCAGGGCTGTTTGTGTATGAAGCCAGCCATCAGGGCACATTGTGTGCTACCCTGATGGCAGGCCTGTGTCAAACCAACACAGATTATAATGTATTAGCATATATGAATATGTTAATACATTACTATGTGTAAAAAAAAAAAAAAAAAAAAAAAGTGAAACGTTTATACCTACATGGGATTTAAAAAAAAAGTAAACAATATAAAAAAGTAGAAAAAATAAATAATAAAATAATTGCATACATTTCACACAAAAAAACTACACTTGGTATCCACATGCCCATAATAACCTGTAGAATTAATCTAACAAGTTAAGTGTGAAACGTGAATGGTACAAAAAAAAATAAAAAAAATTATTCAATAATCTATAAATGAACTTAAACTATTCCTCCAAAAAGTACAACTTGTCCCAAATAAAACAAGGCTTCATACAACTGCGTCATTTAACAAATAAAAAATTTATGACTGTTGAAACGCAAGGAGGCAAAAGCTAAAAAAAAAAAAAGTGCTGGCCATTAAGTACTTTTCAGGTGTTCGTCTAAAAAATTACAGGATCACAGTTAAAGGGAGACCCTGATTTTAGTAGGAGAGAGCAGATCCTCCAGAATACTATAGAGAAATATCAGGGAACCCTTAAAAACATAAACAATACATAAGGGATTTACAGGAGTTTAAAGAAAAACTAGCTGTCACGTCAAGGGAGGTACAGTGAGCCCTGACTGGAACCCAGCCCACTGTCCCTACCTACTTGACGTGCTGCCCTAGGCGGCAGACGGCAACTGGGCGACAGTCCCTGCGCTGCTAAAGTGCTGGGGACGTCAGAAGGAAGACTAGTCAGACAGTCCGGGTCAATACAAAAACGGGAACGCCAAAGCCACAAATCAGAACCAGAGGGATAAACGTAAACAAGCCGGGGTCAAAAGCCAAACGGGAGCGAGGTGCCAAAATCAGAACAACAAGCCGGGGTCAGAAGAACAAGCCGAGGTCAGGTACACAGGTAAGCAGACAATAAACAATAACACAGGTAGCAAGGCAGCCAGGAGAATATCACAGGCATAGCACTCAGCTAGCAGGTAGTTTAAATGTGTTTTCCCGGCCCACCGCCCCTGTAGCTGTTTTGGGGGCGGGTCCTCCATTGGCTGGTGCGCACGCCCCCCCTTTTCCGGAGTGGCTAGACCTCTGTCACTCGCAAAGCTCCTAGCAGACTGTCTATCAGGGTGGGGTCACTGATCAGCTGCTGCAGACTCTTCCCCCTGCAAGCCGAGCGCTGCCCAGTCCTGACAGTACCCCCCCCTTTTAGGAGGGGCCACTGGACCCTTCCCTGGTCTGGGTGAGACTCGTGGAATTCCCTCACCAGGTCATCAGCATGGATGGATTTAGCCGGAACCCATGATCTCTCCTCAGGACCATACCCTTTCCAATGGACCAGATACTGCAGTGACCTGTGGACCTTACGAGAATCCAAAATACGGGCGATTTCTTTAATTCTAACTCCCCCTCTTTACAAACTGGAGGAGGAGGTCTAGATGGCGGGAGTAACAGGCTGAATGTACCTCTTAAGAATTTGCCCGATGGAACACGTTATGTATTCAGAGAGACGCGGGTAATTTCAGCCGATATGCCACCGGGTTAACCACCTACTGAACCACATATGGACCTACAAATCGCGGCGCGAGTTTACCAGAGGGAACTTTCAATCGCAGATTTCGGGTGGATAACCATACTTTATATCCCCAACCGCAAACCCCCAGAACAAAGACGCCGTCTATCAGAATTTTTCTTCTGGATGTTCTGGGTATGAACCAAGTGCTTCTGAACTTGGGCCCAGACTGTGCACAGATCTTTAATGATCACATCCACCCCGCTGTGATCAGACGTAGCACTGGAAAATGACGCATGCCTTGGGTGAAAACCATAATTACAGTAAAATGGGGAGGTACCAGATGAGCTACTATCCTGATTGTTAATGGCAAATTCAACCAACGGTAAGTATTTTACCCAATCTACCTGCTGTCAAAATACATAACAACGAGTTTTTGTGTTACCATTTAATTTACCCTCTCAGTCTGCCCATTAGTCTCTGGGTGGAAGGCAGAGGAGAAGGACAGGGTAATACCCAGAGCCTTGCAAAGGGCTCTCCAAAATCGAGAAAACGAGCTGAACCCTCTGTCCGAAACAATATTTTCTGGAAAAACCATGCGTTTGCCCAATGTGTTTGAAAAAGGGAGTTCAGACAGTTTTTTGGACGACGGCAACCCCCTTAACGGAACAAGATGGACACTTTTACTGAACGTCCATTTACCATCAAATAACCGTTTTGCCCTCTAAAGGGGGAAAGGTCCGTCATAAAATCCATGGAGATGTGGGTCCACGGACGTTCAGGAACAGGTAGGGGGCAAAGTTCCCAGGAGGACGAGTTCTGGGAACTTTTGCCCGAGCGCAGACTTCACAAGATTGCACATAGGCCTCAAAAATACAAGGCAATGCGGCCACCATTTTAATTTACAAAGAAATAAGTTTTTTTTGTGCCAGACACTCCAGGATGCCCAGATAAACACAGAATCATGAAATTCTTTTTAAAATTCGTTAGCCAAAAACTGACTGTGGGGGACAAAGACCTTCGAAATAGGACATTTTAACAGGTTCATCTCCTGGTGGGATTTAAACCCTCAGTGGCTAAATCAGGGGAAATAGCTGAGACAACAGTCTCCTTGGGCAAAAATAGGTGCGGATCCTCCTGAGATGCGTGGCTGGCACAAAACCCTTCTAGATTAGAGCATCAGCCTTCACATTTTTCAAACCAGGTCGTAAGTAACAAACAAAGTTGAAGCGTGTAAAAAAATAATGCCCAACGCCACCTGACGTGGAATTAACCTTTTAGCACTCTCTAAAAAGGTAAGATTCTTATGATCAGAAAGGACCGTGACCTGATGCTGGGCCCCTCGAGGAAGTGGCGCCATTCCTCAAAGGCCCACTTAATAGCCAACAACTCCTGGTTCCCCAACATCATAATTATTTTCAGCTGAGGAAATATTTATGTAAAAAGAAGGCCAAGGGCGAAGGTTAGCATATTACGGGACCCTGAGAAAAGACCGCCCCTGCGCCATACTCGAAGCATCAACCTAAACGACAAAGGGTTTGTTGTGATTGCTTGAATAAAACACAGGAGCTGATATGAAACACTGCTTAAGCTTCTCAAAATCATCTATGGTCTCAGGTTGCCAACTATGAACTTAAACCCCCTTCTTAGTCATGTCAGTCAAAGTCCGAACAAAGACAGAAAAATTACGAATAAATTTATGATAGTACGTTCGAAAACCCCAAAGGAAACGCTGCAGGGCCTTCAGAGATAAAGGGGGTCGGACCCAATCGAGAATGGCCTGAATTTTTACCGGGATCCATACGAAATGATTTAGGAGTAAAGGATGTACCAAGGAAAGGTACTCCTGCACCCCGAAAACACATTTTTCAAGCTTGACAAACAAAACTATTTTCCTTCAGGTTTTTCAATACCGTCGTACGTGTTTAACGTGGGACGACCAATCTTCCGAATAGATTAAAATGTCATCCAGATAAACGACCATACAATAACCATGAGTTTTGCGGAAAACATCATTAAAACCCGGTTTTGGAACACCGCGGGGCATTACACAACCCGAACGGCATCACCAGATACTCAAAATGACCTTCAGGAGTATTAAAACGCGGTTTTCCACTCATCCCCTTCTCGGATACGATGAAAGGGTTTTAGGTCCCCCCTAAGGTCCAACTTGGAAAACCCCTTTGCTCCCTGGATTTGGTTGAACAGATCCGGGATCAAGGGTAAAGGGTATTGTTTTTTTATCGTTATTTTATTCAGTTCACGGTAATCTATGTATGGACGGAGGCCTCCATCCTTTTTTTCCTACAAAGAAAAACCCTGCACCCCTGGGAGACACCGAAGGTCATATATGCCCCTTCTGTAGCTTTTTGCAATATATTGTTTCATTGCTAGTCTCTCTGGACCAGACAGATTATAAAATTCCCTTGGGAAACCTTACTCCGGGCAATAGGTCCCAATGGCACAGTCGTTAAGATCTATGAGGGGGTAGTATCTCCGACTGTTTCTGAGAAAATACTGCAGCAAAGTCAGGGTAAAAAACAGGAATCTGCTTTCCCCTCAGTATTGCCCAGTATGGTAGGGAGACATCTGTCAACACAACCGCTGTCCCACTTGATCAATTCACCTGAATTCCGTCAAACACTGGGTTTATGTTTCTGAAGCCAGGGCAGCCCCAACACCACATAAGCGGGCAGCCCCTCCATGATAAATAGAATACACTTTTCAGTATGTATAGATCCGACCACCATTTCCAGCTCAGGAGTACAATGTTGGATTGTGCCCTGAGCTAGTGGAGTGGAGTCAATAGCCACAACCCGTAGATACTCAGATAGCAGTCTCCAAGGTAGGCCTAGACGTTTGACAAAAGACGCATCAACAAAATTAGAAGCTGATCCAGAATCCACAAACGCCCCCCCCAGAACCCGACAGCGACAAGTATGAATCTTAATGGTAGCAGCAATTTTTTGGATATAATAGGAAATACCTGCTCGCCTAGGTGATCTTCCTGTTGACCACCTAGGCACTGGCGTTTTTCTGGCCTGGTCTTCCGTTTGGAGCACTCCCGAACGCCGTGTCCATCTTCGCCACAGAAGAAGCACAACCCCTGGGTACGACGAGTAGTCCTATGGTCACTAGCAGCAGTTGCAGAAGAAGCCCCCACTTGCATGGGTTCCTCTGGGTTTAAATCGGAAACAACGGATTTAGAGCGTGAACCAATTGGGTGAACCAGGGGAGGAAAACCTATTTTCCCCACGTCTCTCCCTAAAAACGTCTGTCCAGACGAATGGCTAGTGCCATGGCCTCATTAAAGTACCAGGGGTAGGGTAAAACCACCAACCCAAATCCTCCACATGGACAGTTAAACTTAATCTAAACTGGCATCTGGGGAGCTGGGTCGTTCCACCCAGACGGAACGGCATCAGCCGACGGAAATTCAGAGCAAAATTCCTCCACCGTCTTTTTTCCCTGCTCAAGGTGGTCAGTTGAGCCTCGGCCACAGCTTCCCTATCCGGGTCATCAAAAGTACCCCCAAGGCGGTAAAGAACCTGTCCACAGAAGACAGTTCAGGCGAATCCGGCGGTAATGAAAATGCCCACTCCTGGGGGGGACCCTGGAGTAAGGACATAACAATATCCACTCTTTGCTCCTCATTCCCTGAGGTACGTGGGCGGAGCCTAAAATACAGGCAACATCCCTCTCTAAATGCCAAAAAGGCCTTCCTGTTGCCTGAGAACCTGTCAGGCAACTGGATAGGGGGGCTCCAAGGAGAGGGAAGGTAGTGCAGGGACACTATGCCTTGGGGTAGATTCCTGCTGCTCTACCCTCAGCGCCAGATCCTGGACTACCTGGGTAAGCCCCTGCATCTGCTCTACCATAGCTGTCATGGGGTTCATAGTGGGGTAGAGCAGTAACGGTTCCGGCCTGTGATAATGTCACATCAAGGGAGGTACAGTGAGCCCTGACTGGAACCCAGCCCACTGTCCCTGCCTACTTGATGTGCTGCTCTAGGCGGCAGAAGGCAACTGGGCGACAGTCCCTGCGCTGCTAAAGTGCTTGAGACGTCAGAAGGAAGAATAGTCAGACAGTCCGGGTCAATACCAAAACGGGAACGCCCAAGCCACAAATCAGAACCAGAGGGATAAAATGTAAAAAAAGCCGGGGTCAAAAGCCCAAAGGGAGCGGGTGCCAAAATTAAGAAGACAAAACCGGGGTCAGAAGAACAAGCCGAGGTCAGGTACACAGGGGAAGCAGGACAATAAACAATAAACACAGGTAGCAAGGCAGCCAGGAGAATATCACAGGCACAGCAAATTTAGTAGCAGGGAGTTTTTAAAAGTGTTTCCCGGACACCGCCCCTGTAGCGTATTAGAGCGGCCTCCGGGTCCTCCCATTGGCTGGTGCGACACGCCCCCTGTCTGGAGTGGCTAGACCTCTGTCACTCACAAAGCTGCTAACAGACTGTCTATCAGGGTGGGGTCGCTGATCAGCTGCTGCAGACTCTTCCTCCCTGCAAGCCGAGCGCTGCCCAGCCCTGACACTAGCCTTCTCTTTTTTGTATGAGAAACCAAAAGATACATATAAAGATCAAACTATATCCTCATCAGACCCTGATATATCAGATATTTAAACTCAGACGCAAGTGAGATCTAGAGGAAGGGGGAGGCCAAGAGGAAGGGCAAGATGGAACTCCTCTCAAAGAGGACGAGATTATGGAAGGCAACATTCAGTTTCATCCTCTTCTGGTGCATCCTCTTTTTTTTAGAGAATCAGAGAGGGGCATCTATGGCCTGAGAGAGAAGAGATAGATGATGATGTAGTAGTAGGCACATATAATTCCAGTCAAATTATTAATCTTTCAGAAAGGCAACTCCCAGATGGAAATTATGGTTTTAACTAAGGGGTTAAATTTTGTTCCAACAGTAAAATACAACTCCTTTAACTGGGTGAAAGATATCCATTTGTTTGTCAGACGTTTAAAATGGCATAAGTTTTTTAAGAATAAAGATCAGTTGGAAGCCCGAGCTCTGGGTATTGATGAAAGTGACTTATTGGATGTAAGAATGCTGACAGGATTGTCTGAACCAGAAATAGGGGCTACAGATTTAAAACTTAAAAGTACTCGTATGCCCCCTTTGATGACTAACCCTGAGATTGACATATTTCTAAAGCTTGTGGTGAATGACTTGGAAAGCCTAAATTCTAAATTAGGACCAGTAAGGCATAATCTCACCCAGGATCAGATGGAGGCTTTGAGGATCTTAGGGAAAGATGATATCATCTTGAAACCATCAGATAAGGGTGGAAATTTGGTGATGTTGAATCACTCAAAATATATGGAGATGTGTAAAAGCTTGTTGGGTGATCAGACATGTTACTCTACCCTTAGGAAAGATCCTTCAAAAAATGTTTGCTAACAGTTAGAGACAATCCTTGTACAAGCATTGGATAAAGGACTGATCTCAAAAAATGAGAGCCAATTCATGATCCTAAAACATCCAACTATTCCATGCACCAAAGTGCATAAAGGCTTGAGGCCACTAAAAGGACGCCCAATTGTGTCGAGCATAAATTCATTGTCTCAAAATGCAAGTATTTATATTGATAGAGTTCTTAAAGATTTTGTATATACATTACCATCATTTTTAAAAGACACTCCTGATTGATTACGAAGATTGGAAGGAATGGTTGTGGAAGGGGGAATAAAATTAACGTCAATTGACATGGCAGCCTTATACAGTAGCATTCCACATGAATGTGGATTGCGGGCTGTAGATTTCTTCCTTTCAACAAGAGGAGTACAATTTAAGGAACATAATCAATTTGTCTTGCAGTTGATCCAATTCATTCTTAACCACAATTACTTTGTCTTCAATGGGAAAATCCACCACCAGCTCAGGAGTACAGCTATGGGAAGCCCTTGTGCTCCCTCATACGCAAATTTATTCCTGGGCTGGTGGGAGACAACTATCGTATTTTCCGAAGACAACCTACCCCTTACTGATAACATCTTATTTTGGGGTAGGCATATTGATGATATCTGAGTAATGTGGAATAGGTCTGTTGAATCCTTTAAATTGAATGTGAATGAAATTGGGATGAAATTCACTTCAGTAATTGAAAAGCAGGCTTTGGCTTTCCTTGGTTTATATATTTTGAAGGATAAAGGGGGAAACATCCAATCATAAAACCTTTAGGAAATCCACAGCCACAAACAGTTTACTCCGGTGGGAGAGTTATCACCCTGAGTGTGTGAAAAAAGGCATTCCAAAAGGACAGTTCCTTCGTATTCGAAGGAATTGTTCTCAGAAAGGAGACTGCCTGTTTCAGGCTAAAGATCTGAAGGAATGTTTGAATGGTAGAGGTTATCCCAATGGGGTGATTGAAGATGCCTTTGCGCATGCTTTAGAGGAAGATCGATCTAAATTACTTTTTACCAAGAGCGATCAATCTCCTCTGGAACAGACAATAAGGATTGTGTCAAATTTTGATCAGGGACATAAGGCAGCAAGAGAAAGTATTATGATACACTGGCGTATTTTAATGGCCGACCCAAATTTGAAGGATGTGCTTACAGGGACCCCCCAGATTTAATTTAGAAAGGGGAAATCGTTGCGGGATAGACTTGTGCATAGTCTATATAGCCCTAAGAAAAGAGAGGGCACATGGATTGATAGACAACCCCGAGGAATGTTTCGCTGTGGGTATAACTGTGTGGTCTGTCCATATATTAATCAAGACTTTCAAAAACTGTCATACTTACTATAAGAGAGATTTTTCTAATTGCAAGACAGAAGGTGTCGTATACCTCTGTACTTGTAACTGCTCCCTAGGATATGTGGGAAAAACAAAGAGACAATTCAGGAGGAGAGTAGGTGAGCACTAGGAGACATTAGACATAAAAGAGATACATCGTTGGCTCAACACGTATATTTGTATCATAATAATGATCCAACTGTTTTTAAATTTACCATCATTGAGGTGATCAGAAAGTCACCCAGGGGAGGTGACTGGGATATGAGTCTTTTAAGAAAAGAAACAGAATGGATATACAGATTACAAACGATGAACCCAGAAGGTTTAAATGAATGCCTACATTTTGGTTGTTTTCTATAAATTTAATTTGTCAAACTGTTGCTAAAATGTATCCTTTTTTGTTGGATTATTGATAGGGAATACAGTAGAGGATATCTCACCGAAATTGGGTGAAACCTCTAAACTTTATCATAACATCTTTTTGGTGCATTTGGAACCTCTCCTCCCCCTCTTTATGTTTCCATTGAGCTGCCTTTTGTTTGATTTATATGAACAAATAAGGTTTTTAAAAAGTGCCAAACATTTAATGATAAGAAGGTTAATTTAAAAATGTTGTGTATGAGACTAACAGATTGGATACATTTATAAAGCGCTTTATTAGTGAAAGGTAGACATGGTGTAGTATTTGAGAGGTGTGGCACCATTGCATATGCGTCTGTGTAGTATTGGGAGGTGTGGCGCTGTTGCGCGTGCGCCCGTGTATTGATGGATGAGTTTCCTGTTTTTGGAACGCACCTGATGCGCTCTGCACTGGTCTGGCGTGGATGCGCTGGCTGTCCGGCGCTCCACTTCCGGGAGCACCCGGGATGTCTGGAGCTTGCACGTGTGGCTTGGCATTGGCACGGCTGTAGTGCGCAGTAGCATACTTTCGATTCTAATAGGACAGCACAGAAGCTAAATGTGAGTAATTCTATGTGGAAGCTATTATTGGCTATTGATAAACTATGGGGAGGAGTTTTGGGTCCTATATATCGAGGATCTGACCAATCCTCCATATGGCTTCATTAGACCATGACTCTTTAGTGGCCATCATCCACTTAAGAAGTGATCACCTATAGTGGTCAGCATCAAGATAGTCCAGTATTGTGGAATATTTTTGTCCCCTGATGAACCAGAGGAATAACCTGGGGAAACGCGTCAGGACTTTTTTGTTGGGGACTATATACTAACTTTATGGTGTTACCGGATTTTCTTATCCACTGATACCTATGTAATTTAGACTTTAACACGGTGGGGGTTTTTTTAAGCAATTTTTGGATAGGGTGAGCCGTCGAGAGGCGGGATAGTTCCTTTTGGAGCGGGTGCTCTGCCTAGATAGGGTCATAGTTTAGAACATTATTATTAGGAGTCCTGTGACTATATAAGGATTGAAGCTGTGACTGTATCTTCAAAACCGTGAGTGTATACCTAATCCTTTTTTATGAATATTTCTACAAAATTTATGTCTATAGTCACTGTATGGGAATTGCTCACCTTATTATGGTGTATATTAGGATGGGGCTATTAGTAATTTGCACTAAAGCCTAAATGGTTATGTGTGTTTTTTTCATGGTGTTTTTAATGCATATCAATAAAATTTAGAAATTTTTACTGGCAATTTAAATAATTTTCTGTGAGCAGCTTGGGAGGTTAAACCCAATTGAGTATTTGTGGGACCCCAGTGATTGCTGTGTTCGCTCTATATACCAAGGCATTCTTAATAAAAATCTGCTATCATCTACAAGGATGATGAAGATGAAACATGTAGGGCGGACATTTCAGCCAGACAATGATCCCAAACACAATCAAGGAAACTCTCAAATGGTTTCAGAGAAAGAAAATAAAGCTGCTAGTATGGCCCAGCCAATCATCTGACCTGAATCCAATAGAAAATCTATGGAAGGAACTAAAGCTCAGAGTTCATAGAAGAAACTCGCAAAACCTTCAGGCCAAATCCCACCTCAGCAATGCATGCGACTAATTTCTCCATGCTGAAAGCGTCTTGAGGCTGTTATCACCAACAAAGGCTTTTGTATGAAGTATTAAATACATTTCAGTAAGTGTGTTCAATAGGTTTTAAATGTTTCATTTCTTATTATTACACAAAACTTAAATTTATGGACATCTGTGATTTGATTTATTTGCCAATGTGGATTGGATGAGGAGAATTTCATGTCAAAAGCACCTTTAGGCCATGTCCCTACGGCACTGGATTGCGGCCGTTTTTTCAGACCGTTTGCGTCTGAAAAACCAGCCGCAAAATTTTACATGGACCGCTGTGGAAAACCCGTGCAGCAGTCCGCACTCCACGTGTTTTCCACCCGGCGGTTTTTCAAGCCTTGAACATGTTCAAACGTTGTACGTATTCATTCTTGCATCCGGTTTTCGGAAGGAATATGAACATGTCAATAGGAAGGGGGAGGGCTTTTCTCCGCTCATCGCGGAGAAAAGCTTCCCCCCCTGCGGCCTTGGCATGGCACAAAAACTGGACAAATATTTGTCCTGTTCCATGGGGACGCGCCCTTGGAAATATATTCACTTAGAAAAGAAAAAGAGGTGAGGTTTGTTTTGTTTTGTTTTTTAAATTCGACAAATGGATAATCTATTCTCTGGTAGTATAGAGTGAAAATGTGGTTCATACTTTATTCCGTAAGAGTTATGGTAAAAGCAGGGTTTGATACATAGTGTATTAAGGTGCTATTAGTAAATTTGAAATTTGCTGCCTGATGATGTAGTATGAACTAGGGGGGACTTTTTTGACACCCTACAATCCAGTAATGTGTCTTTTTATTAGACTGCATCATAATTGTTCACTGAGCACAACTGGATCTGCATTATGCTGAGATCTACATATGAAAAAATCAGCTCTGTTATATCTGATTGTAGCTCATTTTACTTCAAGAGCAAGTCTCCTCTACTGGAAATGTGGTATTTGAAGCCATTGTGACTGCCCTGGTCCATTCCAACGATAGCTAATCATTAACTGACTTTTTATTGTTTTTGTGTTTACAAAACTATATTAAATATTGCAATTTGCTTAAATACGTGATAAGAAGGGTGATACACTAAATATACTACTATACGTTGTAGCCGCAGAACGTGTGGAAGAACAGTTGAACATCAGCTTGAGTTTTTACTGCTGCACAATGAAGAATGAGCACTGGATGATAACTTTACAGAAGGTGTTCTATCCAGTGCTAGCCATTATTGGGATCCCGTGTAAGTATTGACAAGATTAATAACCATGAGGTGCCTGTCTGCTTTGCAAAAGAAATTTATTTTGCTTTGGGATTTCCGCTAGATGCATTAATATATGCGTACAGGTCTGTAACAGCTCAACCACGATGTTGTGAAATGAGTTTGGATTGAATTAAAATAGACTAATGTTTTTTTTATTTTCCCTCTTGGAATAGCTTATTTTTGCCATCCTAATGCTTGGTCGCTCATATGTATGATGAATAAGTAGGTAGAGATGATGGATAAAATAGACAGAGGAGCATCCAATTATCCCAATGTGCCACATAAAAAGAAGAGATCTGTTTTCTGGGGACTTTCTATAACAGGCCAATTTCACACAAATGGTATTGTACTATTCCCTTGTTGTAGTCACAAATCCTGGCTGAATTTCAGGTCTGATCACTTAGGGCGCATCCCCACGGCAGTGGACAAATAGCGGCCGGTTTACGGCCGGTATTTGTCCTGTTTTGCGGCCGTCCTCACGGCCGCGGGGGGGGGCGGCTTTTCTCCGCGATGAGCGGAGAAAAGCCCGCCCCCCTCCCAGAGAGAAGCACACCTTCCGTCAGGACTGAAGAGGGTGCTTATACAAACTTATTCCGGCAGCAAAACTGTCCGACGGCAAAACCCATGCAGTGGGGACTGCTGCATGGGTTTTCCATAGAGCACAATTGTGCTCATTTTCGGACGGTTTTTCAGGCGGTCAGAAAAACCGCAAACCGGCTGAAAAACCGTCCGAAAACCCTTGCCGTGGGGACATGCCCTTAAAGTAAAAGATATTGGAGGACAAGTAGACGGTGAGACCTGGGCTGGGGAGGAGATTTGTGACTAAAATATAGACTCGGAAATGCACCGTAAGTTAGCAGAATTAGATCATTCTCAACTATGGAAAAACTACCAGACGTGTGTGTATATATAGATATATACTATATATAAAATCTGATTTAGTCATGACTGTGCTGATTTTTGTTAAAGTATGCAAGACAACCATATTAAATCAGTTTTACTTTCTTTTTGCATTCCATTGTTGTGGTAAAAAGAGGCCCTAGAAAACAGGCTGCACCCAGCAGTACTTACTGGTGATCTGTGTAGGAAATGTGCTGCAAGTGTTCAATCTGCCTGCAGTGTCTCCAGAGGGAAAATTAAGCAACTCATGGTGCCTGTGGTTGTTCATGCCATACATTGGCCCACATGTAATGGCCAATTATTACAGAGTAAGTTAGTTTGAGTGCCCTGCCTCATCAACCCCTTTTAGGGGCTTCTTTCGTACTTCCTGTGGTTTTTGATATCCGGCTACTCCGGAATCCCATTTATGATCCATAGCAGAAAAGCAAGCATGTATTACAAGGTTGTACGGTCATTTGCATGGGTGACGTGTAATCCTTCCTATTCCCTGCAACATTTGAAAGTCCCCACCGACAATCACTGGATTAGGCGGGGCAACCCTTCTTTACATGTTGCCTGATATCAGAAAAAAAAGATATGTTACCAGAAATGGCACCACTCCTGTGTATGGGCTGAGTCTAATACAGTAGCCTCAGCAGCAATAGATTAAATTAAGGGTATGTTCACACGGCTTATTAGGGCCCGTATTTCGCCATGTATTGCGCTTTATACGTGGAAAAATGCGCACCGCAATTACGGTAATCCATAGCTCTCATAGAGTGCTATGCATTACATGTCATCTCCCCGCATGTACAATACGATCATATTGTATGCACGGGGGGAGAATTCACATGTCAATTGTTCGCGGCGATAACACGTCACGAACAATGCATGTCAATGGGGCTGGCGGGCTGCCACTCTCCCCACCCCCGTGCTTTGGAAGTACGCGATCAGCGCGTGCTTCCAAAACACCCGGCGTATTGCGCCGTACTATACGCGTCACAATACACCGTGTGAACATAGAAGGATCTCTGATCAGCTATCATAGGTTGAATTAATTTGCAACTTGCGATGCGTTTGTGAGAGGTGATCATTACAGGCACATGTGATTGGCTGAATTATCCAGCTAATGCCAGTACAATGGCACTGAATTATCCAGCTAATGCAGAGCCTGCTACTGGCTAGGACACCGGTCATTTCACAGGAAGTGACAGCATATTGTACATACTATACTGCTAGTAGCAAGTATCTTTTGATTGTGACCAAGAATCATAAAGGTGGGGTGTCAAGCTGTGGGTGAGGGATGATCTATCAAACAATCGCTGGGCTCTTGTGAAGTTTGCAGTTTTGGGGATAGAATTTAGAGGAGGTATGAAAATCTGGAAAGGGCAGCTGCTAGAGGGAGATAGTTGGCTGAAGGGGAACTTGGTGGGGAGAAGCCAGCACAGTCTAGGCTCAGACTTCACAGCTGTGGTAGTAAGTGGCTGCTGTAACTTGGTCTTTATGGGAGCTGTGCATTTCATGCCTATGTTTCTCCAGGCAGCAGGGATCCCTCTAAACTGATTCATGTAGACCTCGAGCCATATGTTTCGTGTCTGCATGATTCCTTGTGGTCAGTACCACCTGTGCATACACTCCCTGCAGACCTTTCACACTCCTGTGAAGCTGAATATGTCCACAAAGATGCTCCTGTACCCAATGATACCAACTGGATCCTCCCACTATCTCAGGCTGTGGCATAAAGCCTAATGTTATGGGAATCTTGACTGAAGTAGTGTTCCTAATGAGAGCATCTGATTCTCATAGGGTTTTACTAGAATTAGAGCTGTTGCTCATAGCAACCAATTAGATTCCACCTATTATGTTTCAAAGGCTGTATGGAGCATGAGAGCAGCGACTTAATTGGCTGCTCCTACCCTGTTTCTTTGATCGGAAGGTATCAGCCAGCTCTTTGGTGGTAGGTTCTGGGTTCTAGACACCTCCATTCCATCATTTAGTTATCACCTCAGAATGGAGGTGTTCACCTTGGCTCCTCATTCCTATAGCAGTCCCTATCCTTAGTCCATTGTAATTACACAATGCATGCTCATTGGCTTTAACCAATGAATGGCTGTGCATGTTTCAGTAGGCATAGGTAACTCTGGGCATGCAGCGAGAGTCAATGTCTTAGAAGTGCATTGAATTGCCTGGATGTAAGTGATACTAAAAAGTATGTGAACCCTTCAGAATTTTTTGATATGTCTGCTTAAGTTTAATCTAAAATTTAAAAAAAATACAAAATACTCCTATAAGTTCTAGGTAGGAGACACCTATATATATATATATATATATATATATATATATATATATATTATATATATATATATATATATATATATATATATATATATATATATAAATACCCGACATCAAAAAGAATCAACACAAAAAAGTTCTAAAGAGAGCAAGGATGCCTAAGGGTCCAGATAACGAATTACCTAAAAAATAACTTTTATTAATATGTTCTAAAAACCATCAACCCAAAAGGGATGGCTGTATACCACCTAGATATACATATAAATATACATATATATGCGGCGCACCCACCCCGAAAGGGGTGACCCCGCACCGGAACCAGGCATCCTTGCTCTCTTTAGTAGTTTTTGGTGTTTAATCTAAATTTATATAAGATTTTTACACAAATCCTTATAGTAGATAAAACCAAGTCAAAGAAAGGAGTTAAAAATATTACCAGTATTTGGTATATAAAGTTGAACAATTCTTAATGTGCTCCTAATTTATCATAAAAACTAAGTCAATGTGATAAATTTTGCGTATTTTTTGACATTGTCAGTTAGATAGGATTACTATATTTGACTTGTTTTCTTAGTTTCCATTTTTAATGTTGCTTATTGTAAAAAAAATCTTTTACATTTTCCAGCAAACCTACTTACTTTCTTGATTTTTTGGAGAAGAAATTGTGGACTTTCACCTTCTTGCCGTTGTTACATGATGGCAATTGCTGTGGCTGATACAATGGTCCTCATCCACATTGTCATTCTTGAGCTCATCCTTAAATACTATACCATAGAGCCCTTCTGGAGCAGAGAACCTTGGTGCCTGGTCCGGGATGTTCTAAGTTACGGCGCTTACAACACTTCTGTCTGGTTGATTGTCTGCTTTACCATTGAACGGTTTGTCGCCATCAGAGCGGTCTGTGTCAAACCCAAGATGTGTACTAGAAGATACTCGCTCTCCATAATCGTGGTGGTCTTTTTCTGTAGTCACCTGCTGTCTATTCCATATTTTTGGTCAAATGAGTCAAAGCCACTCAATGGGACAAATGGATTCATATGTGTTTACAGTGCTCAATTGCCAAAGCTCTATGTGGATGGTTTGGTATGGTTTCAGAATACGCTTGTATACATTATACCGTTCATTATTATTTTTACTCTGAATGGGTTCATTTTGAAACAGATCTGTGAAAGCAACAAAGTACACAGCGAAATGCAGCAACACCGCAAGAGTTTTTCAGCATTTGTTATGGTGAAGAAACAGAGGCTGAAGTCCATAGTGCTCCTAGTGACAATTTCCATGACCTTTTCCTATCTGTGCACCACACGATTTGTTACCCAAATACTTATTAAAACAATGCACTATGAAATAGATAGGGGAGACTATAGCAAAAGCATTAATATTGCTGCAGACATTGGCACCATGCTTGACCTTACCAACACTGCAGTCAACATGTATCTGTATGCTTGTACACAGTCGAGATTTCGTAAGGAGATTATACAGTTAGCAACGTTTTTTTTAACCCCCTGCAAACATGACAGATTACAAACTAATATTCCTGTCATATCTCGCATACTTTCCTAGAACCATATGAACAATCTGAGTCATCCACAGCTTCTTAAGGTACGTTTGGCCTACTATCAATTATAGTATTAGTAAGAAAGTCTTTGAATGGTCTTTCACAAAATATACGTTACAGTGATTAAAGTGTATCTGTAACCAAAGATAAAAATTTCCAACCGCGGTAATTACATAAGCATTTTCTTAGGCTCTGCTCCCATCACGTCAATGTATGTCAATGAGAGTCCCTGACCATTGTCACTCTGTACCAGACTTATAACCTTAAAGGGGTTTTCTCAATGATTACCTTTAAACATGTAGACATGGGTAAATAAATACTATTGCCAAATACATTGTGGTTCTGATTTTCCTTTGTTTAGGATATAGAGAAGATTTTATCTCCTGCTTGTGTATACAAGCTTTCCTAGGTTACCGACCATTTCTCTCTCATTGCTCTAGCTGTTGTGGACGACCATAGTGACGTCACTCAATGTTGAGTGTTATCCCCAGCGCAGGAGCTTGTTTATGTTACTGACAAACTTTAATCCTTTAGTAGCAGGGATCGGGGCCGCAGCGTCTAAATGAATGATAAACGGAGCTTGATGCCCCAACTTCCCTACATTGGCTACCCATTACAAAATTAAGGGGTGTCGGGTGTGTATCACAGCAGCCGGAAGCCTAAAGTATGCCTCCATAGCTGTTATGTTAGGACTCCCCTTACTTCCTGCCTTAAAGAGGGCCTATCACTTCCAGGGAAACCTCATGAAGTAGCAGGAGACTGAAATACAAACACTTCCTCAAGTGTGCATCGCTAGGAAAATCAAAGCATTTCACCTGTCATTCAGTTTTGTTTTGTTTTTTAAAAAAGAGCTGACCCTTTAAGACACGACTGAAGTTGGCCCAAGTCAGCACCTGCCAGCTTGATGGATCACTATGTTGACCACTTTGTTAAACTAATTGCTTCTAAGCTGGGAGAGTCCACTGTGAAAGAGGGAGCCAGAAAGTCTACATCATGTGTGCAAACTGGTAAGCTCTGGCCTGCTATTTCTGTGCTGGATATAATAACACCAACATCGGCGTAATATGGCTTCCTTTGTGCTATGGAGGAGGAGGCTGGAAGCAACAGGTCACACTATGTATACCCTGTCACACTAAGTCCTCAGCGTGCTGTGCCTGCTGCACTGTATGTAGTAAGAGGCTCAGAGAGGCTCAGATAACCCTGTACAAGTAGTTATACCCTCAGCTCCTCCTGCACAGTTGGTATCTCCCAACTCCTACTAGATAATGATCTCTGCCTAAGAAAGTAAAACCTGTGTCCCTGTAATACTGAGGAAAACTTTGATTTACTAATGACATGTATTAGAATACAGTCTTATAATTTCATCTACTATAATTTTTTGTGTGGAGGTGATAGGTACTGTTGAACCAGGAAGTAAAAGAAGCACCATCTTTGTACACCATTCTGCATTACATATATAATACAGTAGGGTGTACAAGCAATCGAGTCCCTATTGTTCAAGTACCCTAGGGCAGGAGTGTCAAACTGCGGCCCTCCAGCTGTTGGGAAACTACAACTCCCATGATGCCCACGGTTATAAATTATACAAATGCATGATGGGAGTTGTAGTTTCCCAACAGCTGTAGGGCCGCAATTTGATACCTGTGCCCTAGGGGGACTTCAAGTATATGTGTAAGAATAAAAAAAAGTTTTAAAAATAAAACTAAAATATTAAAAGTTCAAAAATCCCCCCTCTTTTGCCATTTAACAAATAAAAAAGTTACACATATTTGGTATCACCGCATCCCTAAAAGTCTGATCTACTAAAATATAACACCATTCATCCCGTATGCTGAACACTGTATTTATTGAGATGGGATACCTCTATAAGATCCTGCTACACAATCTCAATGCAGATGATGTCTGGACACTGGCTCAGCTGTTCTTACACCTTAATGTTTCACTTATTTAGTCATTCATATGTTGATTTGCTGTTCATTGTCTTGCCTCAGTACCTAACTCAAGCCGCTGTTCTGATGACCACCATTTGTCTCAAGAATATTCTAGTATAAAATGTTTTGAATACTGCAAATTGACACGGTCCTGCCACCAAACATGTCTATATCATCACCTCTTCCCCACCATGCTCAACAGTTGGGATATAGTGTTTATACAATAGTTATACACTGTTTTGTTTTCACCAACCATGGAGCTGTGCATGATGAGTCAATGATTCCACCTTTGGTCTCATAAGTGTAATGATATAGTTCTAGAACATTTGTGGCTTGTTCATATTCGCGGTATCAGACTGGGGTGCCTAAAGCCCACAAGTGGAGTTTGTTCTAGGGGCACACCAGTAGAGTTGCTTCTTGGGCCCACCAGTGGAATTGTTTCTGTGGGCCTCCAGAGGAGTAGATTCTAGTAGCCTTGTTTTTGCGTCTCTTTCAGTGCCTTTCTGCCTCTCCTGAGGAATCATGTGCAGTTGAAAATATATGTCTACCATGATCTGGGGCCCTGGAAACCCCTGTTCTCCTGTATGCCAGTCCGAGTCTGCATATATGAGTTGTTCAGATGTGAGATGCAGACCTAGATCAGGCTCTATATATGTTTTGTAGAGAATTAGATCTTTCCTCGCCTGACTTATTAAATATTTTTCCATATTGGCATGAAAAAAAAAACATTTCATGTGCTCACAGAGGCCTGTAGATTACATGATGTAGCTCTTTAGTTGTTCTATAGTTATAAGTATTAACCCATTAACGACCGCCTGCCGACTTTTGACTTCAGACGGTGCAGGTCGTTCGTCTGCAGCAAAGTCTTTTGACGTCGCTGCAGACATCGGGTTTGCTGCTCCCGGCACCACCGCTGCACTGTGTACAGACCTGTACTTCACAGCCCTGTTCCCAGCAGAGCCTTTGAAAGTGCTGTGGAACAGGGGAAACCAAAGGGCTTTCCCCTGCTCTGTAGGGTGATGGGGACTCTGGTGACCTGACAGAGCCCAGGGAATGGCTGCACAGTCAGCCCTGGGGACCTAGAGTAGCCCCAGGGCTGTCTGTGTAACAAGCCAGCGATCAGGGCAGACTGTGTGCTGCCCTGATCACTGCCTATGCCAAACTGACACAGATTATAATGTATTAGCATATATGAATATGCTAATACATTACTAAGTGTAAAAAAAAAAATGTAAAACAGTTTATGTAAAAAACCTAAAAAAGTGAAGAAAAAATAAATAATAAAAATAAATCTTTAATAAAAAATAATTATGCATACATTACACAAAAAAAAAACTACACATATTAGGTATCCACACAAACGTAATAACCAGTAGAATTAATCTAACAAGTTATTAAGTGTGAAATGTGATGTGTAAAAAAAAAAAAAAAATTCTGAAAAAAAATTATAAGTGAACTTAAACTATTCCCCCAAAGAGTACAACTTGTCACAAATAAAATGAGGCCTCATACAACTGCGTCATTGAAAAAATTAAAAACCGTTGAAATGCAAGGAGGCAAAAACTAAAAAAATGTGCTGGTCATTAAGTACTTTTCAAGCGTTCGGCTTAAGGGGTTAAATAACCGGACTAAATTTGCTGGGATGACCATACACAGGAAACACGAATATCTGGAAGTCTTTCTATTTACAAACCTCCTTCTCACTGAACTTACAATAGTTTGGAGGAGCTGTACTACTCTTTTCAGATTTATAAGTAGAAACATTTGCATGGCATGATGTCAACACACCCCTGGGTGCTCTAGATCTCCATAAGTTCTGCTTTTATATAGGAAGATACATTTCAAGAAAATTTGTTTTATTTGATCAGTAAGACTATTTGCTAGTTACTATTTTAATTCTGGGTTCACATGTAATGGCCACATTGCACCGAATTTACCCTGACCTGCAAGTCAGTGCGGTCTTCAAGTTCACTTAAAGGGTGGTAAGGTGGTTTATGTTCTCCTATCTGAGAGCAGGATGTAATAGAGTGAGAGAAGCTTTGTCATATATTGGGTTTGTAGCAGGATCTCTGAATAAAAAGTAGAGAAAAAAAATCAAACCAAAAGTGAAACTACTGCTTACCCTATACAAAACAGTGATTGACAGTTTTCACTTTACACACACTGAGACAGGGAAAGCTATCAATCACTGTACATGGGTGGGGTAAGCGGGACCTAAAGGGGTTGTCTCACCATGCTAGTTTACAGAGTCATACCCAGTGTCAGCATCCCACGTCTTGGTCAGGCTGTGGGTGGTTCTACAGCAGTGATTGCCATATCTTGCACTTCCTAGCTGAGATTGTTAGTGACATGAGTGCTGAAGGCTTATGAATGGCAGTGCAGAAGGCTACAGGGCTCTAAGGAGTTAAAGTTTGTTAGTAACATAGACAAACAGTTTCCTTCTGGCAAATAAGAAACAGCAGGGGATGACATCACCATGCCGGCAACCATTTCTACAGCCTGTTAGAGCAGAGAGAGGTAGTCAATAACCTAGGGTATCTTCTGTACAAAAGCAGAAAATAAGATGTGCTCTAACTGTGAAATGAGCAAAATCAGAACAGCAATGTATTTGGTAATGGTCTCTATTTACCTTGCCTACATATTTAAAGCTAATTAATGAAATGGGAATACCCCTTTAACTGTCGGTTAAGGAGTCCGGTCAATATTGTCTCTGCTTTTTACTCAGCAATCCTGCTCCAAATTATATACCCTATATATAGAGTTCAACTTCTCTTCCACTATCACATTTTGCTTTCATATAGGGCAGCATAAACGACCTGAGAAGTTCACTTTAAGCTTCAAGTAGTTAGCTTGTCATAGAGACTAGACAGCAGAAAGGTATATCTGCTCTTTTATGTTACTGCTTTTCAGCCATATTGTTAGCTTACAAGTTAACTAAAGAGAAACATACAGGATGTTCCTGGTTATATGCCAAGGATAGATACAATTTGTTTGAAGGACTAACTAACAATGATGAATGCAAACCTTTGTGCTTAAAACTGTGTTTGATTGCCTCAATAAAGTGTTTTCTGATTCAGCATCTCTCAGATTCAGTGTCAGTTACTCGGGTCCAGATATAACAAGCAATTTGGATATACTATAGTATTTCCTTTAAGTGCAGTTGCCTCTATCACTTATTTGCCACACATCTATCATGGCTAATAGCAAGCAAACTTCTTGAAACTTGAGTTGCAATTCCCCATAAATGTGGAAGTTGAAACGGTGTACTTTTTTCTAGAAGATTTCTGAAAAATTACATCAAATTGAAATCTGTTGTGTTTTTTTATATCATCAGAGGCCTTCTTTCTGATTAACCCCTCCACTGCCATATTAAAGACCTTAGGTGACACGAATGATTGTTGGTGCTAACAGGCCAGTTCTAAATAGCCTTAAGGCAGTGTAGAATGCGCCATAGTGTATAAACCTGTTCTTCTGCAGTTCATACATAAAGGCGTATTGTAGTTCCAATACGACAAGTCTGGCTCAGGCAGACCACCTTTAACCTGGTTTGGTTGTTCTAACTGTTATGTGCCAAAGTTTGGCATCAACAAATCATAGATGTGTCTAATTCTATGAATGTGGTGTGACGCCCCCAGAGCACCCCAAATGTTCGGCGCATTAAAAAGTGTTGTTCATTTTTCCCTCCTTTGTGGAAACTACTCCATGGGCCCTTTTCGGCTATGTGGACAAATCTAACAACTACCACAGGCAAGGGAAACACCGTCTACTTCATATTCTAGCAGCTGCAGCACGCAAAGCCATACTCCAAGTCTGGCTTCAACCCACAGGTCCTTCGATAGACTTATTTCATGAAAAACTCTCATTTCTATTTAAAATGGACTGGATAGAGGCAGCTCAGCACAAAGAGCTTAGAGTCAAAAAATTCTTCCTTCTCTGGGAAAAATACATCGACACCCTGCCCCAGGACACGAAAGATAAATTAACTACATGCTTTGAATCCACAACATGGTATTTAGCAAGGTCAATGGTAGATCGGGCTCCAATTACACAATAATATATAACAAGACTCAAACGGGACTACACTGGTTGTCTTAAATGCCATCTTAAACTATTTTAAACCGAAAGATCCCACCTCAACATTCTCTTAAATCACCTAATAACCCGAACCCAAGGCCTTTCCCTAACGCGACCCACTGTCTTGGGGAGTGGAGATAGATACTGGGAAACGTTACCCTGATATATGGAGGCGTCAATGCACACGGTGAGGAGTGCGAACAAAATCGGGGGGGATACCCACGGCGCAGAAAATGAGGAGCGGAACCAGTTTTTGTCTCTCTTCGTAGACCTTGAGTTTCTTGTCCTAGTCATATCATTATTAAAAAAAAAAAAAATCACAATTTTTTTTTTATTGTTGGTTTTTCAACTGTTTGATTAAGTTGTTACACTACCGAACTCTGTCAAACAACTCGAATACTAAATCGAGTAACAATTGTTTCCATACGCTAACAGCGGTTGTTTCATAGCAGATTTCATTAAGAAAAAGGAAAACTGTAAATTCCAATGTATCTTATAAACCTTGTCATAACAGAAATGTTACAATATGATTAATGATATGTATCCTATGTTATATACAATTCAACAAATGTAACCTGTCTGATAGTTGGAATACAATAAAAATATATTTAAAAAAAAAAAAAAAAAGTGTTGCACAGGAGCTTATTGCGCTAGTTTGGAATGTGACTATTCATACATCTATCGAACAGGTCTACTAAAGCATAGCCCCATTTCTACATTTTCATGAATGCTGTTTTTGTCACCTCGCCTTCCCCAAAAATCTAAATCAAAAAGTCATATCTAGTCCCATAGATTCAAAAGTAGAACACCCCACAAATAATTTGATTTTTGGATTCTCAAAGGGGTTTTCTCACCACGCTGTTTCAGTTTTAGCAGTTTTGCACTTACTATGTCTCCTCACGCTGTGGGTGGTTATTAGCATATTCAACCTCTAGCGAGCCCTTACTCTAACAGTATAGGATATTTCTAACAAGATTACAGATAAAGCCATGCCTTTCAGTCCTCACAGCGCATGTACCTTTTGTTTAGTGAAGCTAATCTTGTTAGATATTATAAATTTCTTCCATCTCAGTTCATCAGTGGAGTGATGTCACTTACTGCTCTCTTCTGTCAGCTAATCAAATAACAGACTTCCATCTGGTATGCAGATAGCCATAGAAATACATTGCATTTGGCATATATGGCTTTTAACTTATACAGGGAGGAGTGGATGCCTCCATTTTGGTTTTCTGCACCCTGCCCACCTCCACAGGTTACTAAATCAGTGCAGTATGCTTATAAAGCTGGTGCCTTTTTTCTCTCTGGATTATGGAGGTCTGAGGACCCAATGAGAAGTCTGAACTAGACTCAAATGAGAGGTAAAAATAGAGTAGGACCACCTGAATTGAGGTCCCATTGAAAGTCGGAGGTGGCTTAAACAGTTTTGATCAAAACATGAGAACTAAGAACTTCAAATAGCATACATGCTTTTTTGGAGGTTTCCATGTTTTGTTTGTTTGCTCTTTTAGCTGCTGGTGTGCTACTGGTAATGGAATGTGTGTATCACAACCATGCCAGTGTACACCTGTGTTCACATTTTGTTTCAGACATGTTTTGGATTTTTTTGTGCAGAACCATACGTTGCATTTGGCATATATTGCTTTTAACTTACACAGGGAGGAGAGGATGCCTACATTTTGTTTTTTTGCACCCTGTCAACCTCCACAGGTTACTAAATCAGTGCAGTATGCTTATAAAGTTGGTGCCTTTTTCCTCTCTGGATTATGGAGGTCTGAGGACCCAATGAGAAGTCTGAACTGGACTCAAATGAGAGGTAAAAATATAGTAGGGCCACCTAAATTGAGATCCCATTGAAAGTCGGAGGTGGCATAAACAGTTTTGATCAAAACATGTGAACTAAGAACTAAGTTATTTTCAGGGAAATTGAGGAGTCAGAGTTGGAGCTGTGGCTTAATGGCCGGGCCGTGCCTAGGCTAGATTTCACTCAGGGCGAGGTGAAGAAATTTCGCCCCTCACCCCCCCCCCCCTCCGTAACATAATCCGCTACAGTGCGACACATTATATCATTATCAACCAAATCTAAAATGTACAAAAAGCTTTACTACAATGTGCTACGTATAAAACGACTAAATAATAGTCATACAGTTACCATATAACACCGCTACACCAACCAGAATCCTACGGCTAATAGTACCAATGTCCTACTAAGACCACATATCACCAGCATATAGTGACCGAATAATACAAACTGACCATTACTGAGTACAAAACATTGTACTACAACCTATATTACCCCCATACAGTGACTATACAGTATTGGATACCAGTTGTACACAAGTTCTGCAGACATATAAATGATTACAGTAAAGTTACATCCAGGAGACGTCTCTGAAGAGTTGTTCTCTTTCTCTTCTTCTTCTCCATCTGTCCCAGACGCCATGACGTCTTTTCCCGGCCACAACTCTTCACTGTAAAATTTCCAAAACAAACATCTTAGACTCCTCACTTTATCAGCACTTCTCTACCAATTCCTATCTCTATACAAACTCCCCATCTATAGCACCTCATATGGTAACCATGCAATATGCCCCCTGTAGCCAGACAGTAGCCCCTGTAACAGCCCCTGTGGCCAGGTAGTAGTCCATGTAGCCAGGTAGATGCCCCTATAGTCAGGTAGTGACCATTATGACCAGGTAGATGCCCCTATAGCCAGGTATTAGTCCCTTATAGCCAGATAGTAGTCCCTTATAGCCAGGCAGTAGTCCCTTTTAGCCAGGTAGATGCCCATATAGTCAGGTAGATGCCAATATAGTCAGGCTGTGCCCCCATGTAGCCAGGCAGTGCCCCCATAGCCAGCTAGCAGCTATTGATTAAATTTAAAAAAATTACTCACCATGCCACGATCCCACGGTCCTCACGTCCAGGTCCGGGAGCTGTAGAGCAGTGTAAGCTGCGTGACCTCATTACGCCGCTTACGCTGTCACGCAGCTCGCAGAGATCTCCTCGGCAGCAGAGCTGCCAGCCGAGGAGATTGAGCGTCGCAGGGGTCACGGTGAAAGCCGTGCGCCCCCTGCGACGCTGATACAGGGGAGAAGGCAGGAAGGTAACAATCAGTCCTGCCTTCTCCATGTAGCAGCAGCTGCACAGCGAGTATGCAGCTGCTGAGTGACTCTGCGCAGCCGTGTTACAACGTCAAGGGCTGCCCTCCGGGCGGGCGAGGCAGGCAGTCGCAGCGCCCCCCTAGGAACGGCCCTGCTTAATGACTCCATAGTCCTGCTTGAAAGGCAGAAATAAAATTAAAACTGTCACCAAAAATGTCTGCTTTGACAAGGGGTTAAAAAAAATTGGTGTGGACCACACAATTGTATTTTAGGACCTGATACATAAAACATAGAAGGAGAATGTTCTCTCTTTTTCTTATGACTGTATTTATGTAATTATGGGAACTTAGGCAACATTGTGTTGCTATATCTATGTCTTCATTGCTCAGGGTTGCAGTTTTACTGATTGCATAGGTTTAGCAACTTGCTTAACTAACTGTATTTCCTTATAATTTGTTGGTTTAATGGTAAGTTACAAATTAAAACATGTAAACTTACCATTTAAATTGTCTGTAAATTGTGCTGTAATAAACTGTATTTACATTGTAATAAGGTACATACTTATAATAGCCATGTATATATGAGCCTGCTTTTAGTCAAGTAGTAGAACAGCCCATTTCTAGGTTAGCGATACAATCGCAACACAGATAACATAGATAAGAGAGGTTAGAAATTAACTATTATACTATGTGTGTATTTGAGGAAGGATTTATATATATTGGAGCAATATATACATATTTAATCAGATCTTTATTTACTTGGATACTTTTCTTATTATAGAGGGTCTAGAGGCTACAAATGTGTTGTAAATATTTGCTTGGATTCAACTGCAGAAATAATCATCTCTGTTCAAGTTTACTAAAATAAAATGTTACATAATTGTGACCGTCATCTGTTTTTAACTCCCTTTACTTCTTGTTATGCTTGTTATCGACAGTTATTGCAGCTACAGGTTATGTCAGTGCACATCACCATGTAGTAACCCACATGCTTGACAGTAATCATCTTGATTTTAGGCAATAACATCTTTTAATCATTTACAGTAGGGAAAAAGTATTTAGAATCAAACAAACAAATGAAAGTGAGGGCCAACGTTGATGCAAAGAATGAATGCTGCTTTTATTCTTTGTACATAAAATGCAGAGGGTACACTGGTATCCACCAACGCGTTTCGGGCTGTTTATAGAGCCCTTGCTCACGGTGACAATATACATACAAACTTAAGTTACCTATATAGTGACGCTGAAGTCTAGCTACCGCCTACTTCCAACGTAATTTCCTTTATTAAAACCAAATCGTACTTTTACACCTTATATCTGATCTATCTTAATAGATGGGACTATAAACTTCTGACTACTACCTTCCTTCCTTTTCTAATAAATATATGCAAGATCATTTTTGTAATTTAACCCTTGTGGGGCTCGGGTTTCTAATGCATAAATCCAGTGCGCTACCCTCCATCTCTAGGTTTCGGCACTTTCTCTATTGCATAGCAGCACATACTTTTCATCTTACTTTCGTGCTGCTCAATAAAATGTTTCGCTACTCCCAAATATGTGTTTATCCCTTTTCTTATACTGGCTACATGTTCTGCGATTCTTGTTTTAAACTTTCTAATGCTACTACCTATGTAGCTTTTTCTGCATGTTATACATTGTATCACATACATTATGTGGTCTGTTTCACAGTTAAGGAAATCCCTTATTTAATACATAGTTTGTTCCTGTTCTCCTTTCCCAAAATATTCCTTTTTTTCACATATTTACACACACTACGTTTTTTTCCACGTCCATAAAAACCTTTCTGTGATAACCATTTACCCTGTTTGTTTTTTAATGAAAAATCACTAGATGTAACTGTGTGTCCTATGGTTTTATTGCGTTTTGCAACTAATTTTATCCCTTCATTGACTATGTCGGCTAATATGGGATTTTGCCATAAGATATTCACATTATTATGTATTTTTTTATATCCTCGTATTCCACACTTTATGATGTAGAAAATACTACTCCTTTATAATCTTTATAATTTTTTCTTTTTAATGCCAATACATTTTCTTGTGTTTTCCTTTGTATTTTACCTCTAGCGATCGATAATATTTTTTCTTTGTACCCTCTTTCTCTCAATCTCTTATTGATAATTTGTTCTTGTTTTTCATATTCTTTTGTATCTATGCCTGCTCTTTTGGCCCTGCTGTATTCCCCATAGGGTATGGCATTAATTGTGTGTTTCGGATGGCAACTGTCTGCTCTCAAGACTGTATTTTCACTGATTAACTTTCTGTATAGTGTGGTATCTACCTTACATTTCTCCACATTACCTGTTAGATGAATGTCTAAAAAGTAAATATTCTGTTCACTGTAATTGTAGGTGAATTTTAAATTTACATTATTATTATTCAAATATGAAGCAAAATCTGGTATGGACGTTACTCCCTGACCCCAGACAACCAACAGGTCGTCTATGTAACGCCCATACCAGATTATAGCATCAGAAAAGGGATTATCCAAACCCTCAATGGCGCGGTGCTCCCACCACGTCATAAAAAGATTGGCCAATGAAGGTGAGGCGGTAGCCCCCATGGGAACTCCACATAATTGCAGGAAAAATGTTTGGTCAAATCTGAAATAATTATTATGGAGCAAAAAATCTATGCTCTCTAGCAAAAATATTTTCAATTCTTCTTTGTATGTTTTACTTTTATTTAAGTGGTATTCTACTGCCACTCTGACTAATTCTTGAGGTATTCTACAGTAGAGACTAATCACATCCAAACTTAACCAAACACAATCTTTTTGCCATTTGAAGTCTGAGAACATCCTTTTTACTGCTGTGCTATCTTTCAAGTAGCCTGGGCTTTTTTGGACTAGTGGTTGTAATTGTAGGTCTACCCACTTACTTAAACCTGCTGTTACGCTATTGATACTGGATACTATGGGTCGTAGACTTGGCGGGAATATCCCCTTATGGACCTTTGGTACCCCATAAAATATGGGTATTTTAATAATTATTAATAATTGTGTTTTTTGTTTTTCTGTTAACACTCCCAAACTACATCCTTCCTCTAATAATTTTTCAATTTTTTTCCGAAATGTATTTGTGGGGTCCCCTTCTAACTTACGATAGGTATTTTTATCTTCTAGTATTTCTACTATTTGTTTTTCGTATAACCCAGAATCCATCATCACCATACTACCTCCTTTGTCCACCTTCTTAATAATGAGATCTTTATCTTCTTTAATCTCCCTAAGCGCTTTAAATTCTTGTTTATTTAAATTACATCTTTGTTTTTTTCTTTTTTGTTGTTCTAATTTTTTTTTAGATCTCTTTCCATTGTAGTTTGGAATATATCCATGGCATCTACCCTAGCTTTTTTCGGGTAAAACACTGGGTTGCCCATGATACCCTGATCTCCTCTTTCTTCTTCTTCCTGCTCTTCTAGATCCTGCAATTCTTTAAGGGTTAACAATGATTGCTGTTCCTGAAATGTAAGGTTTTCATATTCATTCTCATATTCATTAACTGCTCTAATATCTCCTTTTTCTTGTACTGTTTCCCCATCTACATTCCTGAAAAAACCTTTTTACTGTGAGTTTTCTTACAAACCGATTAATATCAAGAAATGTGTCAAAAAGTTGAAAATTTCTAGTAGGGGCAAAATTTAGTCCTTTGTTTAGAACTCTGAAGTGATCCTAGGACCTCGTTCACACGGCTTATTCTGGGACTGATTGGAGCCGTACTGCGCGCCGTATTTGCGCTGCAGTACGACTCCAATCCGTCGCAGTAACTACGGTAATCCACAGTTCTCATAGAGAACTGTGGATTCCGTCTCTTCTCCCCGCTCGCCGAATCTGCCGCGGGGGGAGAAAGTGACATGTGAATTATTTATGGCGCGTACGCGCCGTAGATAATGACAGTCTATGGGGCCGGCGAGCTGCCGGTCCCCCGCCCCCGCCCCGCTGCACGGCTGCTGGCCTAATTGCGGGGCGAAATCCATCCTCGCAATAAGCCGTGTGAACGAGGCCTTAGTGAGGATTCTTGGTGTTAAAACAATCACACTATTGTTTTCTTCTGTCTCATGTTCTATTTCTTTCTTGTCGAACTTTTTGTCACTTTTTTTGTGATGTTTCCTTCCTCCTCGTTTTTTTCTATGTTTTTCTCCTCAATTCTTCTCGATACTTGTTCTTGTTCTCTATTTGTATGTGCATAGTCTGTTTCTGAGAAGCTTACTTCCTTTCTATCCCTTCGTGCTCCATACGTTTGTCTTAATATTGATCTTGGTCTCCTCTCTGTTCTCCAATTGTACACTTTGTCTTGCTCATAATCTTGATAATGTCTCTGATACTTTGTTTTTTTAATTTCCATAATTGTTGTTTCCAGTTTGGCTACACTCTCTTTTTTTATTCTTTCATCATGTATGTTATAATTATTTTCTCCCTTATATTTAAGCAATTCCTGTTTAGTAACTTCAATTAGATCTTGTATTTCCTGTAATTTTTTGGTTTCATATTCAACTATTAAACCTATTAATTTTATTGAGCAGTCTGTAAGTACATTGTTTCATTGTTTCAGAAAATCCTGTGTACACAAATGATGGTAATTTTTTCAATCTCAAACCTCTCGGTATCATGTTCTTTTCAAGATAAACATTTAATGAATTGCGGTCCCACCACAATTTCGTTTCTTGTAATAAAGCTTTTTCTAATTTACCAAACAATATTTGCATATCTTCTTTCTTTTCCATTTGATTAGACATAGTCCCAAATACTTGGGCCAATTTGTCCTCTCTAACCATAATATGCTGTTAAATAACGGTTAAGGTGAAAAAAGAAGAAAAATCTTCAGTACCCTCTGCTCCGTGCTAATGCAGGATATATTGCAAAGCTGTAGGTGCTATAACGTGCATTCGTGGCGTGCTCTCCAAAGCCATATAAGCAAACAGCAAAAACAATTCACAGTAACGTGAAGAGAAAGGTAGCAACTCACCACTTGATGTCTTTAAGGCTGCACCTGTTCCTTCCTGCTTTAGGCAGCTTGCACCTTCCTTACGCCCGGTCCTCTGGCTCCCGGCTAAGAGCCCACATTGGAATACAGCAAACAAAAGAGAGTGAGGTCCAGTGTAGATGCAAAGAATGAATGCTGCTTTATTCTTTGTACATGATATGCAGAGGGTACATAAGTATCCACCAACGCGTTTCGGGCTGTTTATAGAGCCCTTGCTCACGGTGACAATATACATACAAACTTAAGTTACCTATATAGTGACGCTGAAGTCTAGTTATCGCCTATTTCCAACGTAATTTCCTTTATTAAAACCAAATCGTACTTTTACACCTTATACCTGATTATTATTATTATTTATTTTAAAGCGCCATTGATTCCAGGGCGCTGTACATTCGAGAGGGTTACATACATTACATAAGTCAAACGAGTACAGTGATAAGGGATAATGACAATTGGCACGACAGAGGGAGAGAGGACCCTACCCGCGAGGGCTTACAATCTACAAGGAGGGGGGAAAGAGACAGGAGGTGAGAGGCAGACATGTCTGTGGAGGAAGTAGTGACAAGATTAGTGAAGGTTATAGGCAAGCCTGAAGAAATGGGTTTTCAGGTTGCTTTTGAAGCTGGTGAAAGTGGAGGAGAGTCTGATGTGTTGGGGCAGTGAGTTCCAGAGAGTGGGTGAAGCACGGGAGAAGTCTTGGAGACGGTTGTGTGAGGAGTTGATAAGGGGAGAGCAGAGGAGAAGGTCCTGTGAGGAGCGGAGAGTGTGTGAGGGGAGATATTTGGAAATTAGGGCAGAGATGTATGGAGGGGAGAGGTCATTAATCTATCTTAATAGATGGGACTATGAACTGCTGACTACTACCTTCCTTCCTTTTCTAATAAATATATGCAAGATCATTTCTGTAATTTATCCCTTGTGGGGCTCGGGTTTCTAATGCATAAATCCAGTGCGCTACCCGTAATCGCACCTGCCGTTCCCAATCACCTCCATCTCTAGGTTTCGGCACTTTCTCTATTGCATAGCAGCACATACTTTCCATCTTACTTTCATGCTGCTCAATAAAATGTTTTGCTACTCCCGAATATGTGTTTATCCCTTTTCTTATACTGGCTACATGTTCTGCGATTCTTGTTTTAAACTTTCTAATGCTACTACCTTTGTAGCTTTTTCTGCATGTTATACATTGTATCACATAGTCTATGTGGTCTGTTTCACAGTTAAGGAAATCCCTTATTTAATACATAGTTTGTTTCTGTTCTCCTTTCCCAAAATACTCCTTTTTCTTCACTTATTTAAACACACTATAACGTTTTTTTCCACAACCATAAAAACCTTTCTGTGGTAACCATGTACCCTGTTTGTTTTTTAATGAAAAATCACTAGATGTAACTGTGTTCTATGGTTTTATTGCGTTTTGCAACTACTTTTATCCCTTCATCTACTACAAAGTATTTAGTCAGCCACCAATTGTGCAAGTTCTCCCACTTAAAAAGATGAGAGAGGCCTGTAATTGACATCATAGGTAGAATTCAACTATGAAAGACAAAGGGCGACATGTATGAAGATCGGCGCGTCGGAGCGCAAGTTTTTGAGTGCTTGAACGTGAAAGCTGCGCCTCATGTATGTCGGCGTCCGAGGTGTGCTCATACATGCGGTGTAAAGTCCGCCGCGCCTCGCCAGTGTTTGAGGCGCAGTGCGGAACTTAGGTGCAGAAGGGACTGCGCCTAACATGTATTCCGAATAGAGACAGGCTGCAAAACAGCGAGAAATCATTAAACATGTCTGTGCGGCATGGAGTATGAATCAAAAAATCGCCTTTGTTAGGTGTAAAACATTATCTGAAAAAGAGCTCAAACCTACTAAAAAAAAACATAAATAAAATCACTTTCCAAAAATCAAGAACGGCGCTATATCAGGAATGGGGATATTGGAAATTGCTGGAAAATACAGTAATTCAAATTCTGTAAGCTATTCTCATTGGTCGGCAGAAACCAGCCAATCCGAATAGGAGCAACAGGGACCCATTATAACCTATGGAGAAGTATTGACCAATCAAATTCAAAGGCGGGACAGTTCAAAATACAGTAAAAAAGCAGAAAAGAGCTGATTGGTTGAGCTAGTGGGGGCTTAGCTATCCCGGCCAATCAGAGCACGAGCTACTTTCTCCCATTGTAGTCAATGGAGAGATCGGAGCAATGAAATCTCAGCACCGTGTGGCATGCAGTATTAGTAAATAAATCGGTTTTATTAAGTGTAAAACATTCTCTGTAAAAGAGCTAAAACCTTCTATGAACATACATAAATAAAATCACTAACAACGTGTTTGTCGCCGAGACTGGCGCTACATCAGGAATTTGGATATTTGAAATTGCCAGGAAATACAGTAATTCAAATTCTGTAAGCGCTTCTCATTGGTCGGCAGAAACCAGCCAATCAGAATAGGAGCGACAGGGACCCATTATAACCTATGGAGAAGTATGGACCAATCAAATTCAAAGGCGGGACAGTTCAAAATACAGTAAAAATGCAGAAAAGAGCTGATTGGTTGAGCTAGCGGGGGCTTGGCTATCCCGGCCAATCAGAGCGCGAGCTACTTTGTCCCATTGTAGATTATGGCCAAATCGGGGCAATGAAATCTCGGCTCTCAGCGCCGTGTGGCGTGGAGTATGATTAAAAAAAATCATTTTATTAGGTGTAAAATATTATCTGAAAAAGAGCTGAAACCTTCTATAAACATAAATCAATCTAATCCCTAACAATGCGTTTGTTGCCGTCACCGGCGCTACATAAGGAATTGGGATATAGAGAATTGCTGGGAAATACAGTAATTCAAATTCTGTAAGCTCTTCTCATTGGTCGTCAAAAATCAGCCAATCAGAATAGGAGCGACAGTGACCCATTATAAGCTATGTTGATTTATTGACCAATCAAATGAAAAGGAGGGACAGTTCAAAATACTGTAAAAAAGGCAGAAAAGAGCTGATTGGTTGAGCCCAGGCGGCAGATATGAATCCACCAATCATATGTATTAATTTTTATTTTTTATTTTTGTTACACCCATATTGTTGTTCATTGGCTAACGAAAATAAAGAAATAAAAATTAACTCATTGAATTAATTTTTATTTCTTTATTTCCGTTACCTCCATATTATTGATCATTTTATATAGAGATCTGCACAACTTAATGAGTCTTATCATTTGATTTCTGCCATGTACAGTTTTATTATAGATTGCATTAGAAAACCCATAAGAGCGTCGCTCGCTCTCCCATTGGCCCAAATAACCGTGCCTCTTTTAACTTGGCCAATCACAAACAGAGCTCCCTCTGCATTTCTTTTCCCCATAGAACTCTATGAGAAGGTAGCTCACCCGCTGATTGGCTAAACTGGACGAGCCCCTCTTCCCCCCAACCAATCACAGTACTAGAATATTTCCCATAGACAGTAATAACTTTTAGGGCGCCCTTCTATTGCACCCTTCTTTCTCCACTCAAAATAGACGCACTACATCTGATTGGTGGATTCATATCTGCCGCCTGGGCTCAACCAATCAGCTCTTTTCTGCCTTTTTTCTGTATTTTGAACTGTCCGCCTTTTCATTTGATTGGTCAATAATTCTCCATAGCTTATAATGGGTCACTGTCGCTCCATTCTGATTGGCTGGTTTTTGCCGACCAATGAGAAGAGCTTAAAGAATTTGAATGACTGTATTTCCCGGCAATTCTCTATATCCCAATTCCTGATGTAGCGCCGGTCTCGGCGACAAACGCATTGTTAGGAATTTGATTGATTTATGTTTATAGAAGGTTTCAGCTCTTTTTCAGATAATATTTTACACCTAAAAAAAATGATTTTTTTAATCATACTCCATGCCGCACGGTGTTGAGAGCCGAGATTTCATTGCACCGATCTGGCCATAGACTACAATGGGACAAGTTGCTCGCGCTCTGATTGGCCGAGATAGCCAAGCCCCCGCTAGCTCAACCAATCAGCTCTTTTCTGCATTTTTACTGTATTTTGAACTGTCCCGCCTTTGCATTTGATTGATCCATACTTCTCCATAGCTTATAATGGTTCACTGTCGCTCCTATTCTGATTGGCTGGTTTCTGCCGACCAATGAGAAGCGCTTACAGAATTTGAATTACTGTATTTCCCGGCAATTTCCAAGATCCTAATTCCTGATGTTGCGCCCTTCTAGATTTTTGGAAAGTGATTTTTTTAATGTTTTTTTTTTTCTTGTGAAGGTTTGAGCTCTTTTTCTGATAATGTTTTACACCTAATAAAAGCGATTTTTTTTTGGAATCATACTCCATGCCTCACAGCGCTGAGAGCTGAGAGGGATTTCTTTTGCGATCTTCTATATGTTTCCTCTCATGTTACGTTCTCCCTTCACTTCACCTCCTCTGGCTCATTTAGACCAACTTCAACTAGGTCTGCTTGTCGGAGCTGGCGAGCGCTGCAATGTGCCTCACTTTGCCGAGCTGCGATCATACATGCCTCGGAGTTTTCGAATGAGCCGCGTCCCGCCCCAGAAAGCCCACACCACACCCATTACACGCCCTTCATGTTAGGCGCAGCCGAAGGTGGCGAAGGCTGCGCCTAACATCGCATCACTGCGTCCGACATGGGATTCGGATTGGTGAGGCGCCGTTTTCGCCAGAAAACAGGCACAACTCCCGATCATACATGTCGCCCAAAATGAGAAAACAAATCCAGAAAATCACATTATCTGATTTGAAAAGAATTTGTTTGCAAATAATGGTGGAAGATAAGTATTTGGTCACCTACAAACAAGCAAGATTTCTGGCTCTTACAGACCTGTAAGTTCTTCTGTAAGAGCCTCCTCCGAGGCTCCGTGTTGCCGTGTTGCCCAATGACAGCGCTAAAACGTCATTGATCTAGAGGAGATCTGCATGGAGGAATGGGCCAACAAACCAGTTACAGTGTGTGCCAACCTTGTGAAGACTTACAGAAAATGTGACCTCTGTCATTGCCAACAAAGGATATAGAACAAAGTATTGAGATTAACTTTTTTTATTGACCAAATACTTATTTTCCACCATAATTTGCAAATAAATTATTTCCAAATCAGACAATGTGATTTTCTGGATTTGTTTTCTCATTTTTTTTCTCATAGTTGAGGTCTACCTATGATGTCAATTACAGGCCTCTCATCTTTTTAAGTGGGAGAACTTGTAAAATTGGTGGCTAACTAAATACTTTTTTCCCCCACTGTAAGTTATGAACAGTGGTCAAATCTACCAAATCTATTTGTTTAGGGCTCTGATGACACATCTGCCTTCATTTTATTACAAGAGGTTGTCCATTAAAAAAAAAAAATCCTTTGAAAACAAGCCTTCTCAAATGGGTATCACTAGCGAAGGGGTTCTACAAAAGGGGGTTCCCCTCTTTCCCCTGGACCGAATATTAGTCCTTTAGGGCAGGGGTCCCCAACCGCCGGTCCGTAGCGCATCCCCTGCCGGTCCGCGACCATGGCGACACATGATGCCGGCCACCCGGTGACTTTAGTCCGGGCGGTCGGTAACGGCTCTGCACGGCCGATGTAATCCGGCCGCGCAGACTTAGCAGCTGAGAGCACGGATCGTGCGGCTGCTTCACTATAGAGAAAGCAGGGGCAGTGCATTACCGTCCCTGCTTTCCATATCGATGTAGATGCGGCGTTCCGCTCCGCACCTACAGTGATCAGCGGCGCAGGGGAGATGATGCAGCAGTGTCGTCACACCCCCTGCGCCGCTGGGTCTCGTCGGACGCTGGGAGGAGGTGCTCTGCAGGGATCGGGAAATGGTGATTAACGCTCTCTCTTTTTTTTTTTTTTTTTTTTTTAAACCTGGCCACTACTCTATTTATCCTATACCGGAGGGGCATATTACTATGGGACATATTACTATGGGGCATATTAATATGGGGCATATTACTATAGGGGCATATTACTTTGGGGACATATTACTGTGGGGGCATATTACTATGGGTGCATATTACTATGGGGGCATATTACCATGGGGGCATATTACTTAGGAGGCATAATACAAAAAGGGCATATTACTGGAGGGGCATATTACTAAGGGGGCATGTATCATTACTGGAGGGGGCATGTAGTTATCTATTACTACAGGGGCATGAATTTATCTATTACTGGAGGGGCATGTATTTATCATTACTACAGGGGCATGAATTTATCTATTACTGGAGGGAGCATCTATTTATCATTACTACAGGGGAATGAATTTATCTATTACTGGAGAGGGCATGTTTTTATCTTTCGTTACTGGAGGGGCATGTATTTCTCATTACTACCGGGGCATGTATTTCTCTTTCACTACTGGAGGGGGCATGTGTCTATCATTACTGGAGGGAGCATGTATGTATATATCATTACTACAGGGGGCATATATCTCTATAATGACAGAGCTAATTAAATATGTATATTATATACATGTATACAGTCATGGCCAAAAGTTTTGAGACTGATACAAATGTTAATTTTTACAAAGTCTACTGCATCAGGTTTTATAATGGCAATTTGCATATATTCCAGAATGTTATAAAGAGTGATCAGCTTAACAGCAATTAATTGCAAAGTCAAAGTTGCCTAGAAAATGAACTTTTTCCCCCAAAACACATTTCAACTTCATTGCAGGCCTGCCTTACAAGGACCAGCTAACATCGTTTCAGTGATTGCTCCATTAACACAGGTGTGGGTGTTGATGAGCACAGGGCTTGAGATCAATCTGTCATGATTAAGTAAAAAATCACACCACTGGACACTTTAAAAAGGGCTGGTGCTTGGCATCATTGTTTCTCTTCTGTTAACCATGGTTACCCTCTAAAGAAACACGTGCAGTTATCATTGCACTGCACAAAACTGGCCAAAACAGGGAAGAGTATCGCAGCTAAAAAGATTGCACCTCAGTCAACAATCTACCGCATCATCAAGGAATTCAAGGAGAGAGGTTCCATTTTGCCAAAAAGGCCCCAAGTGCGACCAAGAAAGCCCCACAAGCGCCAGGACCATCTCTTAAAAGTGTTTCAGCTTGGGAAATCGGGCTACCAGCAGTGCAGAGCTTGCTCGGGAAAAGGGCAGCGGGCAGGTGTGAGTACATCGCACACACTGTGAGGCGGAGACTCATGGAGCAAGGCCTGGTGTCAAGGAGGGCAGCAAAGAAGCCACTTCTCTCCAGAAAAAACATCAGGGACAGACGGGATATTCTGCCAAAGGTACAGGGAGTGGACTGGCTGAGGACTGGGGTAAAGTCTTTTTCTCTGATGAATCCCCTTTCCGAATTTTTTGGAACATCTGGAAAACAGTTTGTTCGAGAAGACAAGGTGAGCGATACCCCCCAGTCTTGTCTCATGCCAACTGTAAAGCATCCAGAAACCATTCATGTGGGGGTTTGCTTCTCAGCCAAGGGAATGGGCTCTCTAACAGTCTTGCCTAAAAACACATCCATAAATAAAGAATGGTACCAAATGCCTCCAAGAGCAACTTCCCCAACCGTCCAAGAGCAGTTTGGTGATCAACAATGCCTTTTCCAGCATGAGGAGCACCTTGCCATAAAGCAAAGGTGATAACTAAAATTTTGGGTCAGGGAACAAAACATAGAGATTTTGGGTCCATGGCCTGGAAAAATCCTCAGACTAATCCTATTGAGAACTTGTGGTCAATCATCAAGAGACGGGTGGACAAACAAAAAAACCCAAAAAATTGTGACAAAAAGCATGATTTTTGCAAGAATGGATTGCTATCAGTCAGGATTTGTTTCCCGAAGTTGATTGAGTGCATGCCAGGGAGAATTGCAGAGGTCCTGAAGAAGAAGGGTCAACACTGCAAATATTGACTTGCTGCATTAACTCATTCTAACTGTCAATAAAAGCTTTTTAATATGATAGCACTTGTATTTCTGTATGTGATAAAAACATCTGACAAACACACATCAAAACCAGAGGGCAACAGATCATGTGAAAATATAATATTTGTGTCATTCTCAAAACTTTTGGCCATGACTGTAATGCTGATCAATATTACTGCAGACTGACTGTCAGCTCTGTGGATCAGCATTAATATAATACTGACCCACAGAGCTGACAATCAGTCTGCAGTTATAAAATACTGGTTACCCCATACTATACCTACAAATGACACAGTATACACTTTATTAGTTTTTTTTTCTTTTGTGTGTGATTCTAAACATCCAACCCCGTCCATAACCCTGCCCCTAATAACCCCGCCCCCACCGGGCCATGGAAAAATTGTCTGGTATAAAACCGGTCCCTGGTGGAAAAAAGGTTGGGGACCGCTGCTTTAGGGGTAATTGCGACTACTAGTCAGCAAAGTTTTGTTAATATTATATGCTTATTATTTAGAATACACCTTTTGAGTTAGACAATCTTGGGCACACCATTTTCAAGATCAATATTCTGAACAATTCCAAATGGAGATGACGGTACAAAAAATTTTTGGTGAATAGTGTTCAGCTTCAGAGTTGGGTCAAATTCAAAATCAACCCGAATTTCACCAATTCGATTCAGAACAGCCAGAATGGTATTTTGAATCCTAACACAAACTGTGATTTATATATTTTTTATGTACTTTAATGCATTAGCTTATGGTTCAGCTGTACTACGGCACCTTCTGCCAAGCACCACTTACAGGGTGACATCACTTCCAGTTTACTTAATATTAGGACTAGGGTAAGAGTTAGGTTAAACTCTAAACCTAAATCCAACTCTAATCCTGTCCATTACACTCCAAATGGAGCCCTTACTCAAACTCTAAACCTAACTCCAACCATAACACTAATCCTAACTCTAACACTACCCCTAACCCTAACTCAAAAACTAACCTACTCAAATCCACAAACACAAGGCTGCACTCACAGCTCCATGGCTGGACAAAAAAAAAACCTATTCCCAGTAGGAGGTCATATAAGCCCCACTGCTACATAAGAAAAATGTAACAGGTGTAGCTCACTGATGACTAGTGATGAGCGATTGTGTCAACTATCGTTATTGAGTCGATAGTCAATATCATCAATTATCATGACAATAGCCGATAGTTGATAACAGATTATCGACGATGACCATTAAAGTCTATGGGAGAGGAACAACAGCTTCATTTTTACACCCAAACAGGGCTGGAAAAGATGGAAATAACATCCACAACAGTAAACTGGATGCATGCTACATCTTAGGCAACACAATTAGGCAACAAGAGTCATAGAAAAAAACTGACAGACTATTCACTATCCCTGTCTTGTACGACAGCATGACCCTAAAACCCACAAATTAAAAAGTGCCAGAAGGAAGTATTATTTGAAACATAATTTTAGTTGAACTGGACATTAAACTACCCCAGTCCTGGAACGCAGAATGCCCTTAAACCTGTCTGACTAAATAGTTTAAAAAAAGTGAGGGAAAAAGGGAAAGTTTTTTGGGAACCCCCTTTTTAGTTGAACTGGACTTTGACTATATTTTTCCCTGGCCGCAGCAGACCCTTAAATCTGCATGACCCACAGATTTAAAAATTTGCCGGAAAAAGGAGTCTTAAAAAACCCACCATTTTTATTTACCGGACTTTAGACTATCCCTGCCCTGGGCCACAGCATAAAGCCCCAAACCTGCTTTCCCCCCAAATTTAAAAAGTGCCGGAAAAAAAAAAGCCCTTTAAACCCACCTTTTTTATTTGGGAACTGGACATTGCTTTTCCCTGCCGGGACCGCAGAAAGACCCCCAAAAACCTTTTTTGACCCCAGATTAAAAAGTGCCAAAAAAAGGAGTCTTTGAACCCCTTTTTTATTAAAATGGACATTGACTATACCTATCCGGGAAACCGTCATGCCCCTTAAACCTGTCAGACCCACAGTTTAAAAAAGTGCGGGAAAAAAGGGAAAAGTCTTTGAACCCAACCATTTTATTTGGGAATTTGGGTTTATTGACTATCCCTGTCCTGGCCCGAAAGCATGCCCCTTTAAACCTTTTTCTGCCCCCACATAATTAAAAATGGTGGTAAAAGCATCTTTGAACCCCCTTTTAGTTGAACTGGACATTGACTTTTTACCGCCCGGCCCGCAGCATAAAACCCTTAAACCTGCAGGGAACCCACAATTAAAAAAGGGGGGGGAAAAAAAAAAGATTTTTTGAACCACCATTTTAATTGAACGGGAAACATTGATTTATACCGGTCCTGTCCCCAAAGCATGACCCAAAAACCTGCTTGCCCCACAGTTTAAAAAGGGGCCAGAAAAAAAATTTAGTTTTTGGGAATGCAGTTTTTTAGTGAAATGGCCCTTTGACTATCATTTCTGTAACGCGGAGACCCGAAAGGTGCCCTTTTTGGCCCATTAAGCAGAAAATTTCGCAATAAAAAAAAACAATTTTAAAAAAAAAACTAGTTTTCCAATATTTGCGGGCCGCAAGAGTACTTCCCAAATTAAACCTGGGGGAAAATTGTTCCCCTTTACTTAAATGTGAAAAAAACCAAAAACAAATTCCCCAGTGGGTAAACGGGCCTGTCTAAAAAACCGGGCATTCTACTTCAAGTGGGTTAAAGGGAAATTTAAATTTTAAAGGCAGGGGGAGGTTTAAAAAGTGGATCCGCGGGTTTCCCAGCTAGCAGGGCTGGATTTACATGGGTGCGGTGAAATCCAGGGCTGACGTCCGTCATCTATTAACACGGAAAAAAAGGGCCCTTATAAACCGCAGAAAGGGGAAAAAACATCTTTGTAAAGTAAGACCCCCGGCCTTCCCAAAGTACACGTCAAGACCGGTTAGCCCCTTAGAAAAAATTTCTCCTTACGAAAAGCGCTTGCCCCTCCAAAGGAGCCGGACCAATTGAGTTTCCCATTTAAAAATTTGCTGGTGGTTGACGCTCCTGTTTCCACTCAGGTGCCTTTTTTTTTGGGCTTTTTTACTCGTTTTACCCCAAAGGGCGGGGGAGAAAATTGTTCTGTTTTTTGTTCCTGTCCATACTCCATTTTCCTCTGAAAAACCCAACATCTTTTCAAGTCCCCCCCTTCCCCCCTTTTTACAATTTAGAGGAATTTTTGTATCACTTTTTTGGGGTACATACAAGTTTTTTTAAGTATTTTTAATTTAGAAAAAAAAATTTTTAAAAATGGGGGGGGAAACCCCAAATTTACACTTTTTTTTTCTCTTTTTTTTTTTTTTTTTAAAAAGGGTTTTTCCCAAAATTTTTTTGCTAGCTATTTAAAGGGACCTTGCAAAAAAAAAGTAAATTTTGGCAATTTTTTTTCCCACAAAAAAAATGCCCCTCCCTTTATTTCTGTTTTTGACAGCCCCCCATCCCCCAAAAAATTCAAAACATGACCCTTCAGCCATTTGTTGCCCAATTGTGAAAAACAAAGGGTCTTTTTTAAAACCCAAAAATTTTTTAAAATTTGGGGACCTGTAGTTTAGCGGGATTTCACAGCAAAAATGCCCCCAAAAATTAAAAACATAAATTTTTTGGCCCAACTCTTGACAATTGTGAAGAACAAATGTCTTTTTAAAAACCACTTTTTTTTAAAATAGGCCCTTTTAGAAATACTGTTTTTTTAAACCAGCAACATATAAAAAAAAATTAAAAAAATGCCCTTCTAGCCACGGGTTAAAATTTAGCGGTAAAAAAATTGCCACTTAGAAAACTACATTTCTTTTCCCAAAGGACCTTGATTATAGCTGTTTTCACGCCCCTGACCCCAAAAACCATTGACTTGCAAAAATTTTTTAAATGAAAAAGGGGAAAAGGGGTAAATGGAATAGTTTTTTTCAGGGAAAAACCCGTGTACAATTGGTGTCTTTTCCCAGTCCCCCTCACTGCAAAACCAGAAAAAATTCCCTTTTGGGAACTGAGCAAAAAAAATTGCAGTAGGAAATGATCTTTTAAAAAATTTTTTTTTTTAAGGGGAAAACCATTTCTTTTGAGCGGGAATGGGGAAATAGACCCGGGAAAAATAATAATTTACATCGGCAAAATTGGGGGGGCCCTAAAATCATCAGAGATCAACGCCCTGATTCATCTTGATTAAAAATCAAAAGTCCCATTTCATTTGGGAAAACCGGAATGCGTTGTTTTGTAATGCTTCCAGCTGTGCTGAAGGTCCCCCTCAGATATGACGTTGGCCCGCTGGGCAGGGGCAACACCTAAATGGCGTGGCAGCGAGGCCCGGGCCCGTTCAAACCATTTTGGTACCAGAAGACGATTGGGGTTTGGGAAAATATCCAAAAAAATCGGTGTTAGAAAAGTCGGTTTCAAACCCTGATCTTAAGCCGGTCTCTGGTTTTGTTGTATTGTGCCCTGCATTAAAATGCGGGGGGTTTTTGGGGTAAAAAGGGTTGCCAGAGGGAACCCCTTAAGGTTCTGCCACAATGCTTGCCTTTGGGTGCCGCCCTCTTGCCGTCGCGTTGCTGAACCCCTTTTTTTCCACTGTTTAACCCTTTGGGAAAAATGTGAAAACAAACGAACAGATGTTCCAGTTTTATTTTAATTTAGCATAAATCCCAATTCCTGCATTTTTAAAAGCTCTATTTTTGGGGGGGTGGAAGAAAAATGCTGATTTTTTTTTTGTATGGGGATCGAGGAGGGGGCCACCCAGTAACTGTTGTTCAGTTTTTAATTACCTTAAAAGCGAGGGTCATGTTGGGGGGAAATGGGGAAACCAAGCCTCATGTGAGAGATGGAGCCTTTTATTTCCCAAGCCTCTGGGTTTGGGGGCATAGCAAAAAAAATCTTTTTCATTTCCTCCTCTGCCTCAAATTCCCCTTTCCAAAATCTTTCCAAGGCAAAGGGACATCGGGGAACGTCGGTGTCCCCGGGGAAAACCCCCATCCCCCCTCCTCCGCCTCAGCTTCAACCCCAGCCCTGACTTGCCCCCAATTTCTGTACCCTGAGAGCTGAGACGCCGCCTTGCACCCCCCCTGGGGGCCCCCAAACCCCTGCCTAAGAAGACCGAAAAAGTTGTGAAAACTGTCGGGCCTCTAATTGAAGGAGAGAAAGGGGTCTGTGTCCAATTTCCTCCTCCCTCGCTGGTGGGGCCTGCGTTTCAGGTGTCCAAAGAACGTTCCAAAAACAAGATCAAAAAATGTGTCAAACTGACAAGGGATGTCCGCATGACCATTTTTGGGGGTTCTTCAAAACTAGCCCAAAATGGGGGCAGGCTCTTTCACCCGCCTCCACCCCTCGGGGGCTCAACACCCCGAGGTCCTCACCGCGTTGTCAGGGCCCGTGTCCTTCGTTTCTGTGTAATGGCATTTCGCTGCTGCCCAATCCTGGGCAGTGAAGGGTGGGAATTTTCCAGCGTGTTGCCACGAAAAAAAATTTAACGGGGTTTAACGGGGGGGGCCCAGAAGGGCACTGGTTTCCCCAGCCCCCAACGAAGCGAGTGCGAACATTTGGGAAATGTGAGCTCAGACCTTTGACCCTTCCCCACAGGCAAATCCCCGACCGGGTTTGCGCTTTAGAAATTTTTTGGAAGGAAAAAGGTTCTTTGGGGTCCAGGGACGGATTGCTCCAGCCCACCGATCTTAAGGGCAGCCAGGAGGGTTTCGAAACCCTTTTCGCATACCCCCTTGCCGGTACAAGGTTCTTGTCACCCATCTAGCATCGGGGTTTCGAAAAGGGCCCTTCCCCAGCTCCTGACCTGTTTTGTTGATTTGGCTCCAAGACAGATTCATTTCAACACGGGGTTGGGTTTTCTCTGGGGAAAAGTTTAGGGTTTCCCTGGACCTTTTGGGGGGAAAAAACCCCCCCCCCCATCCCTGCCGATTTGAAGAGCGTGCGCCCCAGCCTGAGGAAACCACCGTCACAACCCAGAGCATCCCCAAACTCCCCCAGTGAGCTGTTTACAGAGATATAAACCCGCCTTGGGCCCTGCCCTTCTACACCATTAAAATCGGTTTGGGCCCAAAGGGCCTTTTCCAGATGCAGACAAAAGTTAAAATTTTTTGTTTACACTGGCGGCCAGGGTAAAGGGGCAAACTTTTTTTTGGAAAATAAAGCCTGCTCGCCATCTGGGATTTGGGGGGGAGCCAAAGGGGCCCTGACGTGGCGGAAAACCCCTCTGTGTTTCCCCCAACCCGGAAAAAACAACATTTTCCCCAAGGGCCCAAAAGCCTTGGCCCAAAGAAGAAATTGCTTTTGGGTTTGGGGTGGTTTGGGTTAAAGTGTTTCTTCTCCCCCCCAAAACCCGGTTTGACAGAAAGGGTGGGTGCTAGACCGGGCCCTGTAAAGGCGTGGGGAGGCGTAAAATGGGGAAGGAAGGGGGGTAGGAAAGGGGCTCTGGCGGGTGGTTGGTGGTGGTTCCGGGCAACGGTGGGGGGGTTAAGCGGAGGGTGATCCTTGCTCCCTGACGCTGAGAGACATGGGCATGAGGGAAAAAACTTGGTCGTTTGGGGGGAGGAGGGGGGAGGCGAGACTGAGGGTTTTGGGCATGGGTTTGGGAAACCCGGGATCGTGTGGCCTTTTTTTAACCTTTTGGGTTCCCCCCAATTTTAAAATTTATTTCATTCGCTGCATGTGGGCTAGCATAATTTTGGGTTTGGGGGTTAAAAAACCTAAGATTTTTTTCCTTCTATGATTTCAAATTTTTGGCAAAGGCGGGGGGCCCTAACATCGCTGGGGGAATCCCGAGGTTTCTCGGGGAAAAAGGCCCCCGGCTTGAAAAGGTCCTGGGCCTTTTTGATGGCATTTAGGAGGGGGTGGGGTTTCCGCTGATCATGGCTTTGGGGGAAAAAAATTTTCAGCGGGCTTGTGCGACCGGGCCCCCTTTCCCAAATTTTAGGCGGGGACCCTTTCTGAAAAATACCCAATGTCTTCCTCCTCGTTTCCCGTGAAAGAAACCCTCCCCAAAACAAATTCGCGAAAAGACCCAGGGGGGATTCCCCCTTTCGTAAACATAAAAATCAACACAGATGAATTCGTGTCCTGAAATTCTACATCCCGGAGCTGCGGGCTACAACAAGAGGGGTGCAAGGGGGTTTGGAACCAAACCCGGGGTTTTTTCAGAAATTTACCGCTTTTATTTTTCCTTTTCCCCTTATGACATCGCAATTGAGCATTCCCGAGCAGACAAAAAACATCCTCTTTGGCCTCTTGATCTTTTGAAATGCCTTCTGACCCCAACCGCATTGTGTCATCAAAGAGGTCTTCAGAAAATGGATTATCCACAGTGGTGGGTACATAAGTTGACATTTGGGCTGCCTTCGCTTTATGTTGGACAGATGCTGACGATGAAGATGACGACATTTGTGGCTGTGACTGGGAGGATGAGCAGGTGAGACTGCTGCATGCAGGTTGCATTAACCACTGAAGAACCTATTGGCAACACTTTTCGTTAATGAGATTCACAGGGCCCTGACCCAGCGATGACAGGCCTGATGGTCCTGCAACCGACGATCCACTGGCTTGCGTGTTGTCGCCAGCACTGGAAGGAGCACCTTCTCTCGTATCTCTACCTCCATGTCCCACACCCCTCTTAGCTCGCTTACCACCTGCAGTTCTCTCCATGTTCAGAAAGATAAAAATTTAAAAAGGTATGAAAGAGCAGGACCTACGCCTCAAGGCTGAAACTGTTCCTCCGTGGTGGGCCTTGCACCCCTATACTAGGGAACCCGGGGGTCCCGAGGCAACTTGCCACTGCACTTTCAACTTTGCTGGGCCCTGGAACTTCATCCTCGTCTGTGTGGTATGTTCTCTCTAGTGGAACGCTGAAAACATATGAGGATTTAGTGGGAGACCCAACCGTCACAAGGTTTGCCAGGTTTTCGTATTATCAGCTCTGTAGCCTCTACTCTGAGTGGAAGCACTCCTTAAACCTACATCGACCTCTCACCATATTTGAACAATGGTGTTTGGGTGAGACCCTGGTGAGACGCCCCCTCTCGAGCCTGTATGCTCTCCTGCTGGATGCCCAATCTACTGGGAAGCTCTCTTTCCAGGGGAGTTGGGAGAAGGAGTTGGCCCTGAACTTCTTGGATGGGGATTGGGAGAGGGCGTTTTACCTGACACATAAATCATCCATTTCCTCTAAGGCCCATGAACTAAACTACAAGATACTCACTAGGTGGTACCGGGTCCCTGCCTTATTGAGCGCCATGTTCCCTGGCTCTCCTGACTTCTGCTGGCGGTGCAAAGCTGAAAGGGGCACCATGACCCACATCTGGTGGGGTTGTCCTGTATTGCAGCCCTTCTGGCTAGGGGTGCTCGATATTATCTACCGAATCACGGGGATAAAACTACAAAACAACCCTGACGCCATTCTTCTCTTTAACCTCCCCCTGCCCAAGAAATCCTTGAAGTCCCATCTCATCGTATTTCTGCTTCTGGCAGCAAAGACGATTATTCCCAGACTGTGGCTCTCCACTACCTGCCCCTCCATCACCGATTGGTTCAAAGAAATACAGACTCTGCAGAGATTGGAGGAGTTTAGGACGGATTCACCCACACAGTATAGTAGGTATTTACATACCTGGGGAGACTGGATTACTTTCTCCAACACAGATGCTTATCGTACTTGTGAACGACCTTGACATGTGATGGTTTTTTCTTTTCTTTTGTCTGAGTGACAAAGATACAGGATTGACCCCCTCATATGCGATTGCCCCTGAGCCGACCGAGAGCCCCCTCCCCGTTTCACCTTACCTCTGTTTTATGTTTTCTCGATGTATGTGCAACAGACCTCTTGAAACATTGCACTTATTAAGCTCCCACCCTTTTGATTGACGAAATCGAGGGTGCTTTGACATAACATTGTGAAATGGGCATTCCTCATCGAGGGAAGCACCTTCCGTCCTCTCCTGGGGCCCCGTCGCCTGCCAGAGGGGGAGGTCTCTTTCTCTCTCCAATTTCTTTTTCCTTACCCTGAGGAATCCCCATTACTACTATTGGTTGACTTCTTTGGTTTCCTTTGATGATAGGAATTGCGAATCTACCTTGCTTAATTTTTTCTTAGATTCATGATACAGCTCCTGATTAATAATACTTACTGCTCGAGTTTAGGATATCTATCTGTTAAGTGATCTCAAGAAATAATTGGTCATGTCATACCATATTCTTAATTTGAATGTCATGTGAGATGTCTGAGTATGTTCTCTTTTTGGTTAATAAAAGCTTTTGAATGAGAAAAAAAAAAGGTATGGAAGAGTTTTTGACAGTCTCTTATTGAAAGACGGCAAATCACAGCTATTCTTTAATCCCTCTAATTTCCAACAGCCTACTAGGATTAGAAACAGAATTGTTCCTATCAAATATCTGTGAAATGCGGTCTGGTGGAAGAACCATAAGACAAAATCAACAGTGTTCTTCCTTCAGTCCCTGAGATTTACAACTGCCCAGTAGGACTAGGAATTGATAGTTTTCAACAAACTATTGTACAACTGAACTCTTTGCGCCAAACTGAGATGCACGGACTGCAATAAGAGTATTTAAATATTATATGGATTAATATGGCAGCCTTCATACCACTGACTACAAGTGTAATTTACTAGGAAATATGTATAACACAATGGGCGACATGTATGAAGCTTGACACGTCGGGGCGCATATTTTCGCCAGTTTTCCGGCGAAATTTGCTCCTGATTTATGTCGGCGCCGGGGCGCGCTCATACATAACATGTAAAGTACGCCGCGCCTCGCCAGTGTGTGAGGCGCAGTGCGGGACATAAGCGCAGTGCGGGGCTGCGCCTAAGATTCGCCGTGCGAGGTAGCGCGCTCATAAATACCATGTAAAGTCCGCCGCGCCTCACCAGTGTGTGGGGCGCAGTGCGGGGACTTAGGCGCAGTCAAGGGCTGCGCCTAATATTCGCCGTCCGAGGAGGTGCGCTCATACATGCGGTGAAAAGTTCACCGCGCCTCGCCAGTGCCGGGGGCGCAGTGCGGGACTTAGGCGCAGAAGGGACTGCGCCTAACATGTATTCCGATTCGAGACAGGCTGGAAAACAGCGAGAAATCATTAAAGATGTCCATGCGGAGTATGAATCAAAAAATCGCCTTTATTAGGTGTAAAACATTCTCTGAAAAAGAGCTGAAACCTACTAAAAAAATACATAAATAAAATCACTTTAAAAAAATCCAGAACGGCGCTACATCGGGAATTTGGATATTGAAAATTGCCGGGAAATACAGTAATTCAAATTCTGTAAGCTATTCTCATTGGTCGGCAGAAACCAGCCAATCAGAATAGGAGCGACAGTGAACTATTATAACCTATGGAGAAGTATGGACCAATCAAATTCAAAGGTGGGACAGTTCAAAATACAGTAAAAATGCAGAACAGAGTTGATTGGTTGAACTAGCGGGGGCTTGGCTATCTCAGCCAATCAGAATGGGAGGGACAGGGAACCATTATAACCTATGGAGAAGTATGGACCAATCAAATTCAAAGGTGGGACAGTTTAAAATACAGTTAAAATGCAGAAAAGAGCTGATTGGTTGAGCCCAGGTGGCAGATATGAATCCACCAATCAGATGTAGTGCATCTATTTTGAATGGAGAAAGAAGGGCGCAATAGAAGGGCGCCCTAAAAGTTATTACTGTCTATGGGAAATATATTAGGACTGTGATTGGTTGTGGAGAAGAGGGGCTCGTCCAGCTTAGCAAATCAGCGGCTGAGCTACTTTCTCAGTTCTATGGGGAAAAGAAATGCAGAGCGAGCTTTGTTTGTGATTGTCTAATTTAAAAGAGGCGCGGTTATTTGGACCAATGGGAGAGCGAGCGACACTCTTAGGCCGTGTTCACACGGCTTATTCAAGCCGTAATTGCGAGCCGATTGCGCTTGCAATTCCAGCTTGAATAAGGGGCGGGGGCGCGGCCCGCCGGCCCCATAGACTTGCATTATCCACGGCGCGTATTGCGCCTGGATAATGTGCAGGTGACTTTCTCCCCGCCCGGCAGATTCGCCGAGCGGGGAGGAGCGACGGAATCCACTGTTCTCTATGAGAACTGTGGATTACCGTAATTACTGCGACGGATCGGAGCCGTACTGCAGCGCAAATCCGGCGCACAGTACGGCTCCAATCCGCGACGAAATAAGCCGTGTGAACGGCCCCTTATGGGTTTTCTAATGCAATCTGAAATAAAACTGTACATGGCCGAAATCAAATGATTTTTTTTTTTTTTTTTTTAAACAAAATCAAGTTTATTTTGGAAGACATGCAAGAATCACAGCATTTGTATAAAAAGACAGCACATACATAAAAACCGGGTGCAAATAAAATGAACAGAGTCCAAAGCTCAGATACATCACATTACTATATCCACAATAAAGGCTATATCTCATGACTCTACAAAGTGTAAACCGGTATCAATTTTGCAGCATATGATTATGACACAGTACATAGTAAACTTGATTGACATAACAAATCAACCTTAACCCCTTAACGACCGCGCACCGTCTTTTGACGGCGGCCGGTGTGGGTCGTTCGTCTGCAGCGACGTCTTTTGACGTCGCTGCAGACATCGGGGTTTGCGGCGCCCGGCGCCACAGCTGCGCTGGGATCGGGGCTGAACTACACAGCCCCGATCCCAGAGCATGTCCTGCAGGCATCGGGGAGCGGAGGAAACCTCCGCAACCCGATGCTTTAACCCTTTGATTGCGGCGGTGCGTTACCGCAGCGCAATCAAAGGGATCCCCTGCTCTGTCGGGTGATCGGAACGCCCGGTCACCCGACAGAGCTCAGGGACCGGCTTGCACAGTCAGCTCTGGGACCTAGCATGGCCCAGAGTTGTCTGTGTAAGAAGCCAGTGATTAGGATGCACTGTGTGCTGTCCTAATCACTGCCTGTGTCAGACTGACACAGATTAGCATGTATTAGCATATATGAATATGCTAATACATTACTAAGTGTAAAAAAAAAATAAAAAAAAATGTTAAACAGTTCTCCCTTCATGGGAGTCAAAAAAAAGTACAAAAAAACCATAAAAAGTGTAAAAAAAAGAATAAAAAAAATAAATAATAAAAATAAAAATAAATATTTAATAAAAAATAATTGTACCATAAATTACACGCACAAAAAACCTACACTTTTTGGGTATCCACACGACCGTAATAACCTGTAGAATTAATCTAACAAGTTATTAAGTGTGAAATGTGAATGGTGTAAAAAAAAAAAAAATAAAAAATAAAAATTTTTGTAAAAAAATAAAAAAAAATACTGCAATTATTTATAAGTGTACTTAAACTATTCCCTTATAAAGTACAACTTGTCTCGAATAAAACGAGGCCTCATCCAACTGCGTCATTGAAAAAATAAAAAAGTTACAACTGTTTAAACGCAAGGAGACCAAAACTAAAAAAATGTTCTGGTCATTAACTACTTTTCAGGCGTTCGGCTTAAGGGGTTAAAAATAAAATTGTAAACTAAACAAAACAGTGTGTGCGCGCATCCATTTACTATCCTAGTGGGAGACTCGTACACATTATAATTTCTAAAATTATTTGGAAGGACTATCGGAGGACAGTCTCGGGGTTTAGGAATCAACTTCGCTTGTGGATGGGGCGAGATCAAAACCCATGGCCACCAACAAACCTATACGTAGGTTCCAAAAAAATTTTTAAGTCATTTTAGGGGATTGCCAAGGTGTACCGCGTGGAGTCAATCCAATACTGCCAGATCCTGACAAACTTGTCAGGGCATCCTCGATGTAAATAAATAGATTCATTAAACGGGAGAGTAGTATTTACAGCGCTTATCCAGTCTTGCACCGAGGACAGCCAGTGCCGGGCAATAGTTTTCCTGGCAATAAACAGCAGTTCTGTGAGAGAAATACGGGTCACTGAGGATGGATACTCCTCAGGGTCCAGATATAATAGACGGACTTGGCCCATCCAGGTACGGGACAGCCAATTTTATCATTTAAAACCTGAAAATTTTTGTTGCAAAAACCCCGAATTTTAGGGCAAGCCCACAACAAGTGGAAGAAGGTGCCTGCATCAAAAGACATTTTGGACAGACTTTCGGAAATTCTGGCTTAAATTTGTGTAATCTGGGTGGTAGTATAATATGCTCGGTGTAAAAATATACAGTTGAGTTACCCTCTCTCCATTTTTTGGGGGAAAACCAATTTGGGGTCTGCAAAGCCACTGCCCACTGGTCACCCCGTTATGGGCCCTACGTCTCCTTCCCAAGTGCTTTTCTTTGCCTGAAATGGGTCACCTATCTTCTTCCTCAATAACAGCGCATAAAAACATGTAATCAATCCACATGGAGGGGGAGAAAGCAAAAAGGGGGGGCAAGGGGAATTCCTGAAAAGTAATTTGAGTAGTCTGAACTGCGCTTGCAGGGCGTGCCTAAGCTGGAGATAATGAAAAAAATGGGTTTGGAGGATGTTGTATTCCTGGGCGAGATCTTAAAAACGTCCTAAGTGTCAATAATTTATATAACGGGGATATATACACCACCCCTCTCCCCTCCCATATAGTGTAATTCAGAGTGAGAAGTTTCCTGCAGATTATTATTACTCCAGAGAGGTGTATATGCATCTACTCCCGTACTATAATACAGATCTTTCACTTGCTTCCATACTAGAAGACATTGCCTGAGAATAAACGGGCATTGGCATCGATGGACGGGTCTAAGTTGTGCTGAAAAGATTAAATGAAACGGATGCGAATACACCGGGTTCCAGGGGTTGATTAACAGCTCCAAAGACCCTCCGGTGATCCAGCGTATGCCCTGACCAAATGAGAAAGCTGGCTGCCCAAAATAAGTGCGTAAATCCGGGGGGGAGGCACCTCCTAGATCCCAGGGGTGCTGCAGAACATGCATAGAGAGGCGGGCCCTACCATTATTCCATATAAAGGAAATTAAAAAGGAATTCAAAGTTCGAAACACAGAGGAGTTAAGGTATATCGGAGACTGGATAAGGATATACAGAATTTTAGGGAAAAGGATCATCTTGACTAAACTAATCCTGGCCATAAGAGAAGAGGCAGCCTACTCCATCCTTGAATCTTATTGCGGAGATACACCAAAAGCGGGGCGATATTTAAATCATAGAACTCCGACGGGGATCTAGATATATTCACCCCCAAATATGTGAACTGAGATGACCACTGCAACGGTAGGACTGATGTACTCCGCGAAGGGGCAAAAGAGTCTAAGGGCATTAGGTGAGATTTGTCAACATTGACCTGCAGACCTGAATATTGTCCAAATGTATTAACAACATTTAGAGCTCTGGGGAGTGAGGTCTCTGTGTCCTGCAAATACAACAGGGCATCATCTGCATATAAACTAATCTTCTCATGCAATGTTCCCATTGCAAAACCAAAAGATTTCGAGTCTGCTCGTACATAGGGTGCTAAAGGCTCAATAGCCATGGCAAAAAAAAAGTGGGGATAGGGGACAAACCCCTGCCTGGTACCCCTTCGCAGAGCAGCGAATCCGATATGAGGCCATTTACTTCTTTAAATTTGGCGACTGGCTGGTGGTACAGGAGCTTAAACCCAAGAGATAAAGGATGGACCGAACCCCAAAACTATGTAGGACTAACCACAAATAGTTCCACTCTAAACCCAGTCAAAGGCTTTGTTTGTGTCCAGGGACACCAGTATCCTAGTCCCTACATTAGAATGGGGAGCCCCGCATGTTCATATAGAGCCGGCGGCAGGTTCATGGCCGTGTGCTTTGCCGGGGATAAAACCTGATGATCAGCATGCACCAGGGAGAGAATGACGGAATTGAGGCGGATGCCAAAACTTTGGCCAGTATCCTGACATCTGTTCTGCAGGAGGGATTTTCGGTCCCATATGATGAGCACAACCCCGGGTCCCTACCAGGTTTGGGATTACGACAACTAATGCCTCACGCATCGAGGCAGGGAGGCATGACGCCTCATTTGCCTCATTATTCAGTCTGAGTAAAAAGCGGGCCAAAAATTCAGGATCCTGCTTATAAAATTCTATTGGCAACCCGTCTGTTCCCGGGGATTTGGCATTTTTAAATGAAGCAATAGCTATCTTTTTGGCATTTGGCATTTTTAAAATGAAGCAATAGCTTCAGGGGTGATAGGGGAAATCCAAATTTGGGCACACTGTTCACAGAAAAAGGGAAGGCATTTTCTACTCCTTTAGATAATCCATTACCCCTCCCCCTCAGGGGCCGAAGGGGGACATCATACAGGTCTGCATAGAACTTAGGGAAAAGGGCCCCCCGCCACCTGGGGTGGGGTTTTAAAATATTGACCCTTTTGGGCTGTTTCAAGCGGGCCCGAAATAAAAATGAAAATTTCTGCCGAAGTTGTACTGATCTGTTTTAAAAAAAGTAACCCAAAGGGGGGCCCCCGAAAAAAAAAAAAAAACCCCAAATTTAAAAAATTCTTTTATTTTTTTTCGTAAAAAAAAAAAAAAACCCCCCCCATACAATTTTCCGGCAAAACGAAAATGAAAAAAAAAAAAAATTTAAATTGAAAAAAATTTTTTTTTTCGAAACCCCCCAAAATTGTTTTTAAAAATTTTAAACCCAGATCGGTACAACATCTTTGAGCTTTTTAATTTATTTGGGCCCCCATGAAATTTTTTAAATTACAATTGAAATTTAAAAAACCCAAAAGGTTTTGTCGCTCGCTCCCCCCATTGGCCCAAATAAACCGCGCCTCTTTTAAAATTTTTACCCAATCAAAAAAACAGAGCTCGCTCGGGCCATTTTTTTTTCCCAAAAGAACTCTATGGGGAAAAGAAACCACAGCCGTGTTTTGGGCAAAGCAGGACACCCCCTCTTCCAGTAAACCCAAACGCAGAACTAAGAAAATTTCCCATCAAACAGAAATTTAAATTTTTTAGGGCCCCTTCAAATCGCCCCCTTCTTTTTTCCTTTTTCAAAATAGATCCCCTACATTTTGATTGGTGGATTCATATCTCCCCGCCTGGCTAAACCCAATCAGCTCTTTTCTCCCTTTTTTTTAAACTGTATTTTGAACTGCCCCACCTTTGATTTTGTTTGGGTTTCCATACTTCCCCATAGGTTAAATGGTTCACTGCCCGCCCCCTTTTTTGTTTGGGTTTTGGTTTCTCCCAAACCAATGAAAAGTTTAACAGAATTTTGAATTACTGAAATTTCCCGGCAATTCTCTATACCCCAAATTAATGTTTGTAGCCCCGGTTCTCGGCGACAAACACATTGTTAGGGATTTAAATTGATGTTGTTTATAGAAGGTTTCAGATCTTTTCAGATAATTTTTTACATTTAATAAAAATAAATTTTTTTAATCTTTAACCCATGCCGCAGGGCGCTAAACCCCCGAGTTTTTAAATTGCCCCATCCCCCAAATTACTACAAGGGGAAAATTAAAGTTTCGCGCTCTGTTTGGGCCCGGGATAGCCAAGCCCCCGTTTAGTTCAAAAATTTCAGCCCCTTTTCTGCTTTTTTAAACGTATTTTGAACTTTTCCGCCTTTAAATTTTGATTTTTAATATTTCTCCATGGGTTTTATAAGGGGTCCCTGTCCCTCTAATTCTGTTTGGCTAAGATAGCCAAGCCCCCGCTAGTTCAACCAATCAGTTTTTTTCGCTTTTTTTAAACGTTTTTTGGGAACTGTCCCCCTTTTTTATTTTGTTTGGGTAAATTTATTTCTCCATAGGTTTTTTAAAGGGTTTCCCACTGTCGCCCTATTCGTTTGGGTTGGGTTTTTCCCCCGCCCAATGAGAATGGGCTTCCCAGAATTTGAATTACTGTATTTCCCCCGGAAAATTTTCCAAAACCCCAAATTCCTGATTTTAGCGCCGTTCAAATTTTTATTGGAGATTTTTTTATTTTTTTTAAATTAGGTTTAAAGTCTTTTTCGAAAATGTTTTACCCCAAATTTAAAGGCGATTTTTTTTAAATCATACTCCACCCGCCGGAGCGGAAAACCCGAGATTTTTTTTTGCGATCTTCTATATTTTTTCCTCTCATGTTACGTTTTTTGTTTCCATTTTCGCCTCCCCCGGAAATAAATTAGCCCAAAAATCAACCGGGTCTCCCCTTTGTCGGACTGACGAGCATTTGCAATGCGCCTAACTCTCCCGCCCTCGCACGAAAACATCCCCTCATTTTCGAGCGGGCCGCGTCCCGCCCGGGGAACACCCACCCCGGCCCATTACACCCCCCTTTCATGCGCCCCCAAAACTGAAATTGGCGAACCCCTGCCCCTAACACCGCACCCCCTGCGCCCGACAGGGGGATTCGGGCCGGGGAGGCGCGGGTTTTTACCCCGGGAAAGCAGGCGAAAAGCCCTTTCCCATACATGTGCCCAATATGCGTACAACGGCCCCTTTCGCCCAAACGGAGATGCAGGGAACTGCAAAAAGATTTTTTAAAAATATTAATGGATTAATATGGCACCCTTTCCCGAAACCACTGATAAAAGGGTAATTTACAAAAAAAAAAATAATTTAAAAAAACAATTTTACGTACAAATGAGTTCTTTGTGGAAAACCAGACGCCCGGACTGCGATAAAAGTTTTTTAAATATTATTTGGTTTTAATATGGGGCCTTCGCCCCACTGACTACAAGCGTAATTTACTGGGGAAATATGCAAAACACAATATTGTACAACGGGGAAAATTTTGCCCCCAAACTGAGACCACGGAATGAAATAAAGTTTTTAAAATTTATTATATGGTTTTAATAGGGGCAGCCTTCGCACCAATACTACAAGCTAATTTACTAGGAATTATGTAGAACACAATTTGCGTACAACTAAAACACTTTGCGCCAAACTGAGACGCACGGACCAATAAGATTATTTAAATATTATATGGATTAATAGGGCACCCTTGCCCAATACTAAATGTAATTTACTGGGAATTTAAAGTAGAGCCAAATGCACAACTGAACATTTTTGCCCCAAAACTGAGACACAGGATTTGCAATAAGAGTATTTAAATATTATATGGATTAATAGGGCGGGCCTTTTGGGCACCACGGACAACAGGCGAAATTTACGAAGGAAATAGAAAAACCCCCAATTAAATTTTCAAAACCAAACGAACTCTTTGGGGCCAAAACGACCCCGCAAAGGGGTTCAAAAAAAAAAAATTTAAAAGTTTTTAAAAATTAAGTTGCCGGTTTTTGGGCCCCCCCTTTAACCCCCAAAAGTAAAATTAGAACGAAAAACCACGGGGGAAATTTAAAATTGTTTGCAGAGGGTTGCGGTCCAAAAATGGGAAAAAAACAAAATTAAAAAAACCCCCCAAAACCCCAACTAAATTGCAAAATATCCCCTTCTTTTAAAAAGCCTCTCCTGCTGCCACCCCTTTCCCCCCTCCCCCCCCCACAGCTACACACACCATAATACCCTTTTAAAATTTTTCTTTAAACTAATAAGAAGTGAAATTTTTTAAATCAACTCTATTCTAAGCTGTAGGTGGTTTGGTTTTTGTATTAGAATTTATTTATCAACCCTATTAGAACAGCTTTTGGTTTAAACGCAAGAGACACGTCCTGCTGAAAATGTTGATGGGCAGAGTATGAGCTCAAACAAAAAAACAGAGCATAGAAAAAACAGGTCAAAATGTTTTTTTTGCAAAAAATTTCATCCATACCCCACAAATGGTGCCCGGTTTTACATCTCCTCCCCCCCCCTATCCTCAATGATTGGCGGGCCCCCAAAATGACGGGAAAACGCTAAAAAATGGCGCGTAGTAATAATTATCTGAAAGATTGTCACCTAAAAATCGTGCCGCTTTCAAATTTTTGGGTCGTTAATATGATGCCCAATTTGCTCCCCACACTAGAGATGGGTAAAATTGTTTCCCAAACAAAGTGGAATTCTTTTTAGAATTTCGGGAAAACTTTGGTTCGGAACAAAGTTCGATTTTTGGGAGACTTCGGGTGAACGAAGCATGCTTTTAAATTGATAAAAGGCGGGCGAGCACATGGTGTTACAGGGGGCAAAGCACTCTGGGAGGAAAAAGGGATAGCCTAATACATGTCATAATAAACCCAATCAGGGGCCCCGGGGGGATTCTGTGACGTCACCGCACTATATAAGCCCAGGCCACGCTGGCACCACACTCCTCTCACTGTACTGATTAGGGAAGGGCTGCCGCGGCTGCTTATGAACTGAACAAAGAACCATTTTTAAACAGCGATTTTTGGGGGGGTCACAGCTTGTCTCAGAGACGTTCTCAAAAATTCTATTTTCTGATTTTGGGGGTATTGGATCTAAAGCCCAGTGTGCGTCCAGTGCAGTGCATATACTTTTTAATGCTATCTGTTCACAAGCACATTGAATACCCAAAGGGGGGACTAAGCCTGTTTCGTTGTATTCATTAAAAAACAGCTTTTTACAAAACAAAACCCTTCATTTTGGTTCTCAATTCTTTTGCGCAATTTACATCCAGGGTTTTAATTAAGCGTTGTTCGCTGTTGTGGTGACTAAAGAAACCGTCTTTTAAACCGCCAAAAAAAGACTTTTTGCCTGTACAAAATTCACAGCGAAGGGAAAATTTACAGTTTTTCTTTTGTGGTTTAGCGAAAATACACCCCAAAAGTAACACGCACAAATGCTCTTTTTTTGGTTGCCAATTCTTTTGCGCAATTTACACCCGGGGGTTATTAAGCGTTTTTGCTGCTGGGGACAAAAGAAACCCTTTTTACCCCCAAAAAAATACTTTTTCCTGTAATAATTCAAAAGGAAGGAAATTAAAAATTTTTTCTTTTGCTGGTAGCGAAAAATACACGCCTTTGAAACACCTACAAAGCCCCTTTTTTTTGTTGCTCAATTCTTTTGCGCAAATTACCCCCGGGGTTAATTAAGCGTTGTTCTGCTGCTGGGGTACTAAAAGAAACCATTTTTTTCACCGCCAAAAAAGACTTTTTCCCTTAAATAATTCAAAAACCGAAGGTTAAAGAGAACCTTTTCACTAGTTTTTCCCCCCCTGGCGGGGACAGAACAAGCTGTGTCAGCCCTGCTGTTTCCAGCGCTGTTCCCTTATTCTGAAAGATGCTGTGGTTTTTTGTGTATTTAATGCCAAATCTGCTTTTCACCCAGATCATTCGAAGAGTCCTTCAGAGTGCATTTTTTTAAAACTCCCCCCCCTGATGCTACCACGCCCACCTCAACTGAAAAACCTATTACTTGAATAGGTAAAAACATGTGAATTTTGTCAGTGGGGGAGATAGCCTTTGGGGGGTGGAGCTAACACCTGCTCATGAAAAAGATTTGAAGGTAAATGCTCTAAAACTCCCATCTTACAGAAAAAGGGACACAGCGCGGGAAACGCAGGTCTACACGGGGTTGTGCTGCCCTCATAAGGGGGGCACAACCTATGGACGGGTTTCCCTTTTAAAAATTACAAGTTTTTCTCTTGTTGGTAGCTAAAATACACCCATTGTAACACCAAAAAGCTGCTAGTTTTTGGTTTTGTCAATTCTTTTGCGCAATTTACATCCATTTTTAAATTTAAAGCTTTGTTCTGCTGCGTGGTGACGAAAAGAAACCGTTTATTCACCGGCAAAAAAAAAATTTTCCCCTGTACAAATTCAAACGAAGGTTAATTACAAGTTTTTCTCTTGTTGTGAGCATAAAATACAGCCATTGTAACACGCTACAAAGCGGTTTTTTGGCTGCTAAATTCTTTTGCACAATTTAATCCAAGGGTTAATAAGTTTTTTTCGCAGTTGTACTCATAAAAGAAATTTTGTTTTTTCACCGCCACGAAAAAATTCTGTAGCAAATTCATTTTAAGGTTTAATTAAGCCTTTTTGGGGCTTTTTATTCAGAAAAAATACACAGATTTTTTAAAAAGGCAATACAAATAAATTTTTTTCCTGCCCATTTGGGGACCCAAATTTATATCCAAGGGTTACCCAAGCTTTTAGGGGTTTTCATTTGGAGTCAAATACGGGTGTGTATTTCATAACAGATATCTTCCAAACAGTGTCTGTACATTTTATAAGAAACAGTTGCAGACAGAGAGGGGGCAGGCTCTTCACCTGCGAGGGGCAGTGGCACAAACTTCCGGGAGAGGCCCAGGTCGCAGCACAAAAAGGGGGCGTCGGCGGGGGTCACTTGGTGAGGCCACAACTGCCACTGTCATTGCCTGTGTGCTGATAGCAACCCAAGGGTTCTTGTTTGGTTGACTATCACCCTTCCTCCCAGTTTACATCTGGCAACCCCACCCAAAGGGTGGGGGGGATCCGACACAACCCTTAGTTGGCATGCCCGGAGCGGGTCACCGGCCCTCACCGTCCTCAACCTCCCTCTTCCCATCCGGTTCCCTCACCAAGACTACTAGTGGTCTGGCTCAGCGCCACTACTAGGAGGATGACAATTTGAGGAGGGCAATACACCTTTTGGGCAGCAAAGAAAGGGGGCCAATATCCCTGCTTCTTGCAGAGGAAGCAAAGAAAGATGTGAAGCGGCAGGGAGGCAAGTTGTGAGGGGGCAGCCTCTGCAACCAAGACCGGGGAGAGGACAGCAGTGACATGAAACACAAATAGGAGATTTAGCCCCACCCCACTTGGGGGCCCGGTTTAAGCAAGGGGCCATCATGTCAGGAAAGAGGGGGGGCCCGCTTTTCGCTCGGGGACGGCGCAGCCCGCAAGTTGGTTGTGTGGCCCTGATCAGCAGGGTACGAGTGTGGGTCGGGAGCCAAGTGGCGGCGGGGTAAAAACCCCTTCGCAGGTTTCCCAAAAAAGTAGCGGACAGGGGCTCAGCGAGGCAGCGGCGGTAGTGTAAAAATACGGGGGGTTTTGGGGGTAAAAACACTACTCGCGGGGTGGCAGTTCTTTGGTAAACACCAGAGGAGCCAAAATGGGGAAGTAGAATTTGGGCAGAAAGTGAAGCGTGGGCCCGGAGCTAACTTGGACCCAAGCCCTGCTCAACACATCAGCGTCACCCTCCCGGGGGCCGGGAAAACGTGGCCAATGTGGGGGGCCCATCCTGCGCCGCAGCAGCACACGGGCCCGTGGGACCAGGGCCCTTGCAGCCAGTCAAGGCTCCCCACCACTACAAAGGGGGGGTGTTTCTCTTTGCCATCATCTCCCGGTCCCCGATGCCCGCTCCCGCACCATGGGGCCAGAGTCGTTCAGCGAGGCGATTTCAAAGAGACAAAAGTATGCGTCCAACCAACCCCAAAGGTGCAGCAGCTGACCTGCTCCCGTCAATTTTGGTACTGAGTCCCCCTTTTCCAAAAGGGGACCCGCACATTCAAGAAATAATGCTTTGGAGCCCAGATGGAAGTTCCAAACCCAAAAATTTTTTTCCAAAAAAGGGGAGACCAGCACCAAAAATATGTGAACAGAAGGTGGGCCATCCCTTTAGCTTATCGGTTGTTCCCAAAGGTGCACGGCCCGCGGACGTCTGGAGCTGTAACACGGTACCAGTACATGTCCTTTACCCCATTTGGGTGAATTGCTTCCCCCCAAGCACAACACAACTTTGGACAGGGGCGCCGCTTCCCTCCCCTTGCAAACGCGGCCCCGCCCCAATGTCCGCCTCCTCCCCACCACCCCCACCCCTCGCCTCCAAAGTACTGCCCATAAACCCCATTTAGGGCCCCAGCGGTGTCACGCGTTTACACCGGGTTGCCTTGGCGAACAAGCACACAGGGGGGAAATGCTCCCGTCATGCAGCAAAGATCGATGTGTGGCTTTCTCCGCGCCAACTGCAAATCGGAAACCCTGGTGAGGCAATGGGGGGAACATGGTGTCCGCGTGCACCCCAGGAGGATGGGCCTACGCCCTGCATGGCGCATGTTTCAATCGGTTGGGAAAAGGTTCCTGAATCTTCCCCGTCTTCGAAAAATTCTGGAAATGGCCAAAAACTTACACCTCCATTCTACAAAGCCGGGGACCTCCTCAGTTGCAGGGGGGGAAAGCCTCCCCCCAAAACACCTGAATTTCATTTTCCACCTTGGAATTCCACCTGCACATTTGGGCCGACTGTTGAAAAGAGAAAGGCCATTTAAAATTTTTTGAATCCAGGGGACAGGAGTACCCCCCTGTGTAACTTTTAGTCAGCCATGGCAGCTCTGCGGACACCCGCCTTTTTTTGAGGCCCTTCCAGGAGGCCCCTTTTTTGTCATCGCCGGGGTACGGGTTTAAAAAACGTATTCCCGTGCTTTGTCCCGGGAAAAGATGCTGAAAAAAACTGTCTGGGCAGGGGATGGGAACGTGGCGACTACATCCAGCCACATGATCCTGTGGGGACTGAAAGGGGGAGGGACATTTGGAAACAGAAGCATGTCTGGTGAAATGAGTGGATTTTTACCCCGGGGACAAAAGAGGAGGACAGGGCACTGGGGAGGTAGATGGAATAGGAAACGAGGGAGATGACCCGCAAACACCGTGGGGAGTATACAGTGGGGAGGAGGCAGGAGCCCTTAGAGTCCTTGTGCAAGCCAAATCAGCTGTGATTTGCCTGGCTATGACACCGAATATCCATCCCCAGAAGGGGTGACTTCTGACTCTCCACCCTATTGGGCCCCCGCTACCGGTCCAAAAAAGGGAGCCTTTTTCCCCGCTATTGAAGGGGGGACAAACTCAAATACTAAGGGGAAAACCCGTAGTCAGTTGGCCGCTGCCTATGTGCGGCATCGTCCCCCTCTGACGGGCTGACCGGGGTTTTCCCCAGCACTCACGTACTACGCCACGGCTGCTGGGGGGAAGGGGGGGGGGGGTAGGGGCAGTACTAGCTCCATCACAGCAACCTAAGTCTGGATCACTGAGACCAGCTTCCCTCCCCCGCCTAGTGAGGAGGCATCGCCAGCAGCACAGGACCTGGAGCATCCCCGAATCCAAAAGGTGGTGGCCTACTTGGACAGCACTCTGCCCCCCCAGTTAGAAAATCCGCGGGGCTCGGGCACAAACTGGATGTGTGGCCCAACTTGCCGAGTTTTCATGGGAAGCTGTCCTGCCCGGGCCCGAGTTGGCATCAGAGCGGGGGTTCAGTTTGGCGGGGGGCCCTCGTTACCCCCAAGGAAACCCCTTTTCCACGGGAAAGTGGGAAGAATACCTTTTAAAGATGAATTAGGCGTGGGCGGCCCGGGTTTCCACACACCAATGCCTTAGGCTCAGACACATCACCGAGCCCCACCCAAAAATGTGAGAAAATTATCTGGGTTCAAATTACCTGCCTCCCGAAAATAACTGATGCCGCCACCCCCCTGATCCACACATCTCGACAGTTTCTCCATCTGCCACCAACCATCTTTACCAGGGACTGGTATTGCCACCCCCTCCCCATTTTTTTTATTTTTGCCACTTTATACCCCCATCTGCTGCTGCTGTTGTGGTGCCCTACATCCCACTGTGCTTGTGCCACTCTCTGACCCCAGCTGTTGCTCCTGCCGCCGTCACCTCCACCTCGTATTGGCCCTCTGTGGGATACTCCTTTTTTTAGCCCCCTCCAGAAAGTTTTGTGCCTTGCCTGACCTATGCTGCGCTGCGTGCCCTCACACTTTTCATTGTGCCCCTGTCTGACCTCATGCTGCTGTGCCGTGACCTCCACACTGTGTCATTGTGCCACTCTCTGACCTCATGCTGCTGCTGCGGATCCCACTCCTGTCATTGTGCCACTCTGTGGCCTACTCCAGTTTTTGCCACTCCAGAATGTCATTGTTTCCACTGTCCCGAACCTCATGCTGCTGCTGCTGCTGCTGCCGTACCCTCCACAAATGTTTATTGTGCCACTGTTGAAACCCCATGCCCGTGCTGCCAGTGACTGTGTCATTGTGCCACTCTGTGGCTACTCCTGTTTTTGCCACCTCCAGAATGTCAAATTGTGCCACTGCTGACCTCATGCTGCTGCTGCCGTGACCCCCACACTGTGTCAAATTTTGCCACTCTGTGGGCCCACTCCTGTTTTTGCCCCCTCCAGAATGTCATTGTTTCCACTGCCTGACCTATGCTGCTCTGCTGCGCCGTGCCTCCCCAGCTGCGCCGTGACCTCCACACTGTGTCATTGTGCCACTCTGTGGCCCCACTCCTTTTTTGCCACCTCCAGAATGTCATTGTGCCACTGTCTGACCTCAGCTGCGCGTGGGTGCTGCCATACCTCCACCACTGTGTTATTGTGCCACTCTGTGGCCTACTCCTGTTTTTGCCCCCTCCAGAATGTAAATTGTGCCACTCTCTGACCTCATGCTGCTGTGGCTGCCGCCGTCACCTCCACACTCTGTCACTGATGTTGCCACCTGAGCTCTCAGCTTGTTTTTTTCCAGCTTTTTTTTCCAGCTTACTGCCTGACCTCATGCTGCTGCTGCCGTGACCTCCACACTTTGTCATTGTGCCACTCTGTGGCCTACTCCTGTTTTGCCACCTCCAGAATGTCATTGTGCCACTGCCTGACCTCATGCTGCTGCTGCCGTGCCCTCCACACTGTGTCATCGTGCCATTGTCTAACCTCATGGTGCTGCTGCCTTGACCTCCCCACTGTGTCAGTGTGCCACTCTGTGGCCTACTCCTGTTTTTGCCACCTCCAGAATGTCATTGTGCCACTGCCTGACCTCATGCTGCTGCTGCTGCCGTGCCCTCCACACTGTAAATCTGCCACTGTCTGACCTCATGCTGCTGCTCCCTTTGCCCTCCACACTGTGTCATTGTGCCACTCTCTGACCTCTGCTGCTGCTGCTGTGACCTCCACTCTCTGTCATTGTGCCACTCTGTGGCCTACTACTGTTTTGCCACTGCCTAACCTCATGCTGCTGCTGCCGTGACCTCCACACTGTGTCATTGTGCCCTTATGTGGCCTACTCCATTTTTGCCACCTCCAGAATGTCATTGTGCCACTGTCTGACCTCATGCGCTGCTGTGGCTGCTGCCATAAACCTCCACACTGTGTTATTGTGCCACTCTGTGGCCTACTCCTGTTTTTGCCACCTCCAGAATGTCATTGTGCCACTCTCTGACCTCATGCTGCTTTTGGCTCCCCGCCGTCACCTCCACCACTCTGTCACTGATGTTGCCACCTGAGCTCTCAGCTTGTTTTTTTCCAGCTTTCGCTGGGCATGACTTTGTCAGGCTACATTTCCCGCTTGATTTTTTCTGGTCAGTTTTGCCCTCTTAAGTGCCCAGGAATTTTATAGTGAAGCGATTCTAAGAGCGGCGGCAGCCCATCTGCGTGTCATACTAAAACCCCAACATTGTATGAAGACCAAACCAAGCTGCCTCTGAAATATTTAAGCATGGCACAACGTTCTACAGCACCCTGCAGCTCGTGCAGCCGGAAATAGCTTTTTTTTTTTTTTTAAACGATTTGTCCCGAAGTAATTGGGACCGAAACAATTTTTTGTCAAAAAATTCGGGAAAAAAATGACCAAATCGAATTTTTGAGAAATTCGCCATTTCTTACCCCCCATCTATGAAGGGGGGGCAACTGCCTAAAAAAAAAAACTGACATTAAATAAGTCCCAAGTTCACACCAGATGTAAAAAAACAAATTATTCAGGGACCTTGCACAAGTCACAAATACGATGAACAACCAGGGGGTAACAGAAAAGCCTGGGCCCCATACGAATTTTTGGTTTGGGCCCCCCCTACCCCCCCCCCCCCCCCCTTGCCCACCTCCCTGATCACGAAATTTACCGGGACATGCTGTTAGTAAACAAGGGGTGAATCCCTTTCCCATCCCTATCACCATCATACTGCACCAAACAAATCCACTATACCAAAACCAATTTTACCAAAAACCCCTACTACATAGGAACCTGATTAACGCCACACATGACCCAAAGTGACTGATAACACCCCACACATTACTGATCAGTACACAAAGCCAATGTACCGCCATAAAGTGACCAAACGGGTATAACTAGTGTAACAGGCTCTGCAGACGTATATAACCCCATACAGTGACCATATAGGGGTAGACACCATGTAACACGGCTCTGCAGACTGTAACAACCACCATTCGTGACCATATAGTGGTAGACAGCAGTGACACGGGCCGCAACGTAAATCCCACCATACAGTGACCTATAGTGGATATACTATGTGCACGGGGCCGCAGACTGTATAAAACCACCATACAGGACCAAATATTTATATACTAGTGGGGCACGGGCTCGCAGACTGTATAAAACCACCATACATGCCCATATAGGGGTAGATACCAGGAAACACGGGTTTCTTTGCAAATATTTACTTACATTTGGGGCCCACAGTGAGGTCTTGTCGAGGATCGTTCATTTTCCCCTTTTCTTCCCTTTTCGGTCTAACCTCCAGATGACTTGCTCCTTCCCCATGGCCCCGTAGAATTTACAACACAAACACCTGAGACCCCCCCTTTTTTTTATCATTTTCCCCCAACTGATTTCCCCCTCCCCTCAGTACAAACTCCCATTTTATAATGGCCCAAAGGGTAAAAAATTCCCCCCTGGTAATTATGGGGCACCCCCAGTTGGTATGTGGGTACAAGGGGGCCCCCCGGGGGGTACCCCAGGTACTTGGCACCCCCCGGGGCAATGCTGGGGGGGGACTAGGCAGCTTTGGGGCCCCGGGGGGTAGCTTATTTCCCCAGTAGATAGAATGGGGGCCCCTGTATTAGGCCCCCCCCTTATGTAAAATAGGGGCCCTCTGAGATTAGAGCCCCCTAGATTAGGGCCCCCTTGTACAGAAAGTCCCCCCATAGATTAGGGCCCCTTTGGGGCAGAATGTCCCCCGTAGATTGGGGCCCCTTTGTAGGCAGAATAGTCCCCCCCTGAAAGGGGCCCCCTTGTGGCAAAATGCCCCCCCCTGTATTTTGGGGGCCCCCCTTGGGCAAATAGTCCCCCCTGTATTTGGGGGCCCCGAGGCAAAAATAGCCCCCCCCTAGATTGGGGCCCCCCTTGTGGCAAAATACCCCCCCTCCCCCGTAGATTGGACCCCTTTGGGCAGAATAGTCCCCCCCCCGTAGATTTAGGCCCCCCTATGGGCAAAATTTCCCCCCAGTCATTAGAGCCCTCTGTAGGCATGTCCCCCTCTAGTTTTTAGGGCCCCCTAAGGCATATTTCCCCCCCCCTTAGTCATTTGGGCCCCCCTGTAGGCATAGTTCCCCCCCCCCCATTTTTGGGGCCCCCTGTAGGCATAGCCCCCCCCCCCCCAGTTATTAGGGCCCCCTGTAGGCATAGTTCCCCCCAGTTATTAGGGCCCCCTGGGGCATAGTCCCCCCCTAGTTTTGGGGCCCCCCTGTAGGCATTTTACCCCCCACATTTAAGGGGGCCCCCCTGTAGGCATAGTCCCCCCCCCACTTTTAAAAGGGCCCCCTTGTAGGGTAGCCCCCCCCCCCCCCCCCCCACAGTTAGTAGGGCCCCCTGTAGGCGTAGTTCCACACCACAGTTAATAGGGCCAACTGTAGGCGTAGTCCCCCCCCCCCCACAGTTAATAGGGCCCCCTGTAGGCGTAGTCTCCCCCCCCCCCTGTATAGTCCCCCCTGTAGGCATAGTTCCCCCCCAGTATTATCCCCCCTGTAGGTATTGGTTCCCCCCCCCCCCACACTAATAGGGCCCCCCTTTAGGTATAGCTCCCCCCCCCCCCCGTAATAGGGCCCCCTGTTGGTATAGGTCCCCCCCCATAATAGGGCCCCCTGTAGGTATAGCTTTCCCCCCCCCCCCCATAATAGGGCCCCTTTTAGGTAAGACCCCCTCAGTAATGGGGCCCCCCTTTGTGGGTAAGACCCCCCCCAGTAATTGGGCCCCCTTGTAGGTATCCCCCCCCCAGTAATAGGGTCCCCTTTAGGTATAGCTCCCCCCCCAGAAATGGGGCCCCCTTGTAGGATAGCCCCCCCCTCAGAAAGGGGCCCCCTTGTAGGTAAGCCCCCTCCAGTAATAGGGCCCCCTTGGGGTAAAACCCCCCCCGTAATAGGGCCCCCTTGTAGGTATAGCCCCGCCCCCAGTAGTAGGGCCCCCTTAAGGTAAGCTCCCCCCCCAGAAATAGGGTCCCCTTTAGGTATAGCCCCCCCCAGTAATAGGGCCCCCTTGTAGGTATAGCTCCCCCCTTAGAAATAGGGCCCCCTTGTAGGTAAGACCCCTCCTAATAGGGCCCCTTTAGGTAAGCCCCCCCCCAGAAATAGGGCCCCCTTTGTAGGTAAGCTCCCCCCCAGAGTAGGGCCCCTTGTAGGTAAGCCCCCCCCCAGTAATAGGGCCCCCTTTGTAATAGAAAACCCCCCCAGAAAAAGGGGCCCCCCCCTTGTAGGTAAATTCCCCCCTCATAATAGGGCCCCCGTTTTGGGTAACTTCCCCCGTTGGGGGCCCCCCTTGTAGGTATAGCCCCCCCCTCAGAAAAGGGGCCCCCCTTGTAGTAAGCCCCCCCCTCAGTAATGGGGCCCCCTTGGGGAGGTATAGCTCCCCCCACCCCCCCAGTAATGGGGCCCCCTTTTGTAGGTGTAGCTCCCCCCCAGTAAAGGGCCCCCTTGAGGTAAGCCCCCCCCAGTAATGGGGCCCCCTTGTAGGTAACCCCCCCCAGTAAAATTAGGGCCCCCTTGTGGGATACTCACCCCCCCAGTAATGGGGCCCCCTTGTAGGTATAGCTCCCCCCTCCGTAATGGGGGCCCCCTTGAGGTATAGTCCCCCCCCCAAAATAGGGCCCCCTTAGGTTAGCTTCCCCCCCCCATAATAGGGCCCCTGTAGGTATGCTTCCCCCCCCAGTAATAGGCCCCTTGTAGGGAGACCCCCCCAGAAATAGGGCCCCCTTGTAGGTAGAAACCCCCCCAGTAATAGGGCCCCTTGTAGGTATAACCCCCCCCCCAGTAATAGGGCCCCTTGTGGGTATAGGCCCCCCCCCCCAGTAATAGGGCCCCCTTTAGGTAGAGCCCCCCCCCAGTAATAGGGCCCCCTTTGAGGTATAGCCCCCCCTCATAATGGGGCCCCCCTGTAGGTATAGCTCCCCCCTCAGTAATAGGGCCCCCCTTGTAGGTATAGCTCTCCCCCAGTAATGGGGCCCCCTTGTGGGGTGATTTTCCCCCCCAGAAAAGGGGCCCCCCCTTGTAGGTATAGCTCCCCTCCCCAGTAATGGGGCCCCCTTGTAGGTATACCCCCCCCCCTAAAAGGGCCCCCTTGGCGGTTTATAGCCCCCCCCCCATTAATAGGGCCCCCTTGTTGGTTTAGAACCCCCCCCCATAATGGGGCCCCCCCTTTTAGGTAAACCCCTCCCCCCCCAAAAATGGGGCCCACTTGTAGGTATCGCCCCCCCCCCCCCCAAAGTAATAGGGCCCCCTTGTGGGAATGCCCCCCTCCGTAATAGGACCCCCTTGTAGGTGGGCCCCCCCCCCCCCGAAAAGGGGCCCCCTTGGTGGGAAGACCCCCCCAGTAATCGGGGGCCCCCTTGGGGTATACTCCCCCCCCCAGTAATGGGGGGCCCCCCCTTTGTGGGTAAGCCCCCCCCCCCCCCAGAAAATGGGCCCCCTTGTTGGTTGAGCCCCCCCAGTAATAGGGCCCCCTTGTAGGTAGAGCCCCCCCCCAGTAATAACCCCCCTTTGGGTAGAGACCCCCCCCCAAAATAGGGCCCCCCCTTGTAGGTAACTCCTCCCCCCAGTAATGGGGCCCCCCTTGGGAAAAGCTTCCCCCCCCAGTAATGGGCCCCTGGGGTTTAAAGTTCCCCCCCCCGTAAAGGGCCCCCTTGTAGGTAGAGCCCCCCCCCAGTAATAGGGCCCTTTTAGGTAAGACCCCCCCCAGTAAAGGGGCCCCCTTTTGGGTATAGCTCCCCCCCCATAATGGGGCCCCCCCCCTTGTAGGTTTAGCTCCCCCCCCCAGTATGGGGCCCCCTGTAGATAGGACCCCCCCAGTAATAGGGCCCCCTTGTAGGATAGCCCCCCCCCTCAGTAATGGGGCCCCCTTGTGGTATACCCCCCCCTCAGTAATGGGGCCCCCCTTGTGGTATAGCTCCCCCCCCCCCCATAATGGGGCCCCCCTTGAGGTGTAGTTCCCCCCCCCAGGATTAGGGCCCCCTTTGTAGGTATAGCTCCCACCCCCAGAAAATGGGGCCCCCCTTGTGGGTATAGCCCCCCCGTAATGGGCCCCCCTTTTAAAGGTATAGCCCCCCCCCCATAATAGGGCCCCCTTGTGGGTATAACCCCCCCCAGTAAAGGGCCCCCTTTGTGGTAAAAACCCCTCCCCCCCCATAATGGGGCCCCCCTTGTTTTTAAAACCCCCCCCCCGTAATGGGCCCCCTTGTGGTATAGCTCTCCCCCCAAAAATGGGCCCCCCTTGTAGGAGAGACCCCCCCCCATTAATGGGCCCCCTTGTAGGGTAAACCCCCCCGTAAGGGGGCCCCCTTGTAGGTATAGCTCCCCCCCCGAATGGCCCCCCCTTGTAGGTAGAGCCCCCCCCCCGTAAAGGCCCCCTTGTAGGTAAGACCCCCCAGTAATAGAGCCCCCCTTGTAGGTATAGCCCCCCCCCAGTAATAGAGCCCCCCTTGTATAGAGACACCCCCCATAATGGGGCCCCCCTTTTGTGGGTAAGCCCCCCCCCCCGTGCTTTTTACTTACCGGGCCCGCGCTCCCCCGGCCTCCATTCCCCCCACCCCCCAAGCCGCTGTTTTAGGCTTGGGCTGAGAACAGGAAGTTCGCAGGCGGCGCATTTACGTCACTTCCGCCCGCCGCCTGTGAGCGATGTACACAGGGGCAGGGGCGCAACCCCCTCCCTCCGACATTTTTAATTTTAAGCACGGCACGGGCGTGCATACAATTAAGATCCCTCTGTTCACAGATCGGCCCCGCAGCTCTGCACCCGCCGCAGGACCTGTTATGTTTTACTGCCCGGGAGGGCCCGGAGCGGCATCACCGGGGGAGCAGAGGTGAAGCCTGCCGCGGGGCCCCCCCCCAAACCACCCGGGGGCCCCCAGAACTGCTACCCGTACCCGGGAGTTCCCACTGTGAACAACCTCTCACCCGCTTATTATCCATGAGGAGGTTAATTGCTAGTATTACAATTGCACATAAATAAGGCTTATAAAGGGTGCCAGTTACAGTGGGTACGGAAAGTATTCAGATCCCTTTAAAATTTTCACTGTTTGTTTTATTGCAGCCCTTTGGTAAGATCAAAAAAGTTATTTTTTTGCTGATTAATGTACATTCTGCACCACATCTTTAAAGAAATAAACCCAAAAAGTAATATTTTTGCTAAAAGAAAAACTGAAATATCCTGGTCATAATATGAACCCCCTTTCTCAGATTTATAGAACACCCTTTTGAGCTAGTACAGGGCCATGAGTTTCCTTGGAAGAGCAACAATTTTTTTCCCCTGGATTTGGGGACCTCTCCATTCTTCTTGCAGATCCTCCCAGTTCCCTCAGGTTGAAAGGTGAGGTTTGGGGGACAGCCATTTTTTAAGTCTCTCCAGAATGCTCTTAGGTTTAGGTCAAGGCCTGGGTGGGCCAGTCAAGAATGGGCACCAGTTGTTCTAAGCCCCCTGCTTTTATTTTTTCGTGTGCTTGGGCATTGTCTTGTTGGAAGATGAACCCTTTGGCCCAGTTTTAGGGGCCAGGCATCTAAAAGAGGTTCTCATCCGGATATCTCTGTATTGGGCCCCATTGTCTTTGCTTCAATTGCAACCAGTCATCCCCGTCCCTGCAGCTGACAAACACCCCCATAACATGATGCTGCCACCCCCATGTTCCTGTTGGGGTTGTATTGGGCAGGGGATGACAGTGCCGGTTTTTCCACACATACTGCTTAGAATTAACACCAAAAAATTAAAAATTTTATCTCATAGACCAGAAATCTTTTTTCTCATAGTCTGGAGTCCTTTTTATATGTTTTTTTTTCAAACTGTTGTGGGTTTATATGTCTTGCATTTAGGAGAGGCTTTGTCGGGACACTCGCAAAGCCCCAACTGGGGGAGGCAGTGATATTGACTTTGTGGAAATTTCCCCCCCTTCCTACTGTACTCTGGTGCTCAGCCACAGTGTCTTTTGGTTCTTCTTTTCCCCTCTCACCAAGATTCTTTCCCCCGATTTGTTATTTGGCTGGACGGCCAGGGCGAGGAAAAGTTGTGGCCGCCCAAATTCTTCCATTTGAGGTTATGGAGGCCACTGAGCTCTTAAAACCTTGAGGCTGCAGAAATTTGTTTGAACCCTGGCCCGAGGGCCTCGCCCAATTCTGTCTCTGAGATCTTGGGCAGTCCATTAGCCTCAGATTTCTCATGTGCTCTGACATGCCTGGACTGTGAGGTCCTATATATACAGGGGTGTGCCTTTTTTCCCAATCAAGTCCCCAAACAGTTTTTAATTAAAAACAACTGGGCTCCCCAAAGAAGGAGTAAAACCATCTCAAAGAGGGTAGAAGGAAATGGACAGCATGTGAGTTTTAAAAAAAGATGTCACAGCAAAGGGTCTGAAACTTATGACCATGTGAATTTCAGTTTATCTTGTTTAAAAATTTGGAAAAAAATCTATTTTCTGTCTTATTTCTTCAAATGGGGTGCAGATGTACATAAACAGCAAAAAAAATGAAATTTTTTTCTTTACCCAAATGGCTCAATGAAACAAAGAGTGAAAAATTGAAAGGGTTTTAGTGCTTTTCCGCACCCAATTTTTCCTGTGGTACAAACCCTGCTGGTTGCAAACAATTAAAGATCCCTTTCTTTATTAACGGTTGCCCAGCAATTTTTTAAAATTTTCCCAAACAAAATCAAAATCTATGTGCAAGTGCAAATTGTAATATGTAATGTATGTGAGCGGTTGTCCATCAGTATTTGTGCAGGCTCCCCTGTACAGTGCTGTGACTTTTCTGCATGCTGGTGTGAACTGGTTCTTATCCAATGTGCAGTTTTTTACTAGGATGTTGCCCCTCTCATAGATGGGTGTTTGAGCAATTGTTCATCTGTGAGGTGCACCTGTTAAATTTCTCCCATGTAGCACTGGGGCTTAAATTGCCTCCTACTGTGAATAGTTCGTTGATTAGCCATGGAGCTGTGAGTATGGCTATTGGTCTGTGTTTTTAAGTAAATGTCCCATTTTTCTGTGATTTTTTATTCTTTAAATTGCCAGTAAGACTAGTGTAGGGACTCGCAAGACAATGAGGACCATTGATGTGGGTTGTGAGCCTGTGTATTTTGGCCAAAATATCAACTAATACCTCATGTTTGATATTTTTCCAGTGTGTAGCTTTGCCCTGTAACACTGGGGACCAGAGGGTGTCAGTAATTTATGTCATGCATTTCAAACATGCTGGGCAACCCGTTAGGGCTAGAATAATGGTTAGGGTTAGGACTGTAATTAAAAATAGGGTTAGGGTTGAAGTTAGAATAGGACTGGAATTCAAGATCGGGTTGTATTAGAGTTAACATATACATTCAGGTTAGGGTTAGGCTTACTGTTGGAGTTAGGGTTACAGTTAAGGTTAAAATTATTAAATTTCAAACTGGGTTTAGGGTTAGAGCAAGGTTCATGTTTGGAATTAAAATCAGAGTTGGAATAAGGACTAGGTTTAGAGTTAATGTAAGGGTTCTAAATAGAGTTATGCTTAGAGATAGGGTTAGAGTAAGGGCTATTGTTGAATTAAGGTTGGCTTGAAGTTTGGGATAGGGCTAGGATTTAAATTGTTTAGGTTTGAAAGGAGAATTAAAGTTCTGGTTAGATTTAGGTTTAAGGCTGCAATTAGGGTTAATTTTACTATTGGAGTTAAAGGAGTTGTCTCACTACAAGGATTGTAAAAACAAGTCACTTTTAAATATCTCTCCATTAACCGTGTCCTACCTATTTCTAGATATCCCCTCTTGTATGGGCTCCTCAGGACGCTATAGACCTGTTTGATCACTCCTTAAAGGCTACCAGCACTGGTTGATATAGCTACAGACCAGGTGTCCTCAGCAGCTCATAACTACAGGCCAGTAGAAGCCAGCTCGATCTCTCCTGATAGGCTACCGGCAACTGGTTGCTATAGCTACAGACCTGGTGGCCTCAGCAGCTCATAACTGAAGGCAAGTAGAAGCTAGTAAAGCCAGTAAATTAAAAAACGAAACTGAGGCAATGGATTCTCTCCCCCACAGTGTACTGAAAAACAGCAGTCTTTCTCAGAATAGCTGGCACAGTTTTTATCAGCCAAAAAGTTGTTTAGTTTGATTTAAATATAGTTAAATGTTCCTGATCATAAGGTACATTAATAAAAATTGATAGGTATGTACATAGATGGTTTTGAGCACTAAGGATTTGTAGCTCTCAATCTGATTTATACTTAAAACCCTGGATATTATTTAGAATGTTTACTTAAAGTACTAGTTCTGAGTCTGTTTTCATTCTCTATGTATACCTGCTTGATGTACAAAAACCAGTATCTGGAAACATTTTGCTTAGTTTTGTGAAAATATTTATTTTTATTGTTCAATAAAGCATTGAATTTGGAAAAAAAACGAAACTGAGAAAACAGGACTGAGGTGTGATGAATCAATGTAGTGAGACAACCCCTTTAAGGTTATCATTGGAATTCAGGTTAGGTTTGAAATGATGGTTAGTTTCAGGTTTGCAATTAAAGTCAGATTTCGGATTGAAGTTTAATATGACACTTCTGCCGACCTACTTATTGTGTTTGCTGTGTGGCTCTCCTCTATGTTTGGCCATCCTGCTATTCCATCCTGTGGCTGTTGCCCTAATTCCCTCTCTTTGTTTTAAGGAGGTGCGGCATATTACTTGTATTTATCTGTAAGTGTCCTGCTGGATTTGGCTTCCCCAGCCACTCTCCTTCCACCTTGGTTCTTGTTATCCTGTCTTGTGTTTTTCTGTGTCCTCTGTTGTGTTCTGTTTATGTCTTGTCTGGCTTCTGCCTGATTCCTTGGTTCATGTTTTCCTAGTTTGTCTGTGTCCTGTGTTGTGTGTTTGTCTTCAGTCTGTGTGTTCCTTGTTCATATTGTTTGTATTTTGCCCTGTGTCCTGTGGGTATCTTGTCTGTTCTATAGTTCATTAGTTCATATCTGTTTGTCTGTACTCTGCTCCATCTCTTGTTTGTACCTGCTTGACCTTTTCAATTCATGCCTACACTTTTGCATCTGTATGGATTCCATTTGGCCTTTATCTGGCTTCTGTTTGTCCTCAGCCTTGGTTCATTTGTTTCTGGTCTTACACCTAGTTTGTACCTTTTCTTGTCTTGCCTAGTATCTGCCTTAATGTCTTGTTTTGCCTAGTGTTTGCTTTTGTGACTTGTTTGCTCCTTGTTCTGTGTTATTTGTCTCACCGTCTCTGTACCTCGCACATCCCCCGTACCTGTCTCTGCCTGCCCTGACCTTTGTCTGTTTGATCTTGACTTTGTCTATCTGGTGCCTTGTTTTGGCACTTCTGACCCCATGGTCAGCTGCCAATGCCAAGTACTGCTCTGAGGTCACACCTAGCGGCTATCTGGGTAAGCCAACTCACCACTAAAGGCTATGTAAATAATCTGATGGCCGCTTAGTTACGCCCATTTGGAGGAAGCCCAGTGAATGGCACAGTGGGTCCACTACCGCCATTTTCCTGTTGCAGAGTTAGGGTTGCCATTGGAGTTCAGGCTGGAATTAGAGTTAGGGTTGGACATAGGGGTAGGAGTGTATTTAGAATTGAGGTAAGATTTTGAATTAAGGTTAGAGATAACGTTAGGGTTATAGTTGGAATTAGTTAATGTAATTGTTGAAATTGGAATTAGGGTTAGGGTTGGATTTAGGGTCAAGTTTGAAATTAGTTTTAGGTTTGGAGTAAGGATTAGGATAAGTTTCCAGGTTAAGGTTGAATTTAGGGTTTAGGTTTGCATTAGGGTTAGTATTAGGGTTGGACTTGGGGTTTGGGTTTTTTACATATTTTATTATCTTAAAGTATTGCAGTATTTCCAGATCATCATATTTTTTGTTCCGACTTCATGCTTGGTCTAGGGTTGAAATAAATATAAGGGTTAGAATTATAATTAGGGACAGAGATGGCATTGGGGTTAAGTTTAGGGCTTGAAATAGTGTTTGGAGTTTTATTATTTATTATTGGAGTTAGGGTTGAAGTTATAGTTAGATTTAGGTTTAGAATTTAAATTAGGGTTAGTTTTAGAGGGTCAGAGTTAGTACCAGTTATGGACAGTGGCAGAACTACCAAATGCGCTATCCATGGATTTTGCCCTGTTTTGGCCCTTCTGAGCTGATCTACTAGGGATATTCTGTTTCTTAGTATGGTGGGAATATCCTTTTACAGTTTTATTTTAGTTGACTGAAGCCAATATTAACACTTCACATTAATTTTACATTTACATTTCCTTTTTTACAGTTAACAAAAATTAGATTTAGAATTAAATCTAAAATAAATTAGAATTAAAATACATCCACAGGTGTGTCTCTAAATAACTCAGATGTTGCCAATAAACCTATCAGAAGCTTCCAAGGACATGACATCATCATATGGGCTGCCCCAAATTGTTTAAAGGCATAGTAATCCTAGTGTATGTAAACTTTTGACTGCATTATTCTGGCATTTGGCAAATATAAATAATTTTGGTAAGCCTAACTAATCTAAAACTGGTAAGCTTTATTCTGATTTCATGTCAGATAGTGAGAAAAACATGCATATGTGTATTTTTATGTAGTGTATGTAAACTTCTGGTTTCAACTGTAAATACACATAAAAGGTAACATGTCCCATTAGGGTTGCACCATTTTTTTTTGTGTATTTTGCGACAAAAAACTGTTATATTCTCTATATAAATGAACTGTCATTCAACAAAACTAGGTGCATTATACGCCAGGCACAACATATTTGAATGCGCCTAAAGTAGGCGCATCAAATATGATAGCAATGATATGCTATATGCCTAGATTAGGCGAATCAATTAGACTATGCAAGGTATACCAGATGCCAGATTTTTGACAGGTTCATTCATTCAGGCGCACTATACACTGGCATCATGGCGCTTCTTTTCTGACATGTCGCCGAAAGAGTTTGTAAATTTACGAAAGAAATCAGCTATTGATGCAGAATAATTTATGGATAATTAAACATTTACAATTATTTAGTCTTTAAATTTGCTGAAGGAATTAATCTGTCTTACATATTTTTTTAAATAATGTAGTGCTCCAGCGCAATTGACACAAATAAGAATATCCACACTATACAATAATTTAAGGGGATTTATCGCTTCATCAGTTCGTGTGTTTCATTGTACTTTCAGTTTCTCAGCTCTTCAAATCCAGGGGCGTTTCTTCCCCTCCCAGTTGGGTATTTCTTAACTGAAGGGGGATGACATCACCCCCCCTTCACTGTTCATGCGCGCTTTCGAGTCAGTGTGTTTGAGATCAGTGGGAGGGGATAGCACATCCCTGCTCTTCCCCCACCTCTCTGTCTGAGTCCACATGTCACTGTGTTGTTCCTCTCCCTGTGCAGTCTTATTTTGTAAGAGCTGTTTACATAGCACACCCTGCATTCATCTAGACAGTCTTCTATGAACTCAGAGCACTGATCTCTTCTCCTCTCACAGCTTGAGGTTTGTTACAGTTGAATCCAGTCTTCTATGAACTCTTCCAGAGCAGCACAGATCTGTCTCCTTTCTGTGTTTACACGCTACAGCATTCGGCATTGAGCACAATTCTGCTGTTTTCTGATTGTAGAAGCAGCTGCAGTGTTACTGTGGAGCTGCTAACTGTGCAGAGTGAAATGTTGCCGGCCCCTTATTCTGAGTGAGAGAGGCAGTAATGCACGCTCCTGTGAATATGACCAGTGGCCAGATAGAATGCAAATTAGTAGAGCCGTCAGCCAATGAAATGAAAGGAGGTGGAATCTGATCCCCACTGGGCAACAGTGTTTACAGAAAACGAAGATAAGAGAGACAGTGAAAACAAGACAGCTTTGCTAATGACATCCAATTGCAAAGTTGCTTGTTTTCACAGTCCCCTTATTCTGAAGACCATTTAATGTAATGATACAACCCCTTTAAGTTACAAGGGCCCAGTTATTATTAAATTATACAATATACATGTCTTGTCATGCTGCCAAGAAACAGTGGGGCAAAGTTTTAAAAAGTATTCTGTCTACAGTTTATTATCATAAAAAATGTTGTAGCTTGTTGCAGTGACAATACGATGGGGACATTGGAATCATAAGCAGGAATTCACATGCAGCAGATTTGTTGCCGAAATGTCTGCGACTGTCCCATTCATCTGAATGGGGCTTGCAGATAACCATGTGCTTGCCGCCAGTACAACTGCAAAAAAAAAGTCTACTGTGTGTGAATTCCTTCTTATAATCTCAATGTCCCTGTAGTGTTGTCACTGCAACAAACAAAAATTTTTTTATGATAAACTGTAGACAGGATACTTAGCTTGATCTTAGCTCACTAGGTTGAGGCATGATGGACGTGGAGACTTACAAGCCATGCATGTTCTGTTAAAATTTAAATATATTTACTTAGGCTCAAGGAAAAATAGGTTTATATATACACCTACATTTTACTGGAGTATTCATGGCTTGTAAGTCTCCACATACCTTCACAGTTCCTCACCATAATTAGAAACATTAACCTTTTTGAGCTACATGTAAAACTGCTCACCCTGCCACCCAGTACCCTGCTCTACACTGATGAAGGACAAACAGCTTGGCTTTAATATCCTAATCACATTTCAAGGCTCAGTAAGTCAAATGTGGCTTTAAAGAACAGTACTTCCCCTGAGCTTCATCTAGTTTGATCTTAAAATACAGGAAGTCCCCAATTTACACCGTTCCGACTTACATCAGTCTCCTAGTTGCAAATGGGTTATGCTGGCACTTGTACGTTCATGTTCCACAGCAGATAGTAGCTGTGGAATGACAAGTTCCAGCATGCCACAGCAACACATGAGGTGAACTCTTCTTATCAGGAGCACAGACAGCAAAACAAATGTAAAAAACCTTCCCTGCACTATCTAAAATTTGTGCTGGAGTTTAAGAACAAATCTACAGTCCCTATTCCATTCATAACTCGGGGACCACCTATAATTCAAAACTTCACCTGATGTTATGGATAATATAATTTAATTCATACTTAGATATTACTTGAACACCCCAACCTTATATTTTACAATTTTATGTTTAAATTACAAAAATTGAAGGCCACAAGATGAACAGTGTGTTTTTCTACGTTTCCATGCTAAATTTTCGAGGTTTTTGAAAAGTATGTCTATGATGAATAGTCCGTCTCCTCTGCCACTGCCGAATAGAATTCTGAGCCTCCACGCTAAGCTGCCGTGAGACTGTATTAAAGCTGCTTATATGATATAGAGCTCCAAACAAAGTAGTTAGGTAGTAACCACCTAAGAAGACAAAGAAGAACTTAGTGTTAAAAAACAACTGACATTATTCCTACAGTATCTCTTTTTTATGTAATATATATACTGTGCAGATCAGGGCCGGGACGATGGGTAGGCGACCGCCTAGGCGCCACTTCATCCCAGGCAGAAAAGGGGGCGCAAGGAGGCAGGGAGTGGGCTGAATTTTCCCTGTGGGGAGCACTTTATGCCTTGTTTGCCTAGGGCACCAGAATACCTTGTCCCAGCCCTGGTGCAGACTATGACAGTGGCTCCACACACGTGACTCTCTCCATTTTCTTCATTATCTTACATACCTTCTCCCTGAAGCTGAGTAGGATCCAGGAGTTCCATCATGTACTCTACATCTAGTTGCACAGAAGTTAGGTCACAACCCAACAAAACATGGATCAGAACTGGTAAGAAGTCATCAGCGCCGAAGGCTTCTAGGGAATGCAAATATGACACTTTGTCAGGCTAGTCATCAAATCTTGTGGAAATGCAGGTACACGGAAAATTTTTTTTTTGCCTCATTACACCATATTATTCATTTAGGTAGCTTTAAATTTCAGTATAATATACACACCTTTCTTTCCACTGGAAGTCTCCATTGCCTCATAAATAAATTTGCACACTTTCAGCAAGAGCCGTATCTTCTTCTCTGGGGAATAGGCCATGTGCATGAGGGACAACTTCTGTTGAATCTTCTCCATAGTAATGGGCCCAGGTACTGGCGCACGTGGTCTCTGGTCACTAAGACTGCTAGCCTTCATCTTTTTTTGGTTGCTCACTAACTTGGCCAAGGAGCCGTCTCTGTTGTGCATTTCCAGGAGTTGTGAGTATATCACATTTTTAAGAGGTTTCAGTAGACACTTGAAGAGCGATGTTTCAATGATAAAAGCTGAAAAATAAATATGGTGTTGGTAAAATAGTCATTAGTCACCCATTCTAAACTGTCAATAACAAAGTGAAGTTTCTGCCAAAGTGACAGCCAACATGTCAGCAGATTTTACAATAATAATGGCTTTGAATGAAAAAACACCATTATCTTTGTAAGGACAATAGTATGAAGAATAATAATTAACTGTTACTTTAACTTACTAATAAATACTCTCTATAGGTGTCGTCCGATTCCTCCATTATATAGTTACATAGTTAGTACGGTTGGAAAAACACATATGTCCATCAAGTTCAACCAAGTGTGGGGAAAGATTTGGATGAATGGAGGGGGAGAGGGTATTTCAAGCTTTGTTTCCTCCTACTGATGAAGACTTTGAAACCCTTAAGGCAAGAACCAATCTGTCCTAAAGGAATATTTCATTCCTGATCCCCAAATTGCCATCAGACTGGATTTAGATGTTTTACCTCCAAATAGTGTGAAGGGTGTATGAGCCAGCTCACGCACTGAGCCTGCTTATATGGGGCTGGTGTCGTCGCTTAATTAAAGCCATCAAGCACTGCTAGCAGCAGAGATTGGAGCTGGCTCTGATCCCTAATATTAACACTTTACACACAGGGGCGAGTGCGTCTGTGGTGTCTAAATGACGTTAGTCCCATCTTCCCCACTGACACGTAATTGCAAGGTGACAAACAGTTGTTATGGCAGTGAGAGGCCTCATGCAGGCTTCCATGGCTGCCATGTTGGTACACCTATTGTTCAATAAAAATAAATCCAAATTTTTAATAATTGTTAAAGTAAAAAAATAAATGGTTAGAAAAATAATGAAAATAAAAAATAATAAATATTAAAAGTTCAAATCACCTCTCAAATAAAAAAAAATTCTAAATATAAATAGTTACACATAATCTGTATTGCCACGTTCATTAACGTCTGATCTATTAAAATATAACATAATTCTGGGTTGATCCCCTCTTAGTTTGGACCTCTTGATATTTAGCCTAGGACATTATCCGACCCCACTGCCCGTGCCCGTGCAGGATGTTTGCCTTCAGCGACTCCGTACATGATACTCTGCCAGGGATGCTCAGTCCTTCTTTGTTTTAGGAAGCTGTGGAAGGGGAGAATGGCGAAGCTTGTGGAGGGGGAAATGGAGGTGCTTGGAGAGGATTTATTCTTGTTCTCAAGTTTTTGTTGCCTTTCTATATGCAGCACTAGTTACAGCAGACCAGCTCCTTTGATACCTTATTACCAAAATTCTGCTATTGAGGTCTACGTAAGTTCTGATCCCCCGTTTTTGGGTTGTTTATTCCTTTAAAATGCAAAATACGGAGTTTTCGTTGTATAATATGTGCCTGCGAGCACAACTATTTTGTTTGAGATTTGCACACTTATTGTGATTCATGTCTTTGATACATTGTATACCTTCTATACGGAAACTCTCAATAAAAGCACGTTTAAAAAAAATAATATATATATATAACATAATTTATCCCGTACAGTGAATACCGTAGAAGAAAAAGAAGTCCAAATGTCAAAATTGTGATTTTTTTTCCGGTCATTTCGGTCTCTAAAATTTGCAAGAAAAAGTGATCAAAAAGATGTATGTTTTTCACTCAGGTCCATAGATTGAAAAACAAAAAAGTTAATGGTCACTGAAAATGGAATTTCAATGAAATTTTTTTGGGAGTTTTCCAGTACGTTATATGTTATGGTCAATGGCACCATTAAAAAGTACATTTTGTCCTGCAAAAAGCCCCCATATGACTGTGTAGATGGAAAAATGGAAAAAAAAATATGGCTTTCCTCTGGTACAGAGGAAAAAAACAAAAACCAAAAATCTGAAAATAGCTGCGACCTGAACGGGTTAATATTATTTAGTAGTAACTGGTTATTTAAGCCTTTCTTGAAGCCCTCACCTGTTCCTGACCAGTTTCTCAAGCAGGCTATTCCATACATTCTTAGTTTTCATGGTAAAGAGGGCTTTTCTCCTCTGGATACTGAATCTGTTTTTCTCCAGACGGAGAGAGTGCCCCCTTGTTTTTTGAGGGGGCTTTACATGAAATATCTTTTTACCATACTTTCTGTAGGGGACATTTATATACTTATATAAATTAATCATGTCTCCCCTTAGACTAAATAGGTTCAATTCTGTTAACCTTTCATTATAACTAAGTTGCTTCATCCCCCTTGTTAGTTTGGTTGCTCGTCTTTTTACTTTCTCTAACTCAAGTACATCCTTTCTATAAGCTGGTGTTCAGAACTAAACTGCACATTCTAGAGCTTGGTCTCTCCCGTCATCTTTCTTCTAAGGGGACATCACTGCTGCTGCGGTCACGTGCCACTTCCCTTACATCACTGTTCATAAGTGAACAGCTCAAAAAGGTGATGGTAGCAGAGGCACATGACTGTTGACAACAATCACAAGCTGCAATTGTGACGTCTCCATTTTTAAGTGGTAAAAAAACAAGAGAAAACTGGAGAGACCCAGCGCTGGAGCAATAAAGCATGGGACGGAAAGTATTTATTTTTTTAATGGGCCACCAGGAGCTTCCTGATAAATTTTTAAAGGAACCAAACAACCCATTTGATGAACATTCATAGTGTATTCTAAACATATATATTTGTAAACCTAGATGATTGGTAGCAACATCTGAACTTGATATACATAACACACAAAGAGAAATATGCACATTGCTTATATAATAAACCTTTTAACACTAAGAATGTATGGACTTGATTTATGACACAGATAGCAGATTCAGGAAGGATGAGGACAGAAAGGAAATTAGAATGTAGTACAGCCCAGCTTGAGAGACAGGAAGAATTATGCTCTGATGCTTATCTACTTCCCATTCTGTTCCAGCAATGTAAGTTATTTTTGTGGTAAATCTATTTCTATTGTTGCAGTTAGGAGAAAAACTTGTAATGAACTTCAACCCCTTACCATCATTATGCTCTATTCATAGCCACCCTCCCCCCAGTTTATCTGAATGTTGTACCCCAGTTTTTATCCAGCATACTGCTGCAGAAATTAAACCAAAATAGCAAAGGGGCAGTGAGATTACTTAAAGGTTGATTTGCACGTTGCATGTTAGGAGGAGGAGGTAAACATATTAATTTAAATGCAGGAGAAGGTAAACATATTAATTTAAATGAAGTGTATCTTGTAATTTATTGATCTAAATCCCTGCTGGTCCTTGGACTAAAGGGGTACTCCAAAAGTTCTAAGAGCTCTTCATTTTATCAGGGGTAATAAAATAGAGGGGTTGGGGGACTTTTCTTATAATCCTCTCCATCTTTGTGGTTGGTCCCAATGATTGTGGCTGATGACATCACTGTTCATTCTTCACAAGACTCTGTAGCCTATCACAGGCCATAGTGATCACATGTGATATATCCAGCCACAGATCACTGCAGCCTGTGAATAGCTGCAGGGTCATGTTGAGAATGAATGGTCATGCCATCAGCCAGGATCACCGAGACTGGCTGCAGTGCTGGAACAAGCAGGTATACAATGTAGCCTGCCTGAGGAGCTGGTCACAGCAACAGATGAGGGCTTCGAGAAAGGCTTAGATAACTACTTACAACTAAATAATATTAATACTTATGTAGCCGTGTAAAATATCTACATCCAGTTTGATGACAACTTTGGGATTAGGAATGAAATATTCCTTTAGGGCATATTGGTTCTTGTCTTATGGGATCCAAATTCTTCATCAGAAGGGGAAACCAAGCTTAAAAATTCCCTGTCCCCCTCCCTTCATCCACATCTTTGGACATATGTCTTTTTTCAACCAGCTAACTATGTAATATAAGGTGTTGTTTTATATTTTTAATCATTCCTGACAGACTGACAAGCTGTTAGGGTATGTGCAGACGGCATCTTGGATACGTTTTTGCAATATGTAAAATGTATTGCGTCAAATACACCCAAAAACGTACCAAAAAGTGTGGTACATAATTGGATAAATTTTCTGGACTGAAAAAATGTATCCCTATAGTTTCTATTGCCTTTTCAATGTGTTAAATGGATCAAGAATTGACAAGTCAATTATTTGAATGCATCTGTTTAATGCAATGCAAAAACATATGTAAAAAACATATAATCTAAAAGACAATACATATTTTACACTGAAATCAATGTAATCACACTTGAACATTGTTAAATATGAATTGGGGTCCATTTTTTGGTGCGTAAAACGTACCCAAATACATATTTAACAAACATAGTATGAACATAGTACTTTTGAAACACCCCTTTAAGAGTCATGTGGGTGTTCTTAATTAGTGACTGAAAGTTATTTCTGTATGGATACTAACACAGGTAAGGCTGTCAATCACTGAGTTGGACTACCCACTGGACTCCTATGACCAGAATGAACATGGACTTAGATCAATAAATTGCAAGTTCTACTGAATCTTTTCCAACAAAACTTTATATCAATCTTTTTAGCATCCTCTGTTTTAAAACATGCTATCAGTAGATCAAACATAATGTTCCTCATAATAGATTCACTAAGAGTAACAGCTTATTTGTGATGACAAGAAGTTCCCTGTTTGAAGGGAGGTAATTAGCGAGACAATAGCTGTTCATTATTTACAAGGAACAGGATGTGGCCTGGGGAAATTGTGGAAATCTGGATGGAGAACTGCCATTGTCACCTTATGCCTGTTAGGACTGTTGCTATGCAATGGCCCAGGCATATCCTAGTATGAACAACACTGGCTTCGGAAAACACTGGACTACAGATTGATATATTGTCTTTATAACATTTCAAACTCTAACATAAACCAACATAAAAGACAAATACCAAGATATCTATAGTCAATAGGACAAAACCAAACTATAACTACTACCTTTACCAAGATAGTTTGCAGTACAATCCACTATTGGATATAATATCTTTATGAGTCCAGCATGCGTTTTCCTGTACTTTTCAATGTTAACGTTGCATAAAGTATATTTTAAAATGATGCCGTGAGTTAAAACGGAAGTCTCAGTTTGCATTGTTAAACCACAGCCACATATTATTTCTGAGAATCAGCCTCCTGACACGTACTCCTCACTGCATCTAACTAGAACTGGCAACTATTGTATATGTTAAATTATATTTAAAGTGAACCCATAGATACTGTACTTTAATGATCTAAAATGAGAGCAGGAAGAAAGTGCTAGTTATTTATTTCCTGTTCCTCATATATTCCCAACATGTTCTGCTGTACTGTACAGAGATTGTCAACATTCCCATTAGTCATGGTCCAAACAGAGCTTAGACACTCATAGACACTGGGGTCAATTTTATATGAAATAAATTTACCGATCAGTATTTTAAAGTTTTTGGAGTGTAAAAACCATAGTTACATAGTTAATACGGTTGAAAAAAGACACGTGCCCATCAAGCTCAACCAAGGGTGGGGAAAAAGTGGATGAAGGGAGGGAGACAAGAATTTTAAGCCCAGCCTCCCCACTGGTTAATGCCCTGAAACCTACAAGGCAAGAACAAATCTGCTCCAGGGGAGACCCCAGCTATGACCCCATAGCCGCCACCAGCCAGGATCCAGAATTTCACATAGCTACATACGCATTAATATTCTTTAATTTCAGGTAGTTATCTAATCCTTTCTTGAAGCTCCCAACTGTTCCTGCTGTGACCAGCTCCTCAGGCAGGCTATTCCACAGATTCACAGTTCTTACAGTGAAGAACGCTTTTCTCCTCTGGAAATTGAATCCTTTTCTCTCTAGCTGAAGGGAATGTCCCCTTGTCTTTTGAGGGGGCTTTACATTAAATAAATTTTCCCCATACTTTTTGTAGGAACCATTTATATATTTATATAAATTAATCATGTCCCCCCGAAGCCGTCTTTTCTCAAGACTAAATAAGTTCAATTCTACTAACCGCTCCTCATAACTAAGATGCTCCATTCCTCTTATAAGTTTGGTTGCTCGTCTTTGCACTCTCTCTAGCTCCATTACATCTTTTCATATAAACCGGAGCCCAGAACTGAACACCAAACTCTTAAAAACAAGCAGAATAGAGACTCATTGCAGACACTTGAACCCAGAATGCCAGTGCTGCAGTGCAATAGTGCTAACAGTCACCAAAGTATGACTGGACTCAATTTATCTTTTTTATGTATTACTTTTTTTCCTAATGATTCTTTAATGGTATGTTCATACAACAGATTATGGCGCGAAACCTGCATCTACATCTGCTAGCAATCTGCTTCTCATTTGTTTAAAGTGGAACTAATCCATGCAAAAAAAATGGGGAAAAATACACATCTGTGTTTTAAAGCCTCTGTTTAAAACCACAATAAGAGGTGCGGATTCTGTGTCTAATATTTCCATGTGAAAAAATCCAAAGTGTGAACATAGACTAACTTATAGCTGGTGAACCATAACCCCTTTGTACCATGCACTCTTTAATCCTTTAGATGTCACTGCCTTATTATCCACAGCATCTAAGTGGTTAAATAGATCCCACTGTCACCCCATTGCGTCTGTGCAACATGATTGGCAGGTTCAATAGGTTACCATGAAAGCCAGGGGCAACTCTGGTCTGCCATGTGTGTATGCCTATCCAGCCCTGTCTCTGTTTCTGCCTATGACTCCCAAAAAACTTGCTTGCTTGCAGCCTCCTTTTCCCTATGATATCTGAAGATATAGTAAGTTCCCTTGTCAGTCTCCATCCCCCTCTAGCAGCCATGAAAAAATTTCCCCTGAAGATAGATAATATCTGTACTATAGAGTCTGCAGGGCTAACAATAAGTAGTACTTACTAGTTCCCCAAATGCCTCCATACATATTTACTGGCAGGGCCAGTGGCATAGCATAGCTATATTAAATCCTCCACATTGTGTATCCTAGCACTGCCAACAGAATATAGTAATGACCTAAGACATCTATATTCTTTAAATTGATAAACAAAAAGTGATTTATTACTGCTGAAGTACAGCAGCTATACTGGTTGTCAACTTTCAGATAATAGCTAAGCAATAACTTAATACCTCCAGGATAGCACTCATGGATTTTACCAGTGTGTCTTTATTTTAGGGTAAAATGCTCATTGCCTTTTCAATGTGGACAATGAAGATCTATGATACACCTTCATATGTAAAAGGTTAAACTGTGCCACACTGAAAGTGAAAATGTCTAATACATCTATGAATAGAGGATATAGCATCTACCCTAGTGTTAACTGGCTGTTATGTGGTTTCAAACATAATACCAAGTTCTAGTTATGCTATGACATGCCATGTAGAACGGTATCGGCAGACAGCCGGTGGGAACTTAAAGGGTTGTCTCACTACATTGATTCATCTTACCTCAGTCCTGTTTTCTCAGTTTCATTTTTGAATTCAGTATTTACTGGCTTTACCGACTTCTACTGGCTACTACTGGCCTGCAGTGACGAGCTGCTGCGGATACCATGTCTGTAGCTATAGCGTGCAGGACTGGCAGCCTATCAGGAGAAATCAAATAGGTCTGTAGCTATAGGAACCAGTGCTGGCAGCCTATCAGGAGAAATCAAACAGGTCTGTAGCTATAGGAACCAGTGCTAGCAGCCTATCAGGAGAGATCAAACAGGTCTGTAGCTATAGCGACCTGAGGAGCTGATGCAGCCCATATAAGAGGGAATATCTAGGAATAGGTAGGACGTTGCTAAAGGACACATATTACAAAGTGACTTGTTTTTGCAAGATCTTTAACATAAAAAGCAATTCTTGTAGTGATGTATTTCCCAGGATCATAGTTGTAAAACAGAGGCCTAGAGCATGAGGACAGACAGATAATACTGGAGTATGTCAATTTTTTTTTACTGTTTACTGTAATTCCAGTCAGATGCAAGATGTTAAAATACAGCTGGAGGATGAAGTGGCTATGCAATAAGTGTGTAGCCCAAAGCTAACAACAGTATGGAATTCTGGGTAAATGCAGGCTCAGACGGGCCCACAAGAGAAACCCTGGGTGAGTATGGTAAACCTGGAGATGTTTTATAACTCCATATGTTCCTGCGGGAGAGACAGAAAAGCAAAGAAAGAGAGGCAAAAAGCAAGAGGCAGAGCACAGGAGGCATGTAGTGTTATTTATAGTAGCTGTAGGGTGGGCCCCTAAAATAAACTCCACCGATGTGCCCCAAAACAGCTCAACTGGTGGGCCCCTAGAATCAATTCCACCTGCGGGCTCTAGCCACCCAGTCCAACACTGGGTAAATGTCATGGAAACACCTGCTCTACACAGCAATGCCTGAGTGTGAATTTGATGTCCAATCCTGTGAAGAGATTCATTCCATCACAGATTTCATGTGTGGCTAAGCTGAGAGTGCCATAGAAACATCATGTGCTCTCTGTGAAATCTTCTTCAATTCAGGATGTACCAAGAAATGGTGTTAAAATAGGCATGAAGGGCGACAGCTATGAAACCTGGCACAGACTATACAGTTGTACTCAGTAGACTAGTGTAGCATTTGTCAGTATAAATGTGTCTCGCTGTGAGACAAAAGCGTGCCCAAGTGTGCGCTAAAACTTGTCTCGCCAATTGAAACTAGCATGAATTAGTAAGACATTTGTGCACCACATGCTGTCGAGACACATTCATAAATGTGTCTAATCTTATGAATGTGGCACGACACGCCCCCTAATAACTGGCGCAGACAAACTGTCAAGGCTGTCGGACGTGCCCCAGTTTTTGGTGAAAGACTTTTTAAAAATATGTTGGACACTTGTTTTGGCACAAATCACGGCAAAAATGTGGCTCAGCCCTGGTCATACCTGTTGCCCAAATACCTTGAAAATGAAATTATGATGGTCAGAGCTTTCTCACAAATTAGAACACATTTGTAGATGTAATAAACACTATGTAAAATATTTGGAAGTCATACCAATTTTTGAATCATCTATTTCTTGATGTTCCACAAGTTCCCAGATTTCATTGCTCACAAGCAGGTGACTCTTGATGTTGGTGATCTGCTGACGTAGAGCTTGTAACATTTCTGTGGTAGAGCCATACTGTACAGATCCCTTTTTCATGTGGCATATGAATGTTTGAACAGTGTTTCCAAGATATGTTGATGAGTCTTCTACAAGCAGCTGGATTCTGTTTCCGAGATGTTTCTCGGTGGAAACAAGTCCAGTCAGTGCAGAACTAACTGCTAATAAGCTATGTCTAACTATATCCCCAAGTCCATGTGAAGGCTTCCTCTTATTCCTCAAGGAGCTGCACTCGCCCTCTTCTTCAACACTGCTGATAGAAACAGAGTCCAGTTCTGGCAATGGTGGCAGTAAAAAGCTGTCAGATGAGTTTAGAGAAGAGTCAGAACTTGATTTCGTCAAAGTAGTGGCTGAAATATGGTCTTGTTCTTCAACCCACGAAACTCTGTGAGGAACAACTGAATGTCTCTTTCCACTGGCTTTCCAATGTGTACTGTATGTGTCACTGGAACCCTCTTCTGAATTTTGTAATTGTCTTAATTGATCTATGTTGGGTCCACTACGAGTTCTAACCACAGATTTCTTGAAAAGTGCCGAGTTCTGTAAATGTGAACCTAAATCATCTTGAGCTTCACAACTCTCCTTTTTTGCTGTCAGCTGACTAGTTAATGAGTCCTGGTCTTCTCTGTTGGGTGCTTTATAGATGTTTGAATGGTCTTCTGTATCACTACGAGAGTGGCCATTTATATCTGTAGAACAATATTAGATTCATTGTTACAGGTTACACTAGCACAAATACACTACTAGATATATAAAGTGTAACAATACTGTGCACACTAACATTGAGTCAAATGGCATTGTATAATATACCTCATAGATGAAAAATAACTGCAGTATGTTTATAACCATTGAAAAAGACTTGGAAGACAGATCAAAATTCTAAAAGTTTAGGTTTTCCTAATCAATACCATTTTAAAATGCAATATTTATTAAAGGGTGGTTCCTTAAAGGGGTTTTCTGACCACAATGATTCGCTTTTAACACGTAGGGAAAGGTAAATGAAGACTATTACCAAATGCATTACTGTTTTGATTTTGGTCTATTTAGGAGCTAAAGAAGATTTTATCTACTGCTAGTGTACACAAGTTTCTCTTGGATACTGACCACCTCTCTCTGCTCTCTCTTAGCTATCTTATTGATAGCTGCCGTTCAAACACGGTGAGTCACTCTCTGCCGAGTCTTATCTCTAGCACAGCAGCTTGGTTACCTAAGTTAATGACAAGATTTAATCCTTAGATCTCTGTAGCTTTGTGCACTAAAGACAATAAACCTCTTGCACTTATATCACTGAAACAGGAATAGGTAGGAATAGCGGAGCTGATATGCTATTCACTGCTATAGAACCACCCACAGCTTGACCAGAAAGTGTGAGTCTGAAGCTGCCTGTAGCTCTGTGAAACAGCTTGGTGAAACAACCCCTTTAATTAAATATTGGATAAAGAAAAACACATTTTTGTCAATTGGACTCATTTTTTTAAAAAAAGGCTCCTGGTTCTAGATATCAATGTTACATATGACGTATCTGTTGTAGTGTCCCCTGGTGTTCTTTTGATCTTGTCTCTGAAAATACACAAGTCCAGTGATGGTGGTAACATGATGGTGATTCAGTTCCATGGATTGGATTCTGGATTCTCTAATACACCTTCGGCAAAGTGATTCCTGATACTGTTCTGGCCAGCCAACAAGAATTAGTGGATTAGAAGCTTCTTCTTACCAGCACTGAACACATTAGGTGGACGTTCTGAGATGGAATTAAAAAAACACCAGGTGGCACCAGGCATAAGTATGTAAGAGCAGTACCTAGACACAGGGGCATTTTTTTAAAGTGGAAAATTGTGCGCTGTATGATTTAGCAAAAACATTTCAGGGTTGGGTTATACAGAGGGCAAAGAGGGCAAATATCCTGTGGCCTCCATCATTAAAGGCTTTCACTACATTCCTATGGCTGATTGACAGCAGACTGTATCTAGAAATCTTTGGTGCTTGGCTTAAAAATGCAGGACCTGAACAGAATTCTTTTCACAGTATGCTGTGCTGCCGTTTAGGTTGTATATAGTGGTATTATTAGAGCATTGCATTATTTTATAATTTGGCCATATTCACATGATGAAATCTTACATCAACTCTGGTGCAGCATCCAGGTAGATACCATTTGGAGTCCGTGTCCCAATAAATGTTACTTACTGACACATTCTCTATGTGGATTCTGCATGAAAACCGCATCAGGTAGTCAGAGCACTAAATAGCTCCATTCAATGGGACTAATTTGTGCACAATACTTAAATGTGCTGCATTAACATAGCTTTAGACATTATCTAGCTCTAAATGTGGACGCTGAGGACGACATGTATATACGGGGCTGCGGCAGTATTCTGGTGTTCTTTCAGCCCAAAAACTGTTGCAGGCCTCTTCTCTAGCTGTATGAGCAGACACACTCTAAAATTAGATGCATGTTGCGTGTCTGCGGCACTTTCTAATGCGCCCAAGATGTGGGGGCATTCTGGGGGCGTTTCAAACCACAATCGTATGATTCTACATATTTATGATTGGAGGACGGCAAAACTAGGCGCATTACTGCTGGAACAGCCAGACCAAGTTAAAAGTGGTTTACCTGAGCCTGAGTTGTCATAGTGTAAATACAATGCGCCTGTATGTATGAACTGCAGAAGAACAGGTCCATACATTCTGGCACATTCTACACTACTTTAAAGCTATTTAGAACTGGCCTCTATGTGCCTAGATCATACATGTCGCCCTGAATGTCCAATTATTTGTGCACCTTATTGGTGTTGTGTATATTATAAAATTACATCACAAAATAGAAAAAAAAAACGTATGTCAGAGCATTTTATATATATATACTGTATGTTCTGCATTGGCCGCATCATTTATCATAATATCTCTTAACTTCCTATTTTACAGTTTATACTGTGCTGATACCGGAGTTTCTGGTCTATATTTCATGTGTAACAGGTGTTTACTAATACAGTGCAACAAAGGTTTCCATGTATTAGAAAAAGCTAAGGAACAGATTAGCCCACAGAAAAGCTATTGTCTATGATGGGATTGGGCATTTCCACACAATAACATTAAGTATTTTAATTTATTACTTAGGAAATTTTTTTTATCTATGAGGGGTACGAGGGATTACTTATTTGCAGCATAAATTGGATTTTCTAATTGTATAATTCAACACTTTAAAGGGGTCTTTTCACCATGCTGTTTCACAGAGCCACAGACAGCTTTAGACTCACACTTCCTGTTTAGGTTGTAGACAGGCCTATAGCAGTGATTGGCATATTTGCTCTGCTATTGCTAGCTGATTCTATTACATGGACAGGAGTGCTGGAGGTTTCTAAATAGAAGTGTAAAAGGTTACAGAGCTATAAGGCTTAAAATGTTTCATTACATTAGGTAAACAAAGCTTCTGTCCCTAGAGCAGGGGCGTAACTACTGGGGTAGCAGACGTAGCAGCTGCCACGGGGCCCGGATTCTTAGGGGGCCCGGTCCCTGGGGCAGCTGCTAACACTTCTGCTACCCCGATATTTCGACTCCTGAGCCTGTCGGCTGTGAACATAACAGTTCACTGCCGGCGGGCTCAGGAGCCGCGGAGCCTGGCGCATCCTGCCTCTGAACGCCCGGGCCCTCCGGCCCGAGCGTTCAGGCACAGGACTGCCCGGTGTTAGCCGAGCGGAACTGCCTGTGCTCCGCTCTGTTAGTCTGCCTACTAGGTGCAGGCGCCGGCCCACTGTGCTGACATGGGCAGCCGCCCGCGCCGAGCACAGACTGCCTGGGAGCTGAGCTGCGAGGGAGCGTGGCACAGGTGAGTAAGTGATTTCTTACTTTTTAATATTAATGAACCCTACCTGCCTGTAAATAGCCCTGCCTGCCTATAATATAGCCCTGCCTGCCTGTGTATAGCCCTGCCTGCCTATATATATCTCTGCCTGCCTATATATAGCCCTACCTGCCTGTATATAGCCACCCAAAGCCCTGCCTGCCTAAATATAGCCTCCCCAAAGCTCTGCCTGCCTATATATAGCCCCCAAAGCCTTGCCTACCTATATATAGCCCCCCCAAAGCCCTGCCTGCCTATATATAGCCCCTATAGCCTACCCTATGCCCTCCCTGCATGTATAGATGTCCCTATAGCCTACCCTATGCCCTGCCTTCCTATATATAGCCATATAGCTTACCCTATGCCCTGCCTGCATGGCCCTCTATAGCCTACCATAAGGCCTGCCTGCCTACATACATGGCCCCTATAGCTACCTATACTCTGCCTACCTATCTATATGGGGCCCTATAGCTACCTAAACTCTGCCTGTCTATATGGGGTCCTATACTCTACCTAAACCTTGCTTGACTGACTCTATGGGGCCCTATAGCTACCTAAACCCTGCCTATGTGGGGACCCTATTGCCTATCTAAACCTGGCGTATCTGGGGCCCCATATAGCCTATTTAAATCCTGCCTGCCTAAATGGACCCCATATAGCCAGGGGGGCAGGGAGTGAGGTGCTGGAAAAGTGAAGATTCTAAGATATTTGTGTTTAAATCTCCAGGGACAAGTGGCCGGGACAAATCGTTATGATGGTCTGGAATGGATGCAGAACAAAAGGGAAAGTCAACGACTCATCAGAAACGTCACCTGTGAGTCACAAGATGTAACTGCACTGTAATCACTCATATGTCAGCAGAGTCTGTGTACACGTATCTACAACTATATGGTGACTGTATGGTGGTTATATACAGTCTGCAGAGCCTGTGTACACTGGTGTCTACCACTATATGGTCACTGTATGGTGGTTATATACAGTCTGCAGAGCCTGTGCACAATAGTATATACCATTATATGGTCACTATATGGCGGTACTATTGGTCTTTGTAGACTGATCAGTAATAGTTTAGGGGTATTATTCAGTCACTATGTGGTGATAATTTGTGGTCGCATTCTGGCGGTATAATCAGGTCCATATGTAGAAGTGTTATTGGTGATGTTGGTTTTGGTATAGTGGATTTGTTTAGTAGCAGTATGATGGTGATATGTATGGTGAGGTATTTGCCCCTTGTATTATCTACATTATCTAACAGCATGTCCTGGTACATGGTCGTGGTTGGGGAGGTGTGCGAAAAGACCTAATTTTGGAGACAACACCCTTAAGGAATATACTCAGGGGTGTAGTAAATACAGTATATTAACCCCACAAGTGTTTCACAGATTTTTCTTCTATAAACGCACTTAAAAACTTGAAAAAAAGCTACAATATGGCATTATATGATATCACGGCTCATGTGCCATTCACTTGAAATCAATGGAATGGCACATGACTATGGAAGCCACTGATATTTTTTTTTTCAAGGGCACCTTTTTATATTGAATAATTATATCAGTATTGGTCAAAACGTTCCAAGAGATCAGAATTGTGTCTGGAAGATACTTATCACATATATCACATAGCTAATTCATTCTATTATTTAGCATTTAAACATACTATAAAATGGGTAATCACATCATGAATCCCATAGGGACTCTAGCTACCTTCCAATGCTGGTTCATGGTTCATTTTCTCACACTTTTCCTGAAAACTCCAGGGCACACTCTTCCTTTTTTCTTTAATAGATTTGTCTGACATATGTGTGAGCCATTTGTCTCCATGTTCATGAACAAATAGGGGATTGATGATAAAGAGGGCACCATTTTCTGATGTGACCTGTATAGAACAGAACTGATGTTCCTGTTTGTTGCTCTGTGTCAGATCCAGTTTCATGCTCTATATGTAAAATGCTCTAGTTAATTCATATAAACTCTCCGGAGTCCTGAAATAAAGTACAAAAATGTAACACAGTTACCAATATTATACGAGTACTAATATCATAGAATTAGATTTTATCTACAGATGAAAAATCAAGAACATACAACCATATCACAGGCATTTTCACATGAACAAGTCATGCTATTTTACAGTTGTAATATCTTTGTTGCTGCAGGTGGCTTTTCAGAATAATCTATCATGCATCGGTGAAAAATAGCTCTAATTCTAGCCAGTGTCAGACTGGGGTGCTTGTGGCCTCTCAATGGAGTTGATTCTTGAGGCCCCCCAGTGGAGTTGATTCTTGGGGCCCCCCAGTTGAGTTGATTCTTTGGCCTCCCCAGTGGAGTTCATTCTTGGGGCCCCCAGTGGAGTTGATTCTAGGGGCCCCCAGTTGAGTTCATTCTTGGGGCCCCCCAGTGGAGATGATTCTTGCCCCCCCAGTGGAGTTGAGTCCATGGGGTCCACCAATTGAGTTGATTCTTGGGGACCAATTGAAATTATTTTTGGGACCTACCAGTGGAGTTGATTCTTGGGACCCACCCTACAGCTACTACACATTATTGCATATACTACACATGACTCTTGCACTCTGTCTCTTGCCTAACTTTCTCTGCCTTTCTCTCAGAAAACCAGCCCCAGCCCTGCCTTTAGCCAGGATCCCACCATACCCAGAGTCACACTCTGGGTATGGCATTTTTCAATATTTATTTCATTTCTAAAAAAAATGCCATTAACTTCATGTGTGTTTTAAAAGTTTTATAAAAAAAATAAAAACACATCATATTTCAGAAATGAAGTGAAGGGCTCCTAACAGTGACTAGTGCCCAACTGTCACCAGCAGAAATAAACATGAGTGCGTGTATGAGTTTTTTATTTTATCAGGGCAGCAATACTTTCAATTTATTTTAAAAATGAGCAACTCCTTAAAACATGCTGCATTTGTCAGAAGTATGGTATGAAAAATGGTACAAACAAAAAATATTTATTTGTTATGCTTTTTTTTTATTTTACTTTTGGCTTTTAGCAAACATCAGGACAACAGCATTTTTTGCGGAGCAAAAATACTGATAAAAAAAAAGAGAAAAACGTGGCAAAAAACATATTTTCCAAAAAATTCTAAGTGAGAAAACCACCGTAGAACTAATCTGAAAACCATACAATTTTTTATCTTTTTACAGAAAGTGATAGGCCTTCACACTTCTAGTCTGAACTACATTTTTGTCAAAAAAAACCTCAGAAACTACATGCTTTTTTTTTAGGCTTCATGTGATTTTACATGCTGTTTTGTAGAATTATTTGAGGACTGGAACATTATTTTTTTTTTCTGGTGCACCTTTTCCATCAAAAATAGTATGATTCATAATATGTTTTGGAATATGGAAAAAGGCTCCAAAAAGGCTGCTGACCCAAAGTGCAAAAACACACTACAAAAAAAAGCACTGTGCATAGTGCATTTATTGATTTACAGCTACAGTAGCTGACAAAAGTGAGGACACCCCTCACATTTTTGGAAATACTGTATTATATCATTTCATGGGACAACACTGAAGATATGACACTTTGATACACTGTAAAGTTGTCAGTGTACAGTTTAGATTTGGTGTGCATTCAAAATAAAGTCATCAATTTCTAAACCACTGGCAACAAAAGTGAGTACACCCCTAAGTGAAAATGGAAAATTTTGCCCAAAGTGTCAACATTTTGTGTTGCCACCATTATTTTCCAGCACTGCCTTAAGTCTTTTGGGCATGAAGCTCACTAGAGCTTCACAGGTAGCAGCCACTAGAATCCTCTTTCATTGCCCCAGGACATCACAGAGCTAGTGAATGCGAGGGTCCTTGTGCTCCTCCACCTTCCATTTGAGGATACCCCACATATGCTCAATGGGGTTTAGGTCTTGGCCAGTCCAGCATCTTTACCCTCATTTTCTTTAGCAAGGCAGTGGCTGTCTTGGAGGTGTATTTGGGATCGATATCATATTGGCAGTGGCGGGACAATGGGTAAGTGAAGGTAGACGACCGCCTAGGGAGCAAGGAGATATGTAGTGGTCTGAATTTTCCATAGGGAAGCATTGTATATCTTACTTGCCTAGGGCACCAGCATACTTTGACCTAGTATTGCATGTTCCAACATTCCATCCCGCCATGCGGCCCAGTTTATTAAGTGAGGGGATCGTGCTCTGCTTCAGTATGTCACAGTACATGTTGACATCCATAGTTCCCTCAATGAACTGTAGCTCTCCACAGCCGGCAGAACTCATGCAGCCTCAAACCATGACACTTCCACCACCATGCTTGACTTTAGGCAAGACACACTTGTCTGTGTACTCCTTACCGGGTTGTCGACACACAAGCTTGACACCATCTGTATAATATAAGTTTACCTTGGTTCCAGTAATACATGTCCTTAGTCTGCTTGTCTACAACAAACTGTTTGCGGGTTTTCTTGTGCATCATCTTTAGAAGATACTTCCTTCTGGGACGACAGCCATGCAGACCAATTTGATGCAGTTTACTTTATATGGTCTGAGCATATTCACCACCCCCTTAACCTCTGCAGCAATGCTAACAGCACTAATATTTTGTGTATTTTGAAAATACAATCTCTGGATATGATGATGAGCACATGCACACAACTTCTTTGGTCAACCATAGTGAGGCCTGTTCTGAGTGGATTCTGTCTTGTTAAACCACTATATGGTCTTGGCCACTGTGCTGCAGCTCAATTTCAGGGTTTTGCCAATCTTCTTATAGCCTACGCTATCTTTATTTAGAGCAACAATTCTCTTTTTCAGATCCTCAGACAGCGCTCTGCCATGAGGTGACATGTTGAACTTACAGTGACCAGTATTAGAGTATGAGAGCGATAACACTAAATTTAACACACACTGCTCCCCAATCACACCTGAGACCTTGTAACACTAACGAGTGAAATGACACCGTGGAGGGAAAATGGCAAATTGGACAAATATTTTTCATTTTCACTTAGTGGTGTACTCACTTTTGTTGCCAGCGGTTTAGACATTGATGGATGTATATTGAGTTATTTTGAGGGCATACCAAATTAACCCTGTTATACAAGCTGTACACTGACTACTTTACATTGTATCAAAGTATCATATCTTCAGTGTTGTCCCATGGAAAGACATAATGCAGTATTTTCAAAAATGTGAGGGGTGAACTCACACCTGGCCACTGCAGTTTTAAAAAAAAAAAAAGCTTACAAAAAATGCACGTGGTTTTAGTAGCGTTTTTACAGGTGTTTTTTGTTGTTTTTTTTCGCAAAACTACAATGTCTGAAACTGCCCTTAGACTGTATTCAAACTTTGTGGTCATATTTGGGGCTTTTGCTATAAAGGGAAACTGCATATATGCAAAATGTTTTTTAATAAATTCTTGCAAAAATTTTGAACCACAAGAGATATTGCAAATCTGATTGCAGCAATCAATTTCTGAAACAGTTCTGTTCTACTTCGATCTACTACATGACCACCTTCCCATTGGAAAAAAATCGTCCATGATCCAAAATGATGCCTTGCAAGATGGCGGCCATGTTTGGACAAAACCAAAAAAAAACCCCCCCCAAACCAATACGGGGGTATTAAAATTAAAATTGAATTTTCCTTTTTTTTGACCCCCTTTTTAAAGGTTGGGGTTTAGACAAAAATTTTTGGGTGCTAAAAAAGGGGTTTTTCAGCTTTCCCTTAAAAAAACTGGGATTTTAATTTTTGTTGGTTTAGAGTGGGGCAAATTTTTAATTGGGCCTTAAACCCCCGGGGTTAAAAAAACTTTATGAAAAAACTTTTTTTTTTTTTTAAAAAAAATTTTTAAAAATTAAAACCCCCCCCCCCTTTTAGGTTTTCCCCAAAAATTTGGAAAAAAAAAAAAACCCGCTAATTTTTTTCATTTGGAACATTAAAAATTGGCTGGGCAAAAAAAAATTTTTTTTTAAAGTTATTTTTTTAAAAAAGGTTTAAAAAAGCACGGGGCCCCCTTTTTAATAGGTTGGGGGTTTTTTAAAAAAAAAAATTTGGGGACCCGGGCAAATTTTGGTGTTTCTAAAAATGGCAAAGCCCCCCCAAAAAATTCCCACCCCCCCCTTTTGTTTTTTTTGGAGGGTCCCCACCTTGGGGCCCCTTTTTTCCCACCCTCCCCACCCTTTCAAAAAAGGGGTCTTTTAAAATGTAATGGGCCTTTCCCCGTTTTTGGCCAAACTTTAAAAAAAAGGGGGTTCCTGCTGAACACAAATTCCTTTTGGGCCTGTTTAAAAAAGGGGGGAAAATTCCCCCTTTTAAGGAAGGCCCCCCTTTTCCTTCGGCAATTAACCCGGGCCAAACCAAAAATTTGAGCCAATTTAAAAAGGCCGCTCTTTTAATGGAAAGTTACAGAAAAAAAAAAAAAAAAAAATTAAAACCTGCCCGGTTTAATAAAACAAAAAAAAACCCCAAAAAAATCCCTTTTTCCGAACCCAAAAACACAGAAACCTCCAAAAAGCCTTTCCCCACCTTTAGCGGGTAACCCCCCCCTGAAGGGAAGTTCTGCAGCCCCCCCCTTTAGGGGAGCCCCCCTGGGCCAAATACAGCCCGCCCAAAGCCAAAGGGGGCCCCAAATGCATCCCCCCCACCCCACCCGCAAACTTTTCAAACCCCTAAAAAAACCCCAAAACCCTTTAATTTTAACTTTCTTTTTTTTCGGGAACTTGGGGGAAACATACCCCCCAAAAACCCCCACCTTTCCCACTTGGCCCAAAGTTTCTTTGGTTACAAAGACAGAGTCACAGAAAAGGATAATCTAGGAAAAGTCATTTGTTTTTGATATTCTTATCATTTTCATGTAGTGTTCCTTTATGAGAACAATAACTAAGCTAAACTGTTGCAATCAAGTTGCTTGACACAAGCAATATTTTGAAACAAGGTGCTTACTTCTTCAGAAATCAAATTGTGATAACACTTTAATTATAAAGGAAGTGTTACTTTTTAACTTAAAAGGGTTTTCCCATCCAGCTGTTTTATACAGCCTCTTTAGGCTCACATGGCCAGTGCACACTGTGGGCAGTCAATATGGGTGATATTTCACTCCCGCTAGCCCAATTTATCTGTCCTTGTACGCGACTTACGATAAAGGGGGTTTTAAAAAACGAATGACATATTCACTTGAAACTGTATTTTGTGGGGGGAAACTGCGATTGAGGAGTTTTTTCCCATTCACACTCATTTTCCCTGTTTTTTTCATACAAAATAACAGGTCACTCTGAAGCCCGACCAAAACCTAGGGTTCTGATCCCTCCGTTTTCTTAACTTATTTTTTTTTAGTGAAAAAAAAAAATCAGAGTCTAGGAACAAACGTGTCCTGCTAAAAAGACCAGCAGGGGGGATGTCACCTCCCAGCCATGGTTGGGGAGAGAAGGTGTCATTAACCTAGGGAACAGGAAAGGGGAATTCTTTAGCACTAAAATGAAGAAAATTGGAACACAATGATTGGTTTTTAAACTTTATATATCTTTTCTTTTATGTTTAAACTAACAATGAGACGGGGGGAAACCTTTAAAAAGGGCTTATACAGCTCAAATAATCAATTTACACATGACAAGGAAAGTTTTCCCTAACCTTACAAAGTTATATAACATGGCAAAAAAATGTCTTCCTTCGAACCAGAGGAGAAATGTGGATGAGATGAAGAGGAAGATTACTGGTCTTAGAAGAAAATTTTTCCCCAATATTTAAAAAGCCCAGCATTCATTGATCATTCAACCACATGGTGTCAGTATTTAGGTTACAAACCAACACAGGGGCAAAGGCAAAAGCTTGGGTAGAAGGCAACAACTGTTGACATAATTATTAGAAAATGGAAGAAACACAATATGACTGTCAATCTTCTGCAATCTAGGGATCCATGCAAGATCCCGCCTCGAGGGGTAAGGATGATTCTGAGAAAAGTCAGAAATCCTGCAGTCAACTTGCTCAAGTCAGCACATGTTCAAGTTGAAGTTGGGCCCGGCTTCTGGGTTCCAAAAGGGGCAGAGAAAGGTCAGTTTCAATTAACCCCAAAAAAATTTTTAACAACTCCACACTGGTTTGGGGAAGAAATAGGATAAGTACAACCCCCAAAAAATCTTCCCAAACCTGAAGCATGAGGGGGAAACACAAATTTTTTTGGGTGGTTTTCTACAAAGGGGGAAAGGGGGGAGACGCATTTTATTGAAAGGGAAAGGGTGAATGGGTTTATGTATCGCAAGTTTTTTTTGCCAAAAAAACCTCTTTCCCTCATAAGCACTTTTAAGAATGATTATGGGTGGGGGCTTCCCCGCAGGCAATGACCCAAAAAACCTTTTAAAGGCAACTAAGAGAGCTCCATAAGAAAACATTTCAAGGCCTGGAGTGGCCTAGCCAGTCTCCAGTCCTGAACCCAACTGAAAATCTTTGGAGGTAGCTGAAACAACAGCACCAAAACCTGAAAAATCTGTATGGAGGAGTGGGCCAAAATCCCTGCCTTTAGCAACCTTTGGGCAAGAATTACAGAAAATTCTGACCCTGTAACGCAAACAAAGTTTTGTACCCAAATTTAATTCTGTTTTTCATGTACAAATCCTTTCAGCAATAAAAACAAATTAATTATTTAAAAAACATACAGGGGATTTTCGGATTTTTTTTAGATTCTGTCCTTCACAGTTGATGTGCCTACAATAAAAATTACAGACCTCTCCGTTCTTTGTAGGTGGGAAAACTTGAAGAATGGCCAGTGTATCAAATACTTATGTTCCCAATTGTTAAAGACCTTGCTCTCCTCCTCCCTTTTTTCAGGTTGCCCCACAGGGTCTAGGTCTGGAGACATGCTTAACCAGTCTAGCTCAATTACCCTCATTTTTAGCAAGCCAGTGGTCGCCTTGGAGGTGTGTTTAAGGTTGTTATCATGTTGGATTATTGCCCTGAGTCCCAGTTTCTGGAGGGAAGGGACCATGCTCTGCTTCAGTATGTCACAGTATATGGCATTCATGGTTCCCTTAATGAACTTCCCACAGTTGGCAGCACTCAAACCATGACACTCCCACCACCATGCTTAACTAAAAGCAAGACACATTTGTCTTTGTACTCCTCACCCGGCAGCTGCCACACACGCTTGACATCATACAAACCAAAAAACCAAATACATTTATCTTGGTCTCATTCGAACACAGGACATGGTTCCAGTAATCCATGTCTTTTGAAGAGGCTTCCTTCGGAATGACAACCATGCAGACCAATTTGATACAGTGTGAGGCATATAGTCTGAGCACTGACAGGCTGACATCCCACCTCTTTAACCTCTTTAACCTCTGCAGCAATGCTGGTAGCACTCATACATCTATTTTGAAAATACAATCTCTAGATGTGATGCTAAGCATGTGCACTCAACTTGTTTGGTTGACCATGCCTAGGCCTGTTCTGAGTGGAACCTGTCTTGTTAAACTGATGTATGGTCTTGGCCACTGTGCTGCAGTTCAGTTGCGGAGTGTTGACTATCTTCTTATAGCTAAGCCATCTTTATATAGAGCAACAATTCTTTTTTTCAGATCCTAAGACAGTTCTTTGCCATAGGGTGACATGTTGAACTTCCAGTGTTCAGTATGACAGGGTTTGAGAGCGATAACACCAAATTTAACACTGCTCCCCAATCACACCTGAGACCTTGTAATCACAAATCATATGACACCGTGGAGGGAAAATGGCAAATTTGGCACAATTTGTCCATTTTCACTTATGGGTGTACTCACTTTTGGTACCAGTGATCCAGAGATTGATGGCTGTGTGCTGAGTTATTTTGAGGGCACAATAAGCTGTACATTGATTACTTTATATCAGGGGTCTCAAACTGCGACCCTCAAGCTGTTGGGAAACTACAGCTTCCATCATGCATTTATATAATCTTTAATAGTGGTCATGATGGGAGTTGTAGTTTCCCAACAGCTGGAGGGCTGCAGTTTGAGACCCCTGCTTTACATTATATCAAAGTGTCATATCTTGAGTGTTGTCCATGAAATAATAGACAGTATTTACAATATGTGATATATATAATATATCAAATTATATATATATATATATATATATACATAATATATATATATATATATATTTATATATATATATATTATGTGTATATATATTAACATATATATATATAATATTATTATATATATATACAACATAATTTATATATATATATATATACATATATACATACATATATAGAGTCTAGATACTATATCAGTATGATCTAGGCTTATGCCATGAATTATCTTTATACTAAAAATTCAGAAATACTGTTAATAGCCATTTTGAGGTGGTTTATGGTATTTTCAGCACTTTTTTTCTTTGCTTCCCTGTCTACACCCTGGAGTTGCTGGTAATTGTACTGTTGGAGGCAGACTTTGAGCAGAATTAGTCTACCTCTCTTGTGGCACCTGACAGTATATTTCCTTCTTACTTTCTCTACAGGTACGTATTGTGGGATCCAGAGTAGTGAAGATATATACCGTGCAGTATTCACAGTATCCACTCACTTAGAAATCAAACATTAAAGGGCTGCTTATATTGCCTGCCCTGCAGCAAACTGAATGTTACTTATACAGAATACTGACTGTAAATATATTGACTGTGCACGCATGTTCAAAATCACATTAAGTGGGCGTGCACATTGCTAAAAACTTTGAACACCAGGTGGTATCAAATTATGTAACTTAATGTCACAACTGTTCAAGGGTTCATTTTTGTTTTTTTAACAGCATGAAAATGGCAAACAGATTTTTTTTGTATAATGAAGGAAATCAATTTTATATTCAGTTGCAGCAAAAAACCATTAAGTGATGATAATATTTTTGTTGGGCTTTATATGGCAGTATTATATAGGTAATATTTGACACTATTATGTGCATTTAAGATGATTAGAAAATCAGCCTAAAACACCAGTTAGGTGGGCTACTTTGATTTTGTTTTTAAAACTGGTCCTGCAACTAAGACACTTGTTAGTGGCTAGTCACTGTACCAAAATGCTATCAGAGATCTTATACAGCACACCTACCACAATAAAAATAATACATACTAGAGATACCTACAGAAAGCAACAAACATGCTTCCAAAATTTGGTAACAAAACAGAACTATAAATGCGGAGAGCAAATATACATTCATCTACAATAAGAAATTGAAAAAAATGTTTTAACTATTTGAACATATAAAATAAAAAATAATTTTATATATTGTCGTTAAAAAATTATATTATATTACAGTAATCGGTTTCCAGATTTAGTAACAGCACAATTTGAGATCCTACAAGTCATAAGGAATTTATTTAAAAAAATGTAAATGTATTACATATATTTAATATTACACACACACTATATATGTATGTAAATAATATATATATATAATATATATATATATATATAATATCACACAACACTGTGTGTAGTATGTATATATATATATATATATATATAATATTTATATTATATATACTGTGTGTGTATATATATATATATATTTATATATATATATATTATATATATATATATATATATATGCCAAGTCTAAAGGTCATATAGAACAAAAACTGTCTGCACATAGTCATTAAAAGGGTCTGTTAATACAGTTAATACTATATCATAGTAATGAGTTTCCAAATGAGTAATTGAGCGACTGACTGCACAATTTTAGATCCTACAAGGTATAACAGACATATCTAAACATTGGGATATACAGTAAAAGTATAAAAGAACCTGCAGATACAGTTGATATTATATTGCAGTAACATGTTTACAAATATGTACTGTATATATGTATGTATATATGTTGATAAGGGTTGCGTGCTTTTTCACTTACCTAAGATTCTACCGTTAATGTATCCGGAGGAATGAAGCCCTATGTGGGATGCTGCATTAAAAAGTGCAATGCTTGACTTCCTAAAGCCCTGTAACAGGAAGGGGTCAGCTCAGAAAGTCCACTCTCCCTCCTTTCTGTATTTCCTTCACAATACATTGTACTTCTCTGTGTGGTTTGCATATTCACTTCTGTCTGGTGATATATGTGCAAGGTACATGACTGGAAACAGTAAGTTACTTGCTGGAGTGCTTGGCTTTCCAAATATTAACCAGCTAATAGTTGTGAGTTGCAGCAGGCATATATTTGGAGGGAACCTATATCCTATCCATATTGTTAAGATGAGTGGGATAAAGAATTCAGAAAAGTTAGGTTTCCTCAGAAAACTTTGGTAAGTCAATTGTCTGGGTGTGGATTTTTATGGAATAGTGGACGGGTTGGAGTGGGCCCCCTATTCTCTCTCCCTTCAGTGGTCTTAGTTCAGGTAAAGCTCCTGGGCTTGTTAGTGACTATATCTGTAGTTTGCAGTTAGTACAGACTTGGATTAGAGCCTGGAAGCCACATAAAACTGGTGTGGATAATCTATGAACAATCCTGTGCTATTTCATGTGTCTACGGTACTTGAGAGAACCCTGTGTGTAGTCATAGCCCAGGTGGGCAGGTATTTATTCTGTATTTTCTACAAATATCTTCGCTGCAGCTTATCTTGCTGAACTTTGCCACGCTAAAGCCAAATAGGACTTTAAAACTTGAGCTGCACAAGAACTTAGTTTCCGCCTACTAAACGTGATGGAGGATTTCCTGCACTGGTGATTACCTATAGCCACATGCAATGAATCTGTTAACTACACCCTTGATTTTTTGGTACAATGTTTAGATGAAGGCCAAACAGGATTTTTTTTTAGCTAGATTTTCCCATCTTAAATACTCAGTGACACTTTGGGCCACATGTATGAAAACTGTTTAGGTCTAAAATCATTTTTTGGCCTACAACCTAAGGGGTCCATCCAATGACAGAAAAATCCCGGTCGGTTATTGTCTGTTTTTTGGGCCCGTCCCCATGGCCGCGGAGGGGTGGGGGGATGGCTTTTTCCCCTTAACATTGAGAAGCACAGATTCCGTCCGGAAACCGGAAGGAACGATTGGGGCTCCACAATGTTTTGGCGCCGGCCCGCGGCGGAAAAACCGCCGGACGGAAAAAACCGCGCAGTGGGGACTGCTGCATGGGTTTTTCCATAGAGCACCATTGTTCTAATTTTCGGCTGGTTTTTCAGGCGGTCTGAAAAACTGCAAACCGGCTGAAAAACTGGCCGAAAACCCGTGCCGTGGGGACATGCCCAAACAGTTTTCATACATGTGGCCCTTATAGTTCACAATAGTGCACTAAGTTGGATTCTGGCCCACCTTGCGGCAAAATTTAATGTACATGTCTTGCATCACATTTTCTTTTACCAAGTTTTAGACAATTTTTGTGCTTCACTTGGCGTCGTCTAGAAAAGCTGGCGTGTCTGGAGAAAGGGTGTTTGACTTAAATTGCACCAAGGCAAAGGCTGCTTTAAAGTCCCTGTAAACAAATGTGGAAAGAGGTGTAATAAATATGTGGACAGCTTAGGCTGGCCAAATACGCTAGACAACTGCCAGAAGATCTACTGTACAGATGTCAACAGGACTAGGTTACAATCTAATGTATCCCACTTGTAAAATAAAAAAAAAATCTGTTACTTACTTATCCCATTGTCGCCATTTCAGTGCTGCTGGAGCTCTGGTGTCCCTCACCAGTTACCAAGCAGTAATGTCCCGTTCATGAGCCAATTACTAGCCTTATTGGTCATGTACTGTAGATGCAGGCATGTAACTGTTCGAGCCGCTGAGTGGTTCATGGTCACATGAGCCATGAATGAGACGTCACTTTACCGGAATGGCGAGAACAGTGCTGGTTTATTTTTAAGTTTATAGCAGTGAGCAACATTTTAAAAGTGAAAAACCCCTTTAAAAAATTGATGCTTTCCCATCGAACTTATTTTGCATGGTAATTCTGGCATTTTTTTCTAGGCCTCATAGATTTTTTAATGAACACTACTAGAAATATATGTTTTTGTAGCAAAAAGCAATGTGGGAATCTATCATAAGGCTATGGTCACACGGCGTAATTGCGGCATGTACAGTGCGGCCGCAATTACGTCGGGTGATTTGGGAATCGCGCTGATCAGTGCGTACTCCCGCGGCATTGGGGGTGGCGTCTACCCGCTGGCCCCATTAACATGCATTACTTGCGGCACATATTCGCCACAAGTAATTGATATGTCACTTATCAACCCCCACGTTCTCTATGAGAACTATGGATTATCGTAATTTTGCCGCGCATTTCGCTCGTATTAGAGCGCAAATACGACGCAAAATGCGCGCCGAAATGTGCCCGTGTGAACATAACCAACAGACAGTGTCTTTTTGAAGAATCTGGTACATTCTGTCTTTGGGAAAAGACCAGTTGTTCTTATGTTGCTCGAGTAATGTAATAATAAATTTTTCTCACTAAATGCAACATCCCTAAAATTAAAGCTACCAGTAAGGATTTCTTCTGTTATTTATTTATATGTATTTTATTTTTTTGGGAGGAGAGGAGGTTCCGTAGCAAAAATGCCAAAGCAGCTCTGGTGCAGTTTTTTTATTCAATATCGGGAGTAAATTCCAAATGAATAGGATGAACTTACACTTCTCCCTCCTGCTGCATCCACTACTGGCATTGGCCCTAAAAGCTATGTCAAAAATTGCAGTAGCTTTTTTTTATTTTTTATAAAATACTGTATGTGTAAAAGTAGATTGTGTGTGACATTATCTATTATAAAAAGCTACCATGAAGAGATTCACTATTCAGATGCATCACAGTCTACAATATTGCCATGTGTCTTGCATTACATGCTGCCCTTCTCTTTGACAATCTTTTCCAGAGCTTCTTCTCTACACTGACAACTGTATATAATAAAATAAAGAATTTCTCTAAGACAAAAAACCCTCAGCACTGAATTCATGGAACATTTAGGCTACCGCATTGCTATCTTTTCTGTATAAAAAGGGTGGTTTCTAGTGCTCAATTTGATCAAATTGTGTATGCTCACCTATCATGCCAAGGCAACCTCATCAGGTGGGTCCTGGGAATCCTATGTGTTGTATGGAGTTTGCTGTACTTGGGTCCAGGTATGTAAGTATGACACACAAAAGTCAACTCCACAGCCAGTCGCATAATATATATGACAAGTTTCAACCTACACTGTGTTTTCAGTCACAACTATGCTTGTGATATGCATATATATGGTATGATACACATAAACCTATACAAAATACATAGTAACAGGCTATAATTACTGAATCACTAATTGTAAAATGAACGCCTATATGTAAATCTGGTTCCTGTAATGACTGCCAAAACACTAAAAATGCTTACCTTATGGCATGAAGAGCGTTACATGAATGGGAAGTGTGGGCTATATCGTGTCACAGAAAAAAACTACACCTTTACTGGAATCTACAAACTGCACTTCCACCTTCTCATTTCCTATGTTGTATTTTGTCTGCTGTTGGTGTAGTAAGATACACACTCTATAGTAACCACAAAAAGATACAGAGACTTAAAAGGCAAAGCATACTCTAAAATACATTTCCACATTCCCAGGGATAATAAACTAGAGTAGACCTGTCATTACTTGAAAAAACTTGTATCCCAATGAAATAAAAATTCTGGAGCATTTTTAGTCTTACGGGATTTTTGCCATCCCTTGTTTTTTTGCTGTTAGAAAAAAAGGGTTTTAAATTTTGGACAACTGGGTTTTTTACCATTCCTCTTTTTTAATGGGGTTTGGGCTTTAAAAACAAAATTGCCCAGTCAGTCCCAATAATCTCAATTTGGGGGGGCCCACACTTGGTTGTCAATAGGAATGGGATGAGTCCCATACTGCTGGGGTTTTTAAACCCCAAATTTTTTGTTTGGTTTTAAAACCCACATTTCTACATTGGGGGTAGGAAAGGGTTCCTTAATGCGGAAAGGGGGTTTTTTTTTTTAAAATACGGGGCCATTGGTTAGCTGTTTAATTGCAGCAAAAAACTCGGCATTTAAACGGGGCAGGGGTTTGGAGCCACCCCCTTTCCTGCACTTTTAAAAACCCCCCTTGGGGAAATGTTTACATGGATGAAAAGGGGAATTTTTTGGGTGTTTATTGAGGTTTAAAACAGGGGAAAAAATACGAACCCCCAATTTTGGGGGTTTTAAATTCATAGCTTTTTAATAAGAGCTGGGGGTTTTACGCTTGTCCCCCCTGCTTTGTATAGTAGGGCGGGGAGGGGGAAAAAATTTTTAACGGGGTTTTGGGGCAATGCTTTTTTCTAGGGGGCCATTGCCCCCTCCCCCGTTTTTGGAATTAAAGGGTGATAAAGCGCGGGGGTTTTCAAAAACCCCCGGGTTTGTATTGCCGCCCCCACGAAAGCCGTGGGGAACATACCCTTTAAGACGCTGTGGCAAAAGGAGGGCCCGGCATCAAAAATCAAGAAAAAAACGGGCCCCACGCCCCCTTTTCCCCAACACTTCGATCGGGGCCCCACGGCAAAAATTGTGGGGGGTAGATCGTTTAAAACAGGGAACTGGAAGCCTTTTTACGGCTCCCAAAACTCCCAAAATTTTTTTGATTTTGTTACTTCGGGGGGCAGGCAGGAAGAAAAAAAACTGCCTTTTTTGAAAACCCCCAATCCCCATTGTTTACAATGCATTGATGTATAAATGATCGGCCCTATTGGTAAAAGAAACCCTAGCGGGACTCAAATTTAAAAGTAAAAAGAAAAAATTTTTAAAAGGGTAAAAAAAAAAAAAAAAATAAAATTTCAAAATCCCCTTGCCTTTTCCCTTTTTAAAACAAAAAAAAAAAAAATAAAAAAAAAAATTTCCAAAAATTTTGGTAATGGGGCGCTTCCGAAAAAGGGGTTGGATCAAATTAAAAAATATAAAACATCATTTTAATCCAAAAAAAAAAAATTTGTTTTTTGGAAAACCCCCTTTAAAAAGGGAAAAAAACAAAAATTCCAAAACCCCAGATTTTTTTGCGGGCCCCGGCGGGCCCCCCTTTTTTTGGTCATTTCAACTTCCCTAAAATTGGGTTTAATTTTTATTTTAAAAAAGCCCTTCTTTTGTTTCCCAATTTTGGGTGCAACCCCTTTAAAAATTTTTAACCTTTGGTTTTGCAAAAAAAAATTCCCCTTTTAACTAAAGTCCGTAAAGTTTGTTATTTTTACAAAATTCAACCCCAAAATTTTTTTTAATCAAAAATTTAAGATTGTTTTTTGGGAAATTTTTTTTTTCTATCCAAAAAACATAACAAAAAAACCGTAAAAATTTTTGGGAAAAAAATTGCCCTTTGGTGAAAAAATTACAAAAAACCCCCCTATAAGGAATTTAACAAAAAAAAAAAAAAATTTTGGTTTTTTAACCAAAAAAAAAATTGGGAAAAAACCTTTTTAAAAAAACAAAAAAATTTTCCGCATACGGGGAGCGAGTACTTTTTTTTCCACATTTTGCCCCACTTATTTTTTTTTTTTGGGGTTTTCCCTTTTACTTTTTTTGGGGTTAACATGATAAAAACACTAAAAAAGTACATCTTGCCCCTTGCAAAAAAAAAACCCCTCATATGTGTTGTAGAGGAAAAGAAAAAAAAAATAGGGCTGGGGGGGAAGGTGGGGGGGGGGAACGAAAAAAAAATAGGCCCGGGGTCAAAAAAAAATTTTGTGTAATCTTTGCCCACCAATACAATTTCCCCCTTTAAAAAAGGGACCCTTTAGGGTCAGCCGACAGATCCTTTTTTAAATTTGCAAAAAAAAAGCTTCCTTTGGCTTCTTTTTGGCTACCCCAATTTCGGGAACCCCTTTTTCCCTGTTTATTTCCAAAAAAGGTTTAATAAATCATTTTTGGACAAAATTTGTGGAAGGTAAAAGGGTTTTTTGATCCCCGGGGTTTTCAAAATTGCTGAAAACCCCCCAAAAAAAAAAAACAGTGCTTCCCCACTTTTTTCCGGGTCGCTTTTTCTCAAAAAAGCGAGTCAAAATGGTCCCCTTTAATATAACCTCCTGACCTCTCTGGGTTTTTAAAACCAGTAAAGGGGACAGGGGGAATCTATTTTGGCGTTAAAAAATTCATATTTATATACTTATAACAAAACTACATTTCTGAAGACATTACACCATTACTTCTTTTACATCTTTGTGTCATAATTTTGAACCCAAATATTTTAAAAAAAGTTTGGCTGTAGATGGGGTCGGGGTTTGTTTTTTACTTTTGGGCAAATTTCCTGTTGAAACTCAGATAAAAATTTTTCCCTTTTTGGGGGTTTTGTATAAAAAAATTACTAAAATTTTGGGGGACCCCCGGCATCCTTCCCCTTTCTCTGGAAGTTAGATTTAAACCGGAAACTCTTTGGGAGGGAAAAACCAAATTAGGGGACATCCCAAAAATAAACAAAAACAACATAAGGGTCACCAAAAAAATTGGGTTAGGAAAGGGGGCCTTTTCCCGGGTGATGTCAGCAAAAAATTTTTTTTTTTTAAAGGTCATTTCTGAAAATTTTTCCCTCTTTGGCATTGTTTTAAAACATACCCCCAAAGTCACCAACCACCCAATTTGCCAAAACTTCTGCTTTTATAGAGGGTGGTCACACCTGAGGATAAAAATTTTTAATAAAAGTTTTGGGTTTTGCAAGAAAAAACCAATTTTCTGTTTTGAAAAATTTTAATTCTTAATTTAAAAAATTTTTTAAAAATTTTTAAAATTTTAGGTTTTTGAAATTTTTAAGGCTAAAGGGAAAATTTTAAAAAATTTCGAAATTTAAAAATTTTTAAAATTCCAAAGGGTAGGAGAAATTCTTTTTTTTGGGAATTATTTTGGGGTTGTTAAAAAAGTTTGGGAATCCATTTGAAAAAAGGGGCTCTAAACCCCCCGTTTCCTGGTAAACCCCGGTTTAATTCCTTTGAAAAAAAAAACCCTCGTGGGTGGCACACCTTTTATTTTTGGTTTCCCTTTTGGAGTTCCCCAATGCTGTTACATGAAAAAAAAAATTTTTAAAAAAATTTTTATTTTTTGTTTTTTCAACCTAAAAAAACCGATGGGAACCATGTTGTTTTTAAATTTCCAAAAAGGTTTCCTTTTCCCAACATTTGGGTTTTTAAAGGGGGGTTTAAAATGGTTGCAGGGGTTGCGAACGGGGCCACCTAACCTTTTTTTCCCTGAAAGATAAACCCAAAAAAAACCTTTAAACCCAAAAACCTGTTTTTTTTGGGGGGGTTTCTTTTGGGGGTTTCTTTCGAATCCCTAAACATTAAAAAATAAAAGCAGCCAAAAATTTTTTTTGGGTTTTTCCCCAAAAATTTTTTCCTTTAGGGCGGGGTCGGGGCCCACCCAGTTGTTTTTTTTTTTTAACCCAAAAAATCTTTTGAAAACTTTTTTTTAACTGCAAGGGTTAGAAGGGGTTTTATCAATCTGGCAAAGGGAACAGAAAAACCCCCTAAAATTTGGATAGTGGGCCCCCCAAAAAACAAAATTAACCAAATCCCCCCCAAAATGAAAATAAAACCCCCTGTAGATTTAAAAACCCCCCTAAAACCCCACAAAAAAAATTTAAAAATAAAATTTTTCCCCTTGAAAACAATTTTAGAATTTTTTCCCCCAAAACTTTCCCCCCCTAAAAAATTGACTCAAGCCCCCCAAAACCCACAAAATTTTAAACCCCATTTTCCCCCCAAAAAAATCCCCCCACATAAAATTTACCCCTCCCCCCAATAAAAACCCCCCAAAACTTCCCCCCTTTTTCCTACCCACATAAATTTCCTAAAATTACATTTAATTAAACCCCCCAAAAAAAATATTAAAACCCCCCCCCCAAAAATTTTTTACCCCAATTTTTAAATTCCCCCCCCTCCCCCACAACTTCCCCCTTAAAACCCCAAAAAATTCCAAATTTTTAAATTTTCCCCCCAATTTTTAAATTCCACCCCACTCCTGGGCCCCCAGCGGCCGGGTGCCCACGGCGTTCCCCGGCTATCCCCCGCAGTCGAGCCTGCCTCAACAGAAACCTGATAGACCCATTGTAGTCTTGTAGTGTCTCTCATAAATCGGATCCGGTTCCACAGTTGGGATAAAGGCTTCAAATGGTAGCAGCAGATGCGAACGTGGCCTTACCTACACACTATTTGTTCAGTGCAAAGATAACACAGCCATTTACACACAAAGCATAGTCATTTTTTGCAGTGTCTGTTCTGGCAGGTCTTTCAGACTATGCTCACATGCCACAATAGAAGCAGTCAACACACTGTTTTATGTTTTCTATGTTCTCTTCTATGGCAGTGAACAGACCCATTTCCAGTAACTCCTACCTCTGTGCACTACTTCTGACTGGCAAGCTTAGGAGAGGGGTTTACTGCAAGTCTGGCACTATGAACAGAAACTTCGGCTGGAAAATGTGATGGGGCACTGTGGCTGCAAAAACAAAGTTAGCAAATCCAGACAAAGTGAAATAAATGTGCAGATGTATATCTGATGTGAGTGCAATGGAAAAGCAAGCAAACAAAATGTAAATATATGAATTATCATGAATTTCATTGTTGTTATATTTGCTATACTTAAAAATGTGACGTTCTTAGTGCACATTTTTATCAAATTGTGTAAGCCCATTCACCAAAAGGTAACCTCATACAGATTCCTACAATGAAAAACAAACCTCTCTCCTGTGCCTAGGCCTACAAGCTGATCAAAATGTGCACTAAAACTTACATGTATAGTAAATATATCAGTAATACAATTCAAAATAATGTATTTATCAACCTTTAACTTCGGCATTGGAGTCACAGCAGACTTGCTCCTGTATATTTTACCTTGCTAAGATAAGTTGGCCACATTTATGTTCACATTATGTATTTAGAGGTGGTGACCAACTCCATCTTGGTCATTTACTTCTCCCTGTCTGTCCAAGCCTTTATTGAATTGAGTAGAATGAAGTTGGTTCCCACCTACTGAGTTCCTTTTGTAGGTCTAGGCCCAAGAGAGAGGTAAGTCTGTTTAGTGCAGGCACCCATTTGTATGAGGTTGTCATTTTGTGGTGGATTGGGGTTTACAAAAATTAGCCCAAAAAATTTGTCCCATTAGGTATTAAAACTTTTAATGTGTAGTTTTTGCAGGGTTTGAACTTTTAAATTTAAACGGGCCCAAAAGCGGGAACATCCCCTGTATTTTTAAAATTTAACACCAAGCCCCAGGCCGGGAAAAAGGCCTTTAAAGGGGTTTTTGGGCCACAAAAAAAAAATTTTGATGTGGGAAGTTTGGCAAATGAAAATAAACTTTTCCCCCATTAAATTTTTTTTTTAAAAAATTCTGCATCTTTTTTTTGTTTATTTTACTCCTTTAGTGATCCATTTTTCCCTAGCCCCGTCCCAGGGGATAGGGACCAGGGCTGGGGAAGTCCTCGGGTCTGGTCAAACATTGTTTAAGAAAATCACTTCTCCTCTCATGCAGCTACAAAAATTTTTTAAAAACCCAGCTGCGCCCATATAATTGTCCCTGTACTCCTTAGTAAAATTAGTAAAAACTTTTGAAAAATAAAAAAAAAAAAGGAAAACCTAAATTTGAGGCATGGGGCATTGTTTAAAGAAAAAAAAAAACCCAAACAGGTTTTGGTTTCCTGCAGGGATTTAAAACCTGGGGGAAAACCGGGGGTGCCGGGAGGCAAAATTTTTAAACCTTTCACTACCCCAAAAATGTTTTAAACATAAAAAATACCTTTTTTTGGAAACAGAGGGGAAAAAGGGGCAGGGTAAAGGTCTTTTCCTTTTGCTGAGTACATGATTTTTAAAATTAAAACAAATCAAAACAGGGGCCCCTTTTTTGAGCCCCACAACTGAAGACCCAGGAAACAGGAGGAAATGAAATGAAAACGTGGAAAAAACCCCTTTTTTGGCAAAATTTTTGTAGTTTTTGCCCCCTTTCTTTCAAATTTTTTTTTTATTTTTTGAAGGGGGACACAGTTGTATGAGGCCCTTTTTTTTATGTAGGGGGACTTTTTTTGGGGGGGCCAAAGTTTAAAATTTTTAAAAATACATTACTCAGAGTTTTTTTTTTTTTTTTTTTTTTACACCATTCAAAATTTCCCCCACAAATAATTTAAAAACTCAAAAGGTTATTACGATCGGGTGGACACCTATTATGTGTAGGTTTTTTTTATTGTAATGTAGGCACATTTTTATTAGATATTTTTATTTTATTATTTATCTAATTAATTTTTTTCTACACATTTTTACTTTTTTTTATAAATCCCAATGAAAGGGGTAACTATTTTTTCAAATTTTGTTTACATTTTAGTAAAGTATTTCCCTATATGCAAAAAAAACATTAATTTTTTGTGGCAAATATGGGCACAGGGGCAAACGGGGGGGGCAGCAACAGTGTCCCCCGAAATGTAAGCTACTATTAAAAAGACAGCCCTGGGAATTGCAAAGGGCCCCGGGCGGGGCTGTACAAATAAATTGGGGGGGCCATCGGGGTTACCCCGGGGTTCAAAGATCACCTATGGAGCAGGGGGAAAGCATCAAATGCATCAAAAAAACCCCACTGTGGGGAAAAACACCCCCTTAAAAACCCCTTTTTCCGCTGGAGCCAGGGTTTTTGGGCCTCCCCTGACAGAGCCCCATTTTTTAAAAACTGGGGGATTTTGGCACTTTATGTGAGAATAACTTTTTTTGGGCACTTTTAAAACCCATCCATGTTTATTCAAGATTTTTTTTCCGTGGGACAATTGTGCTTTAAGGTTTGTAAGAAAAATTTTTGGGCTTTTTTTTTGTGAAAAATATCAAAGTATAGGGAAAAAAAATTTTGAAAAAAATTTTCCATTTTTAAAATTCAAAAAATTTTCTGCGTGTAAGGGGGTGAAAGTTTTTTTCCACCAAAATAGCTTATAAAAAAAGGGATCTACCCCTTTTTGTTACTTGGGTTTTGGGATCTTTTTTTTTAAAAGTCTTTTTTTTTTTTATGATTGAGGGGGTTTTGAAAAATTTTGTAGTAATTTTTCACATTTTCAAAAAAAATTTGCAGTAATACCCTTTTTTTTTAGGGGCCCGTTTCCCGTTTTTAAAAAAGTGAACTTGATTGGCCCGTTTGTTAGAAACCCCCTTAAATGGGCCTCACTAAAAAACTACCAAACCCCCCAAAAGGAAACAAAAAAAGGGAAATTTGAAAAATTTTTTAACCCATTAGGTGTTTCACAGGAATTAAAAACAAAATGGGGGTGAAAATTTAAAAAAGTCACTTTTTTTTGCAGATTTTTTAATTTTTTTTCCATTTTTTCAAAAAGAAACCTTTGTTTGAGTGGGTTTAGGGGAAAAGCAAAAATTAAAATTTTTATTTCCCCCCGGATTCTGCTGTTTTCAGAGGGTATCCAATATTGGCCTTAGGGCACTAAATTTTGGGTTTTAAACCCCAAGCCCCGGGAAAAGGAAAATGCAAACCTTTCCCGGGGGTCTGGGGTTTCAAATTTTTTATTAAAAATTTTATTTTGGGGGGCCATTTTTAGGTTTTTCAGGACCCCCCTAAGGGGCAAAAATTGAAAAAAAAAACCCCCAAAAAAGGGCCCCATATTTTAACTACCCCCCCCTTAAGGGAAAAATATCCAGGGTTGTTTTTTTTAGTATAAATTAAAACCCCCCCAAAAGGGTTTTTCACCAAAAAATTTTTCGTTAGGTGGGAAAAATTTTAAATAAATTTTTTTTTCCCAAAAATTCTGCAAAATTTTTGCTGAAAATGTTTTAATTTTTTTCAAGGGGAAACCTGTAAAAAAAAAAAAATTCCCAAAAACTTTGTTACGCAATTTTTTTCCAAGTTCGGGGAATTTCCCCACTTTTGGGGGGGAAAAATGCTGTTTGGGGGGCCTGGCAAAGGGGGTTTCAAAAGGGGGGGGGGGTGTTATTTTTTGGCTTTTGGAACCCCCAGATTTTGGGGGGGTCATGTTGCCCTTTGCCCAAAACCCCCAAAAGTTCCAGAAAAGGTGAAACCTTTCCCGAAATCCCCCATTTTGGGTTCAAACACCACTTAGGTTTCCCCATCCCGGGGGGGTACTGTTCTTTTCAAAGGGGTACAGGTGGTTTCCCTAGTATTTTTTAGTAATTTTGGGGTAAGGAAAAATGGGGGGGTTTAAAAAAAAAGGGAGTTCCCCATTGTTTTTTGGGCCCTTTATTTTTACAGTGTTCCCCCGTTTCGGGATAAAAAAAAAGGGAAAAAATTTACTGGGGGCTTTTGGTTTCAAATTTCAATGATATTCTTTTTTTTTAGTTTTTTTAAATTTTTTTTAATTTTTTTCACAAAAAGGGAAATTTGGTTTTAATTTAAGGGAAAAAAGCGTTTTTTTGTTGGTTCCTATTCTGACACCCCTAAATTTTTTTTTTTTTCTGTGCCCCCGGAGCCAAAATTAGGGCTTGTTTTTTTTCGAGATGAGTTGAGTTTTTATTTTGTACAAATTTTTTTGGGGTTTTTTATGAAAGTTTTGTCATTTTTTTTTTTTAGGGTTTTTTTTTGAGGCATTTTGAACAAAATACGCATTTCCCCCAAATGGGTTTTTTTTTTTTTATTTTTTTACAAAGCGGTCCCCCCTGCGGAAAAAATGACCCTCTAGTTTTTTTCTCAAGCAGGGCGATTTTGGGTTACAAAAGATACCCAAAAAGGGATTTTTTTTTATAGGTTTTTTTGCCTTTTACCCAAAAAAAAAACCCCCCCCCCTTAAACCCTTAAAAAAAAAAAAACTCGTTTTTTTGGGAACGCCCCTTTGGGCAGAAAAGCCAATTAAAATTTTTTTTTTTGGTTTTTTTCGGGGGGCTGTTTGGGGCTTGTTTTTTGCGGGGGTGAGTTGACGTTTTTTTTTGTATCATTTTTTTTGGGGCACAAAACTTTTTTGAACCGTTTTAAATACATTTTTTTGAAGGAATTTGGGGAAGAAAAAACTGGGAATCCCAGTAGTTGTTTTTTTATTTTTTTTAAAAGGGGCCATCGCCCCCAGTAAACCTTTACGAGTTAAAAAAATTTTTTTTTTTGGGTCAATCGATTACGGCGATAAAACCCAAATTTTATATTTTTTTTTTTTTTAAAACACTTTAAAAAAAAAAAAAGTGTTTTAATTTTTGTTAAAACAATATTTATGCATCGCTGTTCCCTTTCAGGGGCCCTAAATTTTTTATTTTTCCCGTTTACAAAACTGTTTTTTAAGGGCACTTTTTTTTTCGGGTTTAAAAGGACGTTTTTTAAATTGGGACAACTTTGGAGTTAAATTTTTTTTGATGCTTTTTATTTTCCCTTTTTAAAGTTTCGTTGGGTGAAACCCAAAAAAAGCCCCAAATTTTGTGCCCGTTTTTTTTTTTTTTTTTTTTTTTCGGTTTTTTCCCGGGGGCGGGTTAATTTTAAAAAGACAGATTTATAGTTTGTTTTACGCCAAAGCGTCGATTAACCCCAAAAATGGTACTTTTTTTATTTTTTATTCCCCCTTTTTTTTTGGGGGGATTGGCGTTTGTAAAAGGGGGAAAAAGGGCAGTGAAAGGTTTTTATTTTATTTTTTTGTGTTTTTTTTGTTTTAAATTTTTTTTTTTTACCCTTTTTTTTTTACTTTTTTACAAATTTTTTTTTTTTTTTTTTTCTAACCCGTAATCAAACAGAATTTTGTTAGAAGGAAGGGGGCCCTTTCAAAAGTTTTCTAAAAACTGGGGTTTTCTGGTTTGCCATGGGCAACTAAATTTTTTCCCAAAGCCCACAAAAGCATTGCGGGCATAGTGGGGGGTCACAAATGGGCCCCCGGGAAATTTCCGTTCACCTTTTCCCCGGGGGGCCCTCAGACAGGAAGGGGGGGCCGGGGGGGCCCGCCTATAAATGCGGCAGCCGCGGGGAGCAAGGGGCCCGGGGGAGCTTTCCTTTTTCGCAAACCCTGAAAAAGGGTTTCGGTAAAAGGGAAACGTTAAATTCCCCCCGCGGCCGAAGGGACACTCCGGCCCGGGGGATACGCATGCGGCCAGAGGTTTTTTACCCCCCTGGTCCCCTGTCGCGATCGGTGGGGGCGGGCTCGTCCCCCGGGGCCCCCCATCGCCAGGACGTATTTCATACGGTCCATTTTGCGGGGAATCCCCTTTCCCCCGGGTAGGGGGGTAAAAAAATTTTCGTCCTAAAGTTTGGGGAAGGGGGGTTTTAAAGAGAAAAACAAATCCCGCAACCCCCCCATCTTTAGGGAAATTGAAAATTAAATTCCCTCCCCCACAAATTAAAACTTTGGGGTTTTTGTGATTTATTTTATATTATTATATAAAATTTATATATATATTTATATATATTTTATATATTATATATATATTATAATTTTTAAATATATTATAAAAAAACAACCCCCACATACACATATATCACACATACACATATTTTAATATAATATAACACATAAAATTTTAAAATTTTAATTTTATATAAAACAAAAATATAAACACAAAATAAAAAAAAAAAAAAAAAACCAAAAATTTACTTAAAGTTTTAAAAAAATAACTTTTTTCCCACCAACATAAAATCAAAAAAACCTTACCCGTTTTATGTGAAATAGGTTACCAAAATTATTTTATTGCCAAATGCCAGAAAAAATGAGAGAAAAAGTTTTTAAAGGGGATTTTTTTTCTTCTGCAAAGTAAAAGTTTACAACAATAGCTACTTGCCTTTAAAAAAAATTTAGGACAGTATTAAAATTTACAGAAAATGTTTGCTGTTTTTTGGAAGCTTCTGATTTTTCGGTTTATTGGCAAGATCAAAATTAATTAGAGACCCCAACTGTGGATTTTTTGAATGAAACCCAAAAAACCACACTGTTCGTGTGAAAACATCATGGGAAAGTTTAAAGAAATCAACCAAGATATCAGGAAAAGAATTGTGGACTTGCACAAGTCTCGATCATCCATGGGTACAATTTTCAGATAACTGAAAGTGCCTCGTTAATCTATACAAACAATTATACGCAAGTACAAACAAGATGTCTCCCTCCTTTTGACCGGACGTACCCCAGCTACCTCCTCTCTATTCCAGCCTTACCTCTGTAACGTTTACAACGGAGAGCCCCCACAGCTGAGATATATTCCCTGCGTTTTTGCTAATCCATACTGCAGTTACCTGTTCTTTGTCACCTTTTATTACCCACCACAGATGTGGTTTGATAAAGGCCTATTGACCGAAACGTCACATATGGACATCTGCATCTCATTTTGTATCATTGATATATTGTTGAATTTTGTGCAGTAATCTGATCATTTGACCTTAATCCATATATGGAGCATTGTTTGGCATAATACTTTTCCTTCTATGAATAAATTCAAACATTCTTTCTGAACTTTGGTGTGCCGGTGTATAAATTTGCTTTTAACCTCTTAAGAACTGGCCATTCGAAGGAGGGAGGCCTTATACTGGAAAAGTACTGATATGTCAGCTTGCGTAACACTTGGCTACGCCTGCATTTGTTTCAAGAAAGATATAAGTTGAGAAAGTTTGCTACGAAGTTAGAAGTATCTGGACTTGTGGGCTATAGAGGGACGCCTCGCCGCCACAGTGTGGATCCCAGGAATATCTCTCTATCTTCGCTGGCCCGCTTCTTTCAGCTGATGTTACGGATAGATGATGCTGTTAAGATTCCTGGTGAAGCGTGGACCTGTATAAGGGGGCACCCGTGCAGTGTGGATCTCAGGAATATCTCTCTATCTTCGCTGGCCCGTTCTTACCAGCTGATGTTGATAGATGATGCTTATAAGATTCCTGATGAAGCTTTGGCCCATATATGTGATGTAAGTATTTGTAATCCATATTATGCGTGCCTTGTCTTTATAATCTATATTATGCAAAAGTATACACAGTATCACACTATCTTCTTGTAGTTTTATGTAATCATTGAATTCTTCATATAATAAAGTAAATAAAGCATTGGATGTTGCCTTCATTAAAGCCGTATCCGACCCACATAAATAGTTGGCAAAACAACTGTGAAACACGGGGATGGCAGCATCATGTTGTGGAGTTGCTTTACTGTTGGAGGGACTGGTGCACTTCACAAAATAGATGACATCATGAGGAAAGAAAATACTGAAGCAACATCTCAAGACATCAGCCAGGAAGTTAAAGCTTGGGCGCAAATGGGTCTTCCAAATGGACAATGACCTGCAGCATAAGGCCAAACCGGTTACAAAGTGGCTCAAATAAATGTTTTGGAGTGGCCTTCACAAAGCCTTGATCTCAATCCTATTGAAAATGTATGGGCAAAGCTGAAAAGGCAGGTGCGAGCAAGGGGAACTACACACATGGCTCAGTTACACAAGTTCTGTCAGGAGGAATGGGCCAAAATTCCTACCAACTATTATGAGAAGCTTGTGGAAGGATATCCAAAACATTTGACCCAAGTCATACAGTTTAAGGACAATGCTACCAAATACTAATGAAATTTATGTAAAATTCTGACTCTGAAGAAAGTAATAAAAAATGCCTTAAAATTATCTCTCTCATTATTCTGGCATTTGGCAAATATAAATAACTTTGGTAATCCTAATTAACCTAAAACGGGTAAGGTTTATTCTGATTTCTTGTCAGATAGTGAGAAAAAACATGCATTTGTGCGTTTTTACATAGGGTATGTAAACTTCTGGTTTCAACTGTATATACAGGGTGGGCCATTTGTATGGATACACCTAAATAAAATGGAATGGTGGGTGATATCAACTTCCTGTTTGTGGCACATTAGTATATGGGAGGGGGAAAACTTTTCAAGATGGGTGTTGACCATGGTGGCCATTTTGGATCCAACTTTATTTTTTCCAATGGGAAGAGGGTCATGTAACACATCAAACTTATTGAGACTTTCACAAGAAAAACAATGGTATGCTTGGTTTTAACCTAACTTTATTCTTTCATGAGTTATTTACAAGTTTATGACCACTTATAAAATGTGTTCAAAGTGCTGCCCATTGTGTTGGCTTGTCAATGTAACTCTCTTCTCCCACTCTTGACACACTGATAGCAACACTGCAGAAGAAATGCTAGCACAGGCGTCCAGTATCCGTTGTTTCGGATGCTGCACATCTCGTATCTTCACAGCATAGACAACTGCTTTCAGATGACCCCAAAGATAAAAGTCTAAGGGGGTCAGATCGAGAGACCTTGGTGGCCATTCAAAAGGCCCATGACGACCAATCCAATTTCTAGGAAATTGTTCATGTAGGAATGCTCAGACCTGACACCCATAATGTGGTGTTGCACTATCTTGCTGGAAAAACTCAGGGAACGTGCCATCTTCAGTGCATAAAGAGGGCAACACATCATCATGTAGCAATTTTAGATATCCAGTGGCATTCAGGTTTCCATTGAAGAAGAAGAATGGCCCCACTATCTTTGTACCCCATATACCACACCATACCATCAATTTTTGTGTCCCAACAGTCTTGGAGGGATCTATCCACTGTGGGTTAGTGTCAGACCAATAGCGGTGGTTTTGTTTGTTAACTTCACCATTCACAAAAAAGTTTGCCTCATCACTGAACATAATGTTCTGTGTAAACTGAGGGTCCTGTTCCAATTTTTGTTTTGCCCAGTCTGCAAATTCAGTGCGCCGATCTGGGTCATACTTGTTGAGATGCTGCAGCAGCTGGATTTTGTAAGGGTGCCATTTGTGAGTAGCTAATATACGCCAAAGGGATGTTTGACTGATGCCACTCTCCAATGACATGCGCCGATTGCTATGCTGTGGACTCTTGCTGAATGAAGCTAGGACAGCCACTGATGTTTCTTCATTTGTGAAAGTTTTCTTGCGTCTACATTTTGGCAAATCCAAAACTGAACCTGTTTCACGGAATTTGGCAAGCAGTTTGCTAACTGTAGCATGGGAGATGGGTGGTCTTGTAGGGTGTCTTGCACTCAAATCTGCTGCAATAACCCGGGTACTGCAATCACGTGTTAACCTCTGCAACATGTCAATGGCTGTAAACAAAGAGAAACTTGTAAATAACTCATGAAAGAATACAGTCACGTTAAAACCAAGCACACCATTGTTTTTTGTGTGAAATTCTCAATAAGGTTGATGTGTTACACATGACCCTCTTTCCATTGGAAAAAATAAAGTTGGATCCAAAATGGTTGACTTCAAAATGGCCGCCATGTTCAACACCCATCTTGAAAAGTTTTACCTCTCCCATATACTAATGTGCCACAGACAGGAAGTTGATATCAACAACCATTCCTATTTTATTCAGGTGTATCCACATAAATGGCCAAACCTGTATATATCTATGTATATCTATATATATATATATATATATATATATGTGTATATATATATATATATATATATATACACATACATACACACACATTGATGGGGTTGCTTTGTATTGTATGCCCCTTGTGCCTTTATAATGAAATATTTCAGAAAGCTGGCTGGGGAACTGGGTAAATTTTGCATATAGTATGTCACACAAGTCTATGAGCCATCAACAAAATAAATGTATAGATGTCTACACTGGACCATTCAGGTAACGCTGTAAAGTGGTACACACACAGTGTATAGTAAAATAATAAGAACAGACATGTTAAATTATTTTAATACCACAAATAATGAAATGACACAATCATTTCGGTCAGTTTCCCTCATACAATCAGTGCTGTGTAAGCTGAACTATTAATGTTTCGATTTTAAATGCCTCAAAATAAATTCCTGAACAGCGATTAAACAGATGAAATATTTTTTACAGGTGTAGGGTCTTAAACCTACAGGTCTAAAAAACTAAAACCAAAAACAATAATTAGTAAGTGAACTATTCATTCGATTCTATCTACTCAGACAGACATAATGAGAGTTAGCGGGAAAAGAAATGACCACGCTATTAAAAACTATTACTAGGTATGGGTATGTTGTTCTCCAGCTTGAAACAAGTAAAATCCAGAGATCCTAAGCAGTTTAGATAACAGATGCCTTAGAAATACAATACCTTGGTGGACCAATGGGGAATCTATCACACTTGTATATTAGGAGCTGCACTTACCACAAATACCTAATATACTTTTAATTGTTTCCTTTCATATTGGGAGTGATCAAAAATTAGAAGTGAATAGCATAGGGCTGTGGAGTCAGAGTCATGAAGTCGGTGCCCATTTTGCAGGAGCCATTATAAAATGGACCGACTCTGACTCCCAAAATATGTAATAAATTGGTACAGTAAGTTAGTGCCAAGAGCAAGATGAATTGGGTCTTGCCAGTACTACTACTCCCATATTTTCCGCCTCATCAGATGAGGAGTGTAATTTTGAAAAGAATTTGGATGACATGGTCCAGGCAAAGCGTTACCGCAGAGGAAAAGATTCCGCTCCTATAGCAAACAGATGCAGACGACATTTCAGCAAACTTTTTCACTTGCTTTCAAAGAAGTAGGAGAGTTCAACTGTTCATCAGAACTGACTGTGCATGAGGAAACTCCTTTACCCTGACATTGTTAGAGATGTTGCCCATGTCGTCAACACTTTGCCACCAACCCACGTTAGTGTAGAGAGGCCGTTCTCTAGCCTCGAAATATTGAGATCAGATTTGAGGTAATCTATGAAGGAAGTTCTGATGGAGGCAATACTATGTCTCAGAACAAATTCATAGACTTAAATGTTATTCAGCACGTTTTTGGTGAAAACTGTTTTTCCCCCACTTACTGCAGCATTTTGCATAATTTTTTAAAGTGTTTTAAATGGCAGCCTGTATTCTATGGTACAGCAACAAACATAGGCTTATCATTTAGCAATCTGTGTTGACTGGCTGCCATGTAGTATATCAGTGAATTATGCATCAAAGGTGAATTAAAGGGGTAATCCCATTAAATTAGTTAGCTTTGAACATGTGGGCAAAGGTAAATATAGACTATTATCGAAAACATCGTTGTTCTGATTTTGCTTCACTTCAGAGCTAGAACAGTTCTTGCCTTCTGCTTGTGTATACAAGCTTCCCTAGGTTATCACCATCGCTCTCTGCTCTTGTAGCCCTGGTTGGGAGGGTGATGTCACTCTCTGCTGTCAGAAACTTGTTCATGTCTCTTCCTGACAAACTTTAGCACTTGAGAGCTATTTAGCCTTTTACCCTACTGTTTAGACTCCCTCTATCACTATCCCTCTGTCACTCTACTAGACAGTTCGAAATAGCAGAGCTGATATGCCAATCACTGCTTTAGAACTCCAGGAAGAGTGGGCTCTGTGAAACAGCTAGATAAGAAAACCCTTTTAAGCATCAAATCATTTTCTTTTTTTACACAAAAAAGTTAGGCAGTCACACCGAGATATAATAGTCACTGCAAAAGAAATATAACATCTATTTTGTCATTTTTCCTATTGTAGTAAATACATTCTTCATGAAAAAAAACTCTGGAGCATCTTGTGTTAAAAATTTGCACTATGCTGTCCCTCTATTAATCCTCCTGGAAACATATGACTAAATCCACAACTTTCTGTATGTCCGACACTATTTAATCAGCACTAGAACAGCACTTATATAAGCATACAAGGGCCTCATTGCCAAGTTAAACCACTACCAAGAGCCGCAATAAAACTTAAAGAGGTATTACTATCAGAGATGTTTGAAACATATTCCATGTATATGCTATAAATATCAGATACGGTGCATTCTACTGACTCCCACCTTTTAGAAATGAAGGAGTCCCCTTCCACACTGTTCAGCACTACAAAGAGGTAGAGATCATCCATACACGAAGTTCTCACCAATGTAGATTATGGGCGGCACAGAAACACCTAGCATTTCACAACTCGCATCAACTGCAATAGAAAGACCTGCATACATAATAGGTCTCTTTTCTCCTTATCTACCCTGTTTCCCCGAAAATAAGACAGTGTCTTATATTCAGTTTTGTTCCTAATGACGAGCTAAGACTTATTTTTAGGGGATGTCTTATTTTTCCATGAACAAGAATTCACATTTATTGTTGAACAAAAAATCACATGTATTAATATACTGTAGTGATTTCATCACAAACATCAGCAAAAGCAGCCAAACTCTGAATTGCATAAAAATAAATTCACTATGTCTTATTTTCGGGGGATGTCTTATTTTCGGGGAAACAGGGTACTGCTCTCTAGTGTGACAAATGGGTAAATGCATCAAATACTCCTGATATGGCCATACAGTAGACCCATATCTCTTCTTTATGACATATAACTACACATGGCAAGCCACCAAACAAAAATTGCTGTGTCCGGATGGTTGGGTGCCACACAGTATGGCATCATGGGCTGAATGTGGCTTCAAATTGTCACCTCTGGTCTACACTGATTAAGCCATGCATACTATTCAATTTCTGGACAATGAATGGGTCCACTCTAGTGTGCCTAGAAGTAATTCGGAATAGCATTTTAGGAAATTAGCACATTAACAGCTTAAAAAATGGTTACATAATCTTGTTGAAAAATGTTAAGACATAAGGTACGTTATACAAAGAACAATATTGTTTCCGTTGCAAAATGTCCACAATGAAGTTCCTGTTTGTCACAACGATCTTGTTAATTAAGTAACCTGTGCTAGGTGAAACGATTTAAGATGACCTTCTGGTAAGATTCCAATGTATTACAATCAGTAAGAAATTACATAGCAATAAAATACATAAGCTTGGAAGATGTGGAAATTGCATGTGTGTGAATGCACCATTAGTGCTACATTAAAAATGCTGGGAAAAGAACATAGCCAGTGGCTGAAATATCTCCAGATAATTAAGGATGACATCTACAATTGCTCCATATGTTTAAACTACAGCATACACAACGTGTCAGACTAGGGTGCCTGGGAACCACCAAAGTTCTTGATTCTTGGGGCCCACCAGTGAAGTTGATTCTTGGGGCCCACCAGTGAAGTTGATTCTTGGGGCCCACCAGTGAAGGTGATTCTTGGGATCCCCAGAGAAGTTGATTTTTGGGGCCCACCAGTGAAGGTGATTCTTGGGGCCCCCCAGTGAAGTTGATTCTTGGGGCCCCACAGTGAAGTTGATTCTTGAGACCCACCAGTGAAGGTGATTCTTGGGGCCCACCAGTGAAGGTGATTCTTGGGGCCCATTCTATAGCTACTGTACATCACTGCACAAGCCATTTGTTTTCTGCCTCTCTTTTTCTGTATTTCTCCCTGAAAAGTAGCCACAGGCCAGCTATTCTCAGTGGCCCACCATGCCCAGAGGCCCAGGCCCACCCGGGTTTTCCCCTGCGGGTCAATCTGAGCCTGCATATATTATCTATAGCCACAAAGTTTTTACTTGCAATCTCTTAAGTAAGAATGTAATTTCCCTTCTGACACTACTGTCACTGTTTAAAGGGAACCTGTCACATTAAACATTCTACCTGTCACATTAAACATTCTACCTGGTAGCATATTATAGAGCAGGAGGAGCTGAGCACAGTGATATATTGCTTTGTGGGAGAAGATTCAGTAGAATTTGTATTTTAATCATTTAAAGCGCTGTTTATTCTGGATGAAGGAGGTCTGTATGCAGTCTCATCAGTGATTGACAGCTATCTATGTATGTACATACAAGGAAGGCTATGAGTCACTGATAATACCTCCTACTGGACTCCTTAACCCAGAATAAGCAGCAACTTATATTTACCTTTATTAAATCTTTCACCAAGTGAAAGAAATAATTACCTACATTTGAATGCTAATTTACAAATATGTGGAAAATATTATGGTTTCAACAGAATTCCTCAGCTTTTCCATTAACATGTATTGATAGCATTCTGATTAGATAGACAGTGTGACATAGGTAGTGCCCCTTTTGACCAGACACTGTGATAGGATTTACTACACAACTTTTATCAAATGAATGGAGAAAAAGGGTCCAGATGTATCAGTAGTCTTTCCATGGAGTTACTAACATATGGCTATAAATAATACAGCTAGGAGGCAGAATGTCACTGCTTGGAGATTAAGGGCTTGACTCCACGGCAAGGGCTTTTGGGCGTTTTTACAGACGGGATTTTGGTTTTGAAAACCGTCTGTAAACCGTCTGTCAAACTTTACAATGGACCTCTATGTAAAATCCGTGCAGCGGTCCCCACTGCACGGATTTTCCGCCGGATAATCTGACTGGTATTTGCTCTCTGCTGTAGGGATGGACCCTAAGAAGCTACAGGGAGCAGGTGGCTTTTATCAGTATCTAACTTTAGACATAACAGCAAAGATTAGCCTCAAATCTGTATTGCCTGAGCAAATAATGGCAGTAAAAGTCCCCTGGTAGCAGATGTGGTAAACGTGCATTCATAAAGATGAGAGAGATCACATATTAAGGTTGCTCTGTTGATTTATTATCCTGCTTTTTCTCGGGGGACTTGTTTTTATCGGTCTGTTCAGGAGAGCTCTTCTGCACGGCTGCATCAATTGCTGCATGTTCGGACTTCACCATTTCTTCCAACTCGGCCTAACAGAAAGCATAAAGGAAGAAGCTGAATGGAGTAATCAATGTCTAAAGAAAGGATGTGCTGTCACAACCATCCACGCCACATAAAAGCCAGCACTTGTGACACTAAATACAATTTTTAACCCCATCTCAACGTAATGATTTCTGGGTGGGCAAAGGTGTTTTTTTTAATGATACCATTTACTGTACCATAAAATGCACTGAGAAGTCAAAGAAATGGTACACATAATGTACTATTATTTTTTGTTTTTCTGGAGTTCACATGAAGTCGTGTAACAAATCCTCAATTTGCTTTTGACCCACCGGGTTACATCCAACAAAGGGTGCTTGGGCTTCTCAGCTCCTTTCCCATAATGCCTTGTGATATGCAGATGCTTAGTAGAGGGCAAAAAGGCAATACATAACTCTACACGCCGTTCGTTCGGTGCTCTCCTCAAGCAGAGATGTTCCCCTTTCTGAGCCACTCATTGCCTCCCACACAGCCAGCCAGTGCACTGATGAGGGACAAAAATCCCGAAACAACGTTGTCTGCAGATGAGAGATACTGGCTTGGCTAAAATCCTTTTTGCTTTCTCAAGACCCAGTGGGTCAAAAGCAAATTGAGGATTTGTTAAATCCAATAGAGGGCGCTTGGGCTTCTCAGCTCCTTTCCCATAATGCCTTGTGATATGCAGATGCTTAGTAGAGGTCAAAAAGGCAATACATAACTCTACATGCTGTTCGTTCGGAGCTCTCCTCAAGGAGAGATGTTCCCCTCATTGAAAATCTGTGGCAGGACTTGAAAATTGCGGTTCACAATGTTTGCCAACTAATCTGACTGAGCAAGAGCTATTTTGCAAAGAAGATTAAGGGTATGTTCACACGGCTTATTTTGGGGCGCATTTCACCATTTATTGAGAGCATACTGTGCTCTAATACTAGCGAAATGCGCCCCAATCATTAGGGTAATCCACAGTTCTCATAGAGAACTATGGATTATGCCTCCTCTCCCTGCTCGTACAATACAATCGTATTGTACGAGCGGGGAGATAATTGACATGTCCTTTATAAATGACAGTCTATGGCACGGCAGGCTGTCGCCCACCCCCCCCCCCCCCCCCCACGCATCGCGGGAGCAACTGCCGATCGGCGCGAGCTCCCGAACACCCGACGTAATTGCGGGGCATACTGTACACCTCACAATTAAGCTGTGTGAACATACCCTAAGAAATTTTTTTTTACCTCTATATGTGTATAGCTAGTAGAGGCATACCCCAACAGACCTGCAGCTGTTATTGTAGATAAAGGTGGTCCTACATAGTACCAACTCAGGCGCTATAACAATATTAATCTTTATATAGCACCAACATTTTACACAGCACATTACAATTTAGAGGTTATAAGTACAGACAAAAAAAAACAAAAAACAACAATCATTACACAGTAAAAAGCTACTAACAGATCAGACACAATGAGTGAGGGATTTGCTCGCAAGAGCTCACAATCTATTTCAGTTTCTTAATTTGCAAAAATTTGGAAAAGCAGGTATCATTTTCTTTACACTTCATAAATACTTGGTACATTGTGTTGCTCTATAACATAAAAGATCAATAATATACATTTAAGTGTCTGGCTGTAATGAGAAACAGTTCAAGGAATATTAATACTTTTGCAGTCCACTGTATTGATAAAATAATATTTTTTTTAGTCTTAATTCTACAGAATGTGAGAGAATTAGGAGGAAATGTTACCACATTCAGACATTACTCAGGAAGCTGCACACAAGTCTGAAACACTGACCACCTACAGGATAGTTACACTATGACAGATGAAATGCCGCAATTATCAGGTTACCTTCCAGTAACCAGTGTCAACAAAATTAACCACAATGTTCAATAAAATTATCTAAAATTTGTAATTTCCTTTATTTTCCTGTGAAAAGTAGAGATCACGTCAGAATTCCAATACTGTTGCTCTCTAGAGTCACTGAGAGAGTCTTCTTAATGTGTATAAACCTGCTGCTCTGTCATAATGCCTGCACTGGCACAGAAATAACTGCTTGTTTAATGGGGTCATGTACTATATGTGGTCAACCACATGACTTCTTGTGTTTTAAATACGTTAGGCTCTGTTCACACCTCAGTCATGGTTTCATTTACAACAGAAACCATGACTCAGCGCCAGATCTCTCACACAAGAGACACTAATGATGCCCAATCGGGACAACTGACTTATAACAGGGTCTCTGGTTTTTCACTGAGTTGTCAGACGTTTTGCCAGAAAAAATAATGCAGTTATGCTTTCATCCATTAAATGTGACTAAATCCCTAACACAGATAAGTACAAAGCCTTATAAATTGAAATAAAATCTTATACATATGAATTTATGCAACCCGACAAGTACAACCTTTACGAATATCTACCAAGTGATTCCCAATTGTATGTGTAAGATATAGGACATGCAGACTACTATACTTGGGCGGACATATAGGGAATTTGGACAAAAAAGATTAAAATAAAGTAATTTAGTAACAGCACATTCTTAGATCCTACAAGGTATTCTTAGATCCTAAATATATCAATTATACAGTATACATATATATATATATTATATATATATATATATATACATATATATATATATATATATATATATATATAAACACACACAGTGTGTGTATATCTATATATATACATACTATATATACTAATGTTTTGATATATTTATACCTTGTATACCTTGTAGGATCTAAGAATGTGCTGTTAGTTACTATATAAATACACAGTGAAGGAAATAATTATTTGATCCCTTGCTGCTTTTGTAAGTTTGCCCACTGACAAAGGCATGAACAATTTATAATTTTAAGGGTAGGTTAATTTTAACATTGAAAGATATGTAAATGTGTGTATATAGTAACTAACAGCACATTCTTAGATCCTACAAGGTATGTGTTAAATATATCAAAACATTAGTATATACATTGAGAGATAGAATATCCAAAACAAAATCCATAAAATCACATTGTATAGATTCTATCAATTTATTTGCATTTTGCAGTGAGAAATAAGTACTGTATTTCAGTCCAGTTCTGACAAGGCTTTGAGGGGCTTGTATGTTAGATACCCCCATTAGAAACTGCACCCCTTAAAGTATTCAAAACAGCATTTAGAAAGTCTATTACCCCTCTAGGTGTTTCACAGAAATTAAAGCAAATTGGAGCTGAAATATATATAAAAAAAAAATTTTTTTGCAGATTTTCAATTTTTATCCATTATTCACTGGAACAGGGTAGATGATAATAGGGAAATGCAACTCAACATTAATTCCCCCAATTATGCTGTTTTTAGACACATCACATATGTGGCCCTAGTGTGCTATTTGACTCAACCACAAGTTTTTGGAAGTCAGGGTGAAGAAAATATTGCAATCCTAATAACTGTTTTTATTTTTAACAGTACTTCCCGTGCCATATAAGTGACAAGTTATAAAAAAGTGTTTTATTGTGTAAAACAATATTTATGCATTGTTATCTTTAAATCTTATCTAGCCAATACTTTTATTTTTAGGTATACAGAGCTGTGTAAGGGCTTTTTTGTGTAGGATGAGGTTTTCATTGGTACTACTTTGGCATTTATTTGATTTGTGATTGCTTTTTATTCCATTTTATGTGCTGCGAGATGAACGAAAATTGAAATTCAGTGGCTTTCTGAGTCACTCATTGCCTCCCAGCCAGCCAGTACACTCTTGTTCTGCACTGATCAGGGGAAAAACCCTGAAACAGCTGTATGCAGATGAGTGATACTGACTTAGCTAATATCCCTTATGCTTTCTAAAGACTCAGCGAGTCAGAAGCAAATTGAGGATTTGTTACATTCAATAGAGGGCGCTCAAGCTTCTCAGCTCCTTTCCCATAATGTCTTGTGACATACTTTTAAACCTTGTAAAGTATGTCAATTGGTATCACATTATTTACTGTGAGTGAAATTATACCTCTGGGCCAAAGTTAAAGAAAATAGTACTAATAAAAGCTACAACTTGCCCACCCAAAAATTGATCTCATATGTCAATGGTAAAAAAATAATGGTTCTTTGAATGAGGTAACTAAGTACAGATTAAACAAAAAAAACATTTTTATTCTGCAAATGCTGTAGAAAGAAAGAAAATAAATAAATTTGATATAATCTTAATCTCGATAATCGCCCACAGAATTATCCTTGTTATTTATACCACACCTAGAACACAGTTAAAAAAACATCAAAAAAGAAAAGTTATTCAACAGCCTACAAGCTAAAACTGATCCTGCAAAAAAAAAAACAAGACCTCAAAGTTAAGACGACAGAAAAAGAAAAAAGAATGGTTTTCCAAATGCCGTTATGTAAAGAAAAAAAAAAGAAACGAAAATTGGTTCCACGTTTACAAGGTTAAACAATTTAATTTTACTTTTTTTGAAATTTAAATAGACCCTAGACCATCTCATGGTCACCTATTGCTTATTTATTTACACGTCTTTTGTCAGTGTTCAGTTCTTTGGATGGGCCTCTCACCAGACAAAGATGTGGCTGCAGAGTATACTTATTCTAATATGACAGTGTGCGAAGTACCGCAAGCACCATACACTCTGCTCTTCTTACCCAACCTCTTATCACTGCAGCCAGTTTTGGCCTTCCTGACAGAGCCCCATTTTTAAAATCTGTCATATGACACTTTTACCTATCCATGTACTTCAGAGACTGTTTTCTCGTGACAGAAGAAAACAAGAAAGAAGCTTTAAGTTAGTAAGAAATTTTGGTCTATACAATCCTTGTTTATTTGTAAAAAATATCAAAATATCGTGAAAAATTTGCCATTTTCAAACTTCAAAAATTCCTGTGAGTGAGTAAGACACATAGTCCTTTCACTCAAAATAGGGGGGCTTAGAAATTTAGTAGTAATTTTCCACATTTTGAAGAAAATTTGTAACATAGATTTTTTTTAGAGACCAGTCCAGTTCTGATGTGGTTTTGAGTTGCCTGTGTATTAGATACCCCCACAAATTACTCCATCTAAGAAACTACACCCTTTAAAGTATTTAAAACCGTGTTTAGGTAGTTTGTTAACCCATTAGGTATTTCTCAGAAATTAGAGCGAAGTGGAGGTAAAATTACAAAATTTCCCTTTTTTTTTTTGCAACTTTTCAATTTTTATCCATTATTCACTGGAACACGGTAGATGTGACCAGGTAAATGAAACTCAACATCGATTCCCCAGATTCTGCCATTTTTAGAGATATCCCATATGTGGCCCTAGTGCGCTATTTGGCTCAACCACAAGCCTCAGAGTAGGAGGAGCATCTACTGGACTTTGGGGTCTATTTTTCCATTACAATTATCTTTAGGCGCCATTACAGGTTTGCGAACACCTAAAGGTGCTATAACTAAATAAATCCCTAAAAAGACCCCACATTGGAAACTACACCATTTAAGGAATATATCCAAGAGTGTAGTGAGTATATCGTCCCCACAGGTGTTTCACAATTTTTTTTAGCATAAGGCGGTGAAAATTAAAAAAAACGATTTTTTCCAAACATCAGCAATTTTAGCTGAAAATGTTTCATTTTCACATGGAGTCCTGGAAGAAAAGCATCCCAAATTTTGTTATGCAATTTATTCCAAGTTTCGCAATACCCTATTTATCAGTGTAAACTTCTGTTTGGGCACATGGCAGGGCGTATAAGGGAGGGAGTGTTATTTGGCTTCTGAAACGCAGATTTTGATGGTTGCCATGTTGCATTTGAAAAGCCCCAAAAGTTCCAGAACAGGTGAAACCTTCCAGAAGATGTTTTTTATTTTTCTGTGTACGGAGATGAGTAGGGGCTTGTTTGTTGCGGGAGGATTTGACGTTTTTATTGGTATAATTTTTGGTGGAACAAGGCTTTTTGATTGCTTTTAAATCCATTTTTTGGAAGGCAGGGTGAAGAAAATACTGCAATCCTAGTAGTGTTTTTTATTTTTATCAGTGCTCACCGTGCAGCATCCGTGACAATTAAGTTTTACTTTTTGGGTTGATACCATTATGGCACTAGATTTTTATGTTGAAGCGCTTTAAAAAAAAAACAAAAACAAAAAACAAGTGGTTTTTATTGTGTAAAACAATATTTATGCATCGCCATCTTCTGATAGGCATAAGTTTTTTATTTTTCCGTATACAGAGCTGTGTAAAAGCTTTTTTTTTGCGTTAGCTGGCTTTGCCTTAGCTATGGCGATCATAATAGATAATGGCAGCTAATGGATTAATCGCCTGCAGCCCCGAGCGCACTCCGACCGCGGGTGATGTGGCATGAGGCCAGCTGTAATATCGGGCCCTGCTTGAGAGACCGCATGATGTCCAGGATGTACCAGTACGTTCATTTGTAGGAAGCCACTTCCCATTTAATGTCCGGAGGGAGTTAAAATGCCCATCTAAAAAGGGTTAAAGTAGCGTAATAAACCTACTTTGTACTTGATGTTACTTTTCTTTTCCATCAGAAGTCTTAATCTGTCTAGCTATGAAGTACTGTATTAGCCTATGGAGGTTTCATATAAATACTTTTCAGAGGAAAGGTATTTGTATATTTGTTATTAGAGAACAGTGCCTGAAACCTCCCTACTTTTAAGATCTTAAAGGGGTTTTAAACAGGGAATTAAAATTCCCCGAAACGGGTCGCCGCCAAAACTGAAAACGACCCATAAGAAAAAAATACACTTACACCCGCCTCCCAAAACTTCCAAATATAAGATGTGGATTTTAAGGGGAGAGGTGGCCAAACACCTTCCCCTTATTACATGCATATCAATTCACACTTTTTGATAGCAACCCATTGCAGAGGATTTTCCCTCTTTGAAAAAAACCCTTTAAGGAAAATTTAAAAAATCCAAAGCAAGAAAGGTCTTTTGAAAAAACTTGGTTGTGCTCCCCAAAATATAGTGCAGTATCTTGATTTCCACTCAAAAAAAACCATACAAAACCTTCCTCCTAAAAGTCGCTAAAGCAAACAACCTAAACAAAATTTTCCCCCAAGCCAGGCTACACCCCCTATAGAAAAAACACAATAGAATTAAGTTTTTAAAGGGATGAAATTTACAATACATGCCAGACTTAATCAGAATAAAGGCAACCCCCTTTTTGGTTTTTTGGGGAATTCGACTAATATTTTTACCAACAAAAAAAACACTTTCCGATTTTTTAAAAACAATTTTCAAAAAGGATAAAGGGTTAAAAAAAAAAAGGGCAAAAAAATAAAAATTTTTTAATTTTTGCCTTTTTTAAGGGGAAAATAACCCAAATATAAAAGATCTTTGGGGGGAAAAGAAATGGAACCTTTAGAGTCGTTTTTTGATGCTTTTTTCAATTGTATTTTTTTCAGAGATGAAACGGGCAAAATTTTGCTAAAACCTTTTTCTGTCAGGGGCTAAGCGGGTGCTCAAAACCCGCAGACGGGGCTGAAACACCCTATGTCGCCCCCCTCCCGATACACTTGCTCTGGCCCAGCCCTGTATTGACAGGGCCCAGCCACTTCTGACAGGGTGGCGAGTGCCCCCACCAAATGGGGGGCCCCGGGGAGGAGCTCCAATCAGCTGCAGGGGCGGTATCCGGGGAAACCCAAATTTAAAAACCCCCCGAAAGCTGACTGCAGGGGCCTGGGGAAATTCCTGGTTTCCCTTTCGTGTTTCTTTTTTCTTTTTTTGTTTTTTGCTTATCTGGGTCCCTACCTCGGCTTGTTCTCCCTGCCCCCGGGGCGGGGCTCCGTTTTTGGGTGCTTCGCTTCCGGGTTTTGGCTCTTGCCCCTCGGCTTGTTTACTTTTAAATCCCCCCGGGTTTCTTTTTGTGGTTTTGGCGTTCCTATTTGTTTTTTTCCCCGGGACTGTCTGGATTTTTTTCCTTTCTGACTGCCCCACATTTTAGCAGCGCGGGGAAACTGTCGCCCCATTGCCGCCCTGCCCGCCTGGGGCATACGCAAGTAGGCAGGGACAGTGGTCGGGTTCCACCCAGGGCTCACTGAAACCCTCCCTTAAACGTGACTTATCACAGGCCAAAACCGTTACTGCTCTAACCCTCACTATTGGGACCCCATGAAAATTTGGGAAAGGAGCAGATGCGGGGGTTTAACCCGTTTATCCAGGATCGGCCCTTTGGGGGTAAAACCCCGGAGGCTCCCCCAAGTCAAAGGGTCCCCGGGCATTCCCTTCCCCCCTTTTGGGGAACCCCCTACCCCATTTCCCTTTAAAGGGTTTGCGGGAAACCCGGAGGGGCCTTTTGGGCTTTTAGGAGGGTTTCCCCCCCTGTTTTTCGGGCCCGCCCCTTCCCCCTCGGGGGGAAAGGGAGGAAAAAAGGGGGTGGGAATTTTTTAATGTCCTTACTGCGGGCCCCCCCCCAGGAGGGGGCATTTTTCTTTTAACCGCAGGACCTCACCAGAACTGCCCTTTCCCTGAAAACCAGTTCTTTGCCGCTTTGGGGGTACCAATAGCCCCAAGGGAAAAGTTTGTGGTTTGAGGCTCACTGACCACCTTGAGGGCCGGGGGGAGAAAAACTGTGAAGGGATTTTTTGTTTCCGAATTTCTTCCCGGTGCTTTCCCGCCCTGGGGGGAACGCCCGGAGCCTCAATGCCAGTTTTAAGTTTTGGGGTTTGCTGACCATGGGGAAGGATTTATTGTTGGTTTTACCCTCCCCCGGGACTTTGGGAAGGGGCCATGGCACGGGCCCCTTCGTTTTAAACAGACGTTTAGGGAGAGAGGGCAAGAAAAGGGTTCCCCCCCCGGTGGCCCCACACCATGGTCACCCCAAACCCATTTTTTCCCCAAATTTAAAACCCAAGACCCATGCAAGAGGGCTTTTTCTCTCATTTCTCCCATTTGACCGAGGAATTTCTCATCGCACCCGGGGGTTGGGTGCTTTACGGGGAGAAGAGGGACAACCAAAATTTCGGGGATTGCCCCAAAAAAGGGAAGCCCCGGGGGGAAAGACTCCAACGCCTAGGTGGCAGCAGGAGGATAACCTAGCGAGTTTTTTTTCCTCCTTTTTTGTATCTAAAAAGTTGCGCCCCCATTTAAAAATTTCATACTTGTCGCTGCCGGGGTTTCGGGGAGTGCTTTGGATTCTGATCACTTCTAATTTTGTTAATGCTTTTTTCACCAAAACGTCCTTGGGCCTACCTTTTTAGACCGCAAATCTGCCCTTCCTGGGGGCTGTGGCATGATTTCCACCCATAGCTGGGGGCGCAATCCCAATATTGTACCCCTAGTTTGGAGAGGGTGGTGGGGATCCTACTTATTGAAAAGGTATTCTTTCGTCATGGAGGGGTTTGGCCCGCTGATGTGGTGTTGGGGTTTCCCCCTGGCTTCAGAAACAAATAATCCAGGGTTTGGGGGACTGGAATTCCAGGTAAATTACAATTTGGGGCCCAGGGTGTTTTGACAGATTTCCCCCTTTCCCAAATGCTGGGCAATACGGGATGTGCAGCCTTAATGTTCTATCGGGAAAGGGTTTGCCAGCGTTGAAGCCATCCCGGCATCTTGTAAAGCCCGATTTTCGGGAAAAAGGTTTTCCCAGAACCGTCCCCCCTTTGGTAAACTATGCCCTCCACCTTCCCTTTAACGTCCATATTTGGTTCGGAGGGGGTTTAAACCCCCCCCCGGGGGCCCAAATCGCTAAAAATTACCCCTTCTCTCTGTAAAACATAACTTTCCCCGTCGTCCACCTTTCGAAAGAGGTAATTCAGCCTGTGCCCTCCGCCCCAAGGGGCCCCTTTCTCCCTTTCCCCAATAGGGGGATTTTAAAACCCCCCGCCCCGGGGAAGTGTCCAGGGGCCCCCCCAAAAAGGGGGGGGGGGGGTACGTCAGGCTAAAGGGGGTGCCAACGAAGACAGGTTTTGAAACTAATGTGCGCCCCCCCCCTGATACACTTGCTGCTGAAAAGCTCTGTGAGTGACAGGGGGCCCAGCCACTCCTGACAGGGGGCGAGTGAAACCCGGGCCAAGGGGGAGGCCCCGGGGGCCCCCCCCCAATCAGCTGCGGGGGCGGAATCCGGAAAATCCCATTTAAAAAACCCCTGAAAGCTGACTGCTGCGCCTTGATTTTCCCCGGCTCCCCCTCGTGTTTCTTATTGTTTTTATGTTTTATCGGGGTTTTACCTACCTCGGCTTGTTCTCCTGACCCCGGCTTGCCCTCCTGTTTTTTGGGGGCTTCGCTTTTCCGTTTTGGCTCTTGATTTCCCGGCTTGTTTTTTTATCCCTCTGGTTTCTGTTTTTTTGGCTTTTTGGGTTCCCATTTATAATTTTCCCGGGCGGGCTGATATTTTTTCCCTTTTGGAAATGGCCCCCCAAAACACTTTTGCAGCGCAAGGGGGGGCTGTCCCCAGTTTGGGCCCTCTTCCCCCCTAGGGCATCACTCAAATAGGCAGGGACAGTGGTCTGGTTTTTCCCGTCCCGGCTCCCGGGAAACCCCCCCTTTACGTGACAACCCTTTTCTACCCCAAAAAACGCCCTTTCCCAAAAAAAACCCTCAAAAACGCAACCCAAAAACACCACCGCGGAAAGCCCCCTAAAACCCCTGTTTTAAAGGCTTTTCCCAAAACGGGGAAATTTCGAGCCGGGTTGCGCCCCGCAATTCCGGGTTGAATAAGGGCGGGAGGGGGCGCGACCCCCCGGGCCCCCTAGACTTTTTCCCTTATCCACGGGGGGCGGGAAAATTTCGCCTGAAAATTGCAAAATTTTTCCCCCCCGAGCGGTTTAGAGCGACGGAATCCACTGTTTTTCCCATGAAACGGTGGAATTTCCGTAATTACGCGGAAAGGATTTGGCCGGTACTGGGGAGCCAAATCCCGGGGCCATACGGCGCCAATCCGCGCCGAAATAAGCCATGTGAACGGCCCCTAAGACTTACAGATAATTTGAAAGTGAAATTAGAGTCAGGTGTTTTCAATCAGTGAGATGACAATCAGATGCAAGAGAGAGACCTGTTTAATTTACAGATCTGTAAAAGTCTGATCTTCACAACATAGGTTTATGGAAGGGTATTATGATACGAAAAAAGGAGATTTCTCAGGATCCTAGAAAATTCTGATGTTTGTACTTACCGTAAAATCCTTTTCTCATCTGATTCATTGGGGGACAGCGCACCTTAGGTATAGGCCCTTGCCCTAGGAGGCTGACAAGTGGAAACCAAATGCGTTAGCTCCGCCTGGATGGACTATATCCCTCCTACTGTCACCAGGCTACTCAGTTGGTACAAAAGCCGCAGTAGAAGGGATAAACCATATTCCAAAAAGGAGAAAAGGATTTTATGGTAAGTACAAAACTCTGAATTTCTCGTCAATATCATTGGAGGACACAGCACCTTGGGATGTCCAAGAGCAGTCCTATAGGGTGGGAAAGAAAAAATCAAAAAGAAAAAATTTACAGCAGTGTGAGTCGGTTAGCAGTATCTAAAGTATCTTATGGCCCAGGCTTGCGTGAGCCAAGGCCAGAGTATGGATTTGGTAGAGCTGAGTACAGGTATGAACTGAAGCCCGGGTTGCAGCCTTGCAGCCCTGTGACACTGCAGCTTGATGCCGAACTGCCCAGGAGGCGCCGACCGCTCGAGTGGAATGAGCGGTAACCTGAAATGGAAGAAGTTCACCCCTAGACCAGCAGGCTTTTGAGATTGGAGACCGAACCCAGCTGACCCCCTAAGCGGACCCTCTGGAATAACAAAAAGAGAATCGGAGCACCTGAAAGATTCAGTGGCAGTGAGGTAGGTCCGGACGGCTAAGAAAACATCCAAACAATGCAATGACCAATCTCAAGGATGTGAGGGGACGAGGCAAAAAGAGGGCAGAACTATGTTCTCATTGAGGTTGAACGAGGAAACCACTTTAGGGAGAAACGTAGGCATAGGACATAGGACAACCTTGTCCTTATGGAGAACCAAAAAAGGGGATTTGCAAGAAAGAGTCGCCAGTTCAGACCCTCAATGAATGGATGTAATGGCCACAAGGAAAGCCACCTTCCAAGAGTATGGATTTGATAATCCCATGCCATCTGCTAAAGGTGTAATGTATTGTCCAATGCCGTCTACTGAACGAGTAATGTACAATCCCATGCTGTCTACTGAAAGTGTGATTAATTATCCCATGCCATCTACTGAAGGTGTGACGTATATTCCAGGCAGTTTACTGAACGGGTAATGTATAATACCATGCCGTCTAATGAACATGTTATATACAGTTGATACCAAAAGTTTACATACACTATATAAAAAGACACATATGCATGTTTTTCTCACTATCTGACAAGAAATCAGAATAAACCTTACCCATTTTAGGTCAGTTAGGATTACCAAAATTATTATTTGGTAATTTTTATTACTTTCTGCAAAGTCAAAAGTTTACATACACTAGAATTACTATGCCTTTAAACAATTTGGGACAGCCCATAGGATGATGTCATGTCTTTGGAAGCTTCTGATAGTTTTATTGGCAACATCTGAGTTAAAGATACACCTGTGGATGTTTTTTTAAAGCACACCAGAAACACACTGTTTCCGTGTGTAACATCATGGGAAAGTCTAAAGAAATCAGCCAAGATATCAGGAAGAGAATTGTGGATTTGCACAAGTATGGATCATCCTTGGGTGCAATTTCCAGATACCTGAAGGTGCCCCGTTCACCTGTACAAACAATTTTATGCAAGTACAAAGAAGTTGGGGATGTCCAGCCATCATACCGCTCAGGAAGGAGATGGGTTCTGTTTCTCAAAGATGAATGCTCTTTGGTCTGACATGTGCATATTAACCCAAGAACAAAAGCAAAAGACCTTGTAATATTAAGATCACTGACACAATAGAGAACATTACAGAGCAGAAATGCCCTGTACTGGTCTCTATGACAACTGTCACTCACCATGCCCAGTAATGCCCACAATGCACTGCGGAGCATGTTGACATCACAGACAGTCCAGGAAGTGTTTCTTTCACTTCCTGTGCTGTTTGGTAGGAAACCAGCAGCGGTAATTGACCCTGCTGCTCCGTCAGCAGACAGAAGAAGCTCCCTTCTTCTGTCTGTAGCTTAGCTGTGGCGATCGTCGCAGGTGATGCAGCATGCGGTCAGCGGTAATATACTACTGGTTCCATGTCGTGATCGTGCAGGCAACGCTCGTGAGTACGTCCATTTGCAGGAACGCAGTTCCCGCTAGGACGTACCGGTATGCTCAATGTCAGGAAGGGGTTAAAACAAGATTTAAATCCTATGGCTCAATCAGCCTGCGAACCAGTGAGACAGAGTGAGCGACCCCCTGCAAAAAATGAGGCGAGGCCATGACCCTGCTCCAGACCTGAGTGAAGGATTGAAAGTACTCTCAGAATAAAACATGCCAAGTGATGAAACCACTGTGACTCCGACCAGGCAAAAAAAGCCTTACAGGTACAGTAATAAATACGGGCAGATTGAGATTTGCATACCCAAATCATGGTCCAGATGAATGAATCTGAATAGCGGCAAGATTCTAGAATTCAACAACCACGCCATCAAATGCAGCTGCGGTACAGTGGGGTGAAATGGAGGATCTTGGGAAAGGAGGTCTGGTGCAGAGGGAGCGGCCATGGGATGTCTGCCAACAGGGCGATGAGATCCGCATACCAAGCCCTGCAGGGCCAATCTGGACCAATGAAATCTCTGGCTATTGAGGCGTTTGAGCACTCGAGGGAGCAGTGGCAGAGGGGGGAAAGGTAGACCAGCACAAACTGATCTAATGAAGAACCAGCGTGTTTACCACGAGAGCCAGAGGATCTCGGGATTTGGATATATAACTCGAGAGGCGATGTTTGAGGCGGGATGCGAACAGATCAACGTCTGGAGTGTCCCACCTCCAGCAAAAAAACTATAACATGTCTGGCAGAGACCATTCCCAGAGAACCACCGATGTCCGGCTGAGGCAACCGGTGAACCAGTTCTACATCCCTGGAAAGAAAATCCATGACAAGGATGGAATCGAGAGTTCTGCACAGCGAAGGAATCTCGAGGCCTCCAGGAAAGCTGAACGGCTCCTGGTGACTTCTTGACGATTCAGATTAGCCACCTCTGTGTTGTTGGACTCATTTCAAACTGTGAGAAGAGAAGACCATTGAGAGATTGCTAGGAAAATAGCCCTGTGTTCCAGACTATTGACCTGTTGGTGGGAATCCCTGGGGGACCACAGACTCTGAGTCGTCTGGGAGCCAAACACAGGCCTCCACCCTGAGGTGCTGACATCCATGGTGATGATGAGCCATTGCAGATGAAGAAAGGATTTAGGAGAAATAATGCAGGAGATGCCAGCCACCTGCTGAGGTTGACACAAACTTAGGAAAGCAGCAGAATTTCTTTATCTAGGGAAAATAGAGAGTTGTCCCAGCAAGCAAGGATTGCCCACTGGAGGACGTAAGAATGAAACTGTGCGAACCGCATGGCTTTGAAGGCTGTCACCATCCTACCTAGGACTTGCATACAAACTCCAAGGATGCATTTCTGAAGCAGAGAGACGCTTGACCGTAAGAGCTGAATCTTCACTAGCGTAAGAAACACTCTGGTTGCATGTGTGTCAAGGATCATGCCCAGGAACTCCATGCTCTGGGATGGGACCAGGCAAGATTTATTGAGGTTGAAAATCCATTTGAGGTGTGTTAAGGTATCCAGGGTAATCCTGATGCTTTCCAGATTGGCGCTTCGTGACAGAGCCTTCACATGAAGGTCATCTAGATAAGGGATAATGGCAACCCCCTGATGCACAAGATCACTATGAGAGGTACCAAGACTTTGGTGAAGACCCTCGACGCTGTAGTGAGGCCAAACGGCAGAGCCACAAACTGAAAATGCAGTAAACCCCCCAGGAAATGAAAAAAATAAACGCTGGTGGAACTGGACAAACAGGTAAGAGTCCTTAATGTCTATGAAAAAATTGGTCTTGTTCCAGAACAGCAATTTCCAACCGTAGAGACTCCAGGCAGAATCTGGGAACCAACAAATAACAGTTGAGCTCCTACAGATTCAACACAGATCTGACTGAGATTTCTTTTTAGGGAACCATAAAAAGGTTGAAATAAAAGACCCCAGTAATGCTCGGAGACCAGCATAACTACTCCTTGAATAATGAGGGTATCCTTGAAGAAACAACAGGAGTGAAATGCCTTCAAAATGGCATCCAAACTTTGCCCCAGAAAAACACAGGCTGCTGAAGGCCCTTCCCACATCCCGAGAGGGGATAGGAGCCAGGTGGGAGGTCCAGGGGGCAGTATAAGCCAACTAAATAGGGTGGCTTGGTTGTGTCCTAGGCCCTGATGAAGCCAGCGACTAAAACTTTAATGCAGCCGCGGCCTGAGCACGGCCCGCAGCTCCGGAATGGCACGACCAACTGCTGGAGGGCTGCGAAGGGTAACAGAAGGTATCTGCAGTCCCTAGGGGTGAGAAGAAAGACCCCCCCAAGGGGAAAAAACATACCAAAAACTGTGCCACCTGCAAAGGAGCAGTGCAGCAGTCCAATAGGTTACTTACAGACATGGAAATTGAGGTGTTGAATAAGGGGCTGACTTTTGCACCAAAAACTAGATAACTAGATTCCACTATTTCAGCAAAAGCGTAAGTGGCATAAGTTCTTTAAAGTTAAGAGGCTCTTGTCTTGGGGATCGATCCTGATGACCAAGCAGATGTCAGGCTTCTGGCAGATTTATCTGAAGAGACGGGTGCATGCAGTGAGTTAAAACCTTAAAATATACGGATGTCCCCTCTCTTGATTGTCCAGAAATAGACATTTTTAAAAAAATTGGTCTGTCGGGATTTGGAGAAACTTAAATTTAACACTAGGGCAGACATTTTACAGAAGAGGAAAAGAAGGCTTTATTACTTTGGAGAGAGATCAGACTATAATTATAAAACCTTCAAGCAAGGTGGGTAATCCTGTTATATTAGATCATGGATACCTTACTACGTGTAAGAATCTCCTGATGATTGCTAGATGCCATCTTGCGAGATGATCCGACTGAAATTTATTGTCGTGAACTATAAATAATTATTCTATCTGCATTTGACAGGGGTCTAATTTCCAAAAATTAATGTCAGTTCATGCTACCACACCCTGTAGTTTCGTGTTTTTACACCCTTACTAAGATAAATAAGGAGTTTACACCATTAAAAGGGAGACCATTTGTCTCTGATGTTTACTCCTTATCTCGAAATGTCAGTATCCGACAGGAATTTGTATATGCCCTTCCGTCTTTCATCAGAGATATCCCGGATCTTTTTAGGAAACTGGAAGGGATGATCGTAGACAGAGACAAAACTGGCCTCGATTGATGTAGAGGCCCTCTACAGTAGTATCCCACATGAATATGAACTACGTGCTGTACAGTGCTTTCTGTCTACTTAGGGTGTCCTATTCGGTGAACACAATCAATTTATACTTCAATTTATTTGCTTTATGTTGAATCATAATTACTTTATCTCTGATTCAACAGTCCACCAGCGGCTCAGTGGTACAGCTGAAGGGAGCCCGTGTGCTCCCACATATACAAACTTATTCCTGGGCTGGTGAGAGGAAACTCTTTTGTCCACTGATGGAAACGAGCAATACACGGATAACATCCTGCTATGGGGTTGTTACATAGATTATGTTATTCTGTGGAATGACACCACATAGATCTTCGGAATCTGGAGTTTCTTAATGTAAATAACATAGGTATGAAATTCACGTGGGAGATACATGATGACAGACTGTCCTTTCTGAATCTATATATGGTCAGGTTCCCTTGACGGTTATCAAGCACGTAGACCACGCTGATATAAATGGTTATGAATAGTCTGACGTGACACTTAGTTGCCTCTCACCTCTCTTAAATGTGCCTGAAGTTGTATGGCATTCATTATCTGGTTCCACGGGAAATTGTTTACGATGAAGCAGTCATCAGTGTGTGATGTAGCCAAAGGACGTCCACTTCTTTGCCTTTCTGTGACTCTTCCAGTCTCTCTGTATCTCTGTTGCAACCGGCTAATGAAACTTTGTGACACTCAAAGCTAAGTGGCCACTTCTGTCTGAGAACTTCCTGCTTGAAGCCTCAGAATGGCGGCAAGGTACTGCTGATCATTTTTAAGGTGTTGTCTTGGTCTCATGATGTCAAAATGTGAACTGTATGATGAGGAGGACTCTTTAAATCCCAATTCAAATTGATCCCCTAAACTTATTGGGCGATTCAGGGATCAAACACCTGTCGGGAATTTTGTCATGAAGCTCCATGTTTAGAGACCCAGAGTTGTGTAAAAAGTACTGAAACATTGAACAGTTGCACATGTGCATTCTAGAGTTAAAAATAGTCTCATTTAGTTAATTAAAAAAAAAAATTCAAGAAATGTTATGTTTATCCTTAAATCAAAAGCCAAACATCCCTAACCTTTTGTGAGTAGTGTAGGTGATGTTGGATCATCTGTCTCAATAAATAAATGACTAAGTCTAATAGATTTAACTAGTTTGTTTGATTTGGTTTTCTTTATTTACTTTTAAGACTTGACCTAAAACTGCATCAGATTTTCACACAATATTATGAAGAAATATAACAAATTTTGAAGGGCTCACAAATCATCAAGCACCACAGTAGCTGGAGACAACTGTACAACTTTCCAGAAGCTAGTTAAAAGTGGTTTTCGGAGACTTTTGGAAAACCCGTACAGCCTAAGATTGTAGTAAAATAAAAAAAACAAACCTGTACTCATCTCTCCAGCTGCCACCATTTTATAGCCACTGGAGCTTCAGTGTCCTCCGCCGGTCTCTCATCAGTGACATTATATTCATTGCTCACGTGACCATAAGCCAATCACTGGTCTCTGCAGTCACATGACTGTGTCATGGTGATAAAAGCAATGAGCATGACATTACTGCTTAGGAACTATTTAGGGAAACCAGGGTTCAAGCGCTTTTGGAATGGGAACACAGGGAGGAGTGAATAGAAGTTACTTTTTTGTTTTAACACAGTCCCAGGCAGTAGGTGGTTTTCCAAAACAACTAAATACTTTAGGATAATAATAAAGAATGTTATATTACCTGTAAGCTTTCTCTGAATCAAAATCCATGCCACCTCCCAAACCGAGGAGTCCAAAAAAGGAGTCTCCCTAAAGTGTCAAATGAAACTGAGTCAAGAAACTATCTAAAGATTAGACTGAACTTCTGAAAATAGATAGAAAACAAATACATTTTCTTTTGTACCTACCTCTCCAGTCTTTTCTTTGTTGATTAGCAGACGAGGTGTTTTACTAGGAACCCTAAAACAGAAAAAGTCTGTTACTTCTAATTTTGGTTTAATTTTTCAGAGAAACGCAGTCCTTGTTTCCTTGAACAATTTATTCAAAGAGGTTGTCTCATGATGCTTTTTTAAAGAGTCACAGCCAGCTTTGGGTTCACACTTCCTGTTCAGGCTGTGGGAGGATATACAGTAGTGATTGGCATTGCTGTTTGTAGCTGATCCTGCAAGAGTGTCATAAGTGGTGGAGGTTTGTAAATAGCAGTGTACAATGCTAAATGGTTAATGCTTCTCAATAAGTTATGTAAATAAGCTCCCGTTCTTACAGCTAAGAAATAGAGCAGAGAGTGCCACCACCATCCCAGCCATTGCTGGAGCAATGAGAGCATTGAGAGGTGGCCAGTAACTAGGGAATCTTGTGTGCAAAAGCCGGAGATAAGATTTGCTCTGAACTCTGAATAGAAGCAAAATCAGAACAGCAATGAATTCAGTAATAGTCTTTATTTACATTTGCTTACATTCTTAAAGCTAATCAATGAAATAGAAATAATCCTTGAACACTGAAATTGTAATTAAATACGAGCGCTTCATTACAAGTGGTGCTCATGTGAATATACTGTGCCTTATAGTAAATACACTGATCGTTGATGTAATGCCATTGCTATGCCATAATGATCACTGAGTACCAAACAGAAAGTTTACATTATTAATGCCACAGGAAAAATGCCATAAAATTGTCCAAATAACCGTTTTTTGTTAATTTTGCCTTCCAAAAATAAGAATAAAAACAAACCAACAGCAGTTGTGCCCCCAAATCACTACTAGGTTGTTCTAGAAAATACAAATCCTTCTCGCGGAAAACAAATGCGCTATGGGTCTTAAAAAGTAGCAACACAAAAACAACTCATTTTGTAAAAAGGGGACTTTAAAATTGTAAAAAATATTTAACGGCATGCCCCCAAACCGGCCCCTTTTTGTGGCCGGTTTTTCGATGGTTTTGCAAACCCCTTGAAAACCCCCGGCCCCAAAAAAACCGGCCATGTACGGGTTTTCCGTTAGGGGGCTTTTTGAACTCCCCCCCAAAAATTTAAAACGTTCATTCTTTGAAGGTTTTTGGGAGGAATATGACAAGTAAAATGTAAAGGGGGGGGGCTTTTCTTGTCATTGCGGAGAAAAGCGCCTCCCGCGGCCCGGGTATTTGTCCCTGTGCCAGAAAACGGCCAAAAACATATCGAAAAAATTAAAATTCGATTTAAGTAAGCCCTTAAAAAAAAAACCTTTTATTTGTACTGCACAATGAATGGCATAAAAAATAAATCCCAGGGGAAAAAAGGAAATTAGTGGGGGGTTTTTTTACACAAAAAAATTAATAGAAGTTATTACATTTAAAAAAACAAAAATAAAAAAATGAGCCATACTTAAACCCGTTCTGGGCCCGGCCTGTTTAGGACCTGTTTACACGGCACAGGACATATGCCGGTCGGTTTATCCGACCGGTATTTGCCTGGTTTTTTTTGCCCTGCAAAGCGCGGGAAAAAGGGGGGGGGATTTTTCCGTGAAGAATCAGAAAGACTGGGGGAAAAGGAGGGGCAAGATCTTTTTTCCTAATTTCCCGCGTAACTGGAAAATACAACTCCCTGTACTAACTGCAAAGTTTACCTGCGTCTCATAAGATCCATCAGTTTTTGCAGCTACCAAGCCCTGGATGTCACATGACTGCTGGGAAGCAGGAAGCCTAAATACAGCACTCATTGAGCATTATATATGCAATGATTAAGAAGGCAGGGACAGTATTAAACCATCCCTGCATTGTCAGTGGAGAGCCAGCTAATGCTGACAGCCAGATCTCCACTTGGGCAGCAGCCACTGCCCAGATGTATATGGTCAACAAGCTGTTAATAAAAAAAATTATGAGCTCTGGGACACTGGAGAATAAAACAAGTTTGACAAGTCATAGTGACCTGGTGTAAATTTTTTGTGGTGGATCCAGGTGGTGAAACTTCCATGGATTCTTAAAATGTTCAGTTGTGCACTTTAGTTTCGAATAATCTGCTCTACTAAGAGAGCCGAGAATGTGGTGTATGGAAACTTTTTAGGAATCAGTGTAGTGCAGGCATCTGCATCCTGCAGTTTAACATGTAAAGTCAAGCAACCCAAATAACAAGACAATAACAATAACTTTTCTTAAAATTACATGTTCACATAATAGCATAAATGCCAACTCTCCGTTTTTGGCGGGGGGGTCCCGCTATTTGGGGTTCCTCCAGCCCTCCGGGGAAGTTGGCTTTTCTCCCGCGCTGCGGGGTCCTTTAAATTACCGCGGCGCAAGAGAAAGGCTGGTGCGCTACTCTTGCGCCGCCGAAACCCGCTCCTACAGGCCGCTCCCCCGCCCGCGGTCTCTCTGTGCGGGGAGGAGGAAGGAGGGATCGTTCCCCTCCTCCCTTCTTCCCCTGTATGTCCGGGTCTGTGCCGCCCCGTGCATACAGATCAGCGGCGCAGGGGAAGTGAACGCGCGGGTGCTCTAAATTCCCCTGCGTCGCTGAGGAGACGAGCAGGAGCTGGCCAACGCTGCAGGAGCCTGGTAAGGTGAGTGGATTTTATTATTTATTTTTATTAGCTTTAGGGGGTTTCTGCCTGGCAACAGAGAAGGCAACTACCTGGCAACAATGGGGGCATCCCTGAAAATATGGGGGCACTACCTGGCAAAAGAGGGGCACTACCTGGCTAACAGATGGGGGCACTACCTGGCTAACAATGGGGGCACTACCTGGCAACAATGGGGGCACTACCTGGCAACAAGGGGGCAACTACCTGGCAACAGAGGGGGCACTACCTGGCAACAAGGGGGGGCACTACCTGGCAACAGAGGGGGCATACCTGGCTAACAGTGGGGGCACTAACCTGGCTAACGATGGGGGCACTACCTGGCTAAAAGATGGGGACATCTACCTCGAAAACAGAGGGGACATCTACCTGGCACACAGGGGAATTTCACCTGGCAACCGAGGGGGCACTACCTGGCAAACAATGGGGGCACTACTTGGCAAACAATGGGGGCACTACCTGGCAACAATGGGGGCACAAACCTGGCAAAAAATGGGGGCACTACCTGGCTAACAGATGGGGGCACTACCTGGCAACAATGGGGGCACTACCTGGCAACAATGGGGGGCCCAACCTGGCAAAAAGAGGGGGAAACTACCTGGCTAACAATGGGGGCACTACCTGGCTACAATGGGGGACACTACCTGGCAAACAAAGGGGGGCCCCCATCCCTGGCTACAAATTTGGCTTTTACCTGGCTACAGAGGGGGCATCTACTTGACTACAAGGGGCATCTACCGGCCTGTAAGGGGCACTCCCTGGTTATGGGGGGCTACAAACCTGCTATAAAGGGCATCTACCTGGCTTTTCTTCCAAAGCCGTTATGCAGTTAGGTGGAGTGGGTGTGGCTTTTTGAAGGGGCATGGCATACCGACAAGCATGGGGCGTGTCCATGCAAATTTTTGCCGCAGCGCGCGTAGCGGGCCGCCCACTAAAATCTCCTGCTTTTTCATTTTCAAAAGTTGGCAACTATGCATAATAGGCACCAAAAACAGCCACAAGTAGTTGAAAATGACTTTAGATTAGAACATGCTTATTGACTACAAAAGTATATGTATATGCCAAAAAAAGACAAAACTGTACTTACTTGCCAACAAGTGAGGCAAATGGCTGCACCTGAAGAGACGTTCCCATCACAATAAGGAGATCAACTTTGTGAAAATCCTAGTGAAACAAAGAATATTTGACCAATTCAAATTTTACAACACATTTTTTACAAAAAAATTGAAAAAATACAGGGTGGGCCATTTATATGGATACACCTACATAAAATGGGAATGGTTGGTGATATCAAATTCCTGTTTATGGCACATTAGTATATCGGAAGGGGAAAACTTTTCAAGATGGGTGTTGACCATGGCAGCCATTTTAAAGTCGGCCATTTTGGATCCAACTTTATTTTTTCCAATAGGAAGAGGCTCAAATTTATTGAGAATTTCACAAGAAAAACAATGTGCACTTGGTTTTAATGTAACTTTATTCTTTCATGAGTTATTTACAAGTTTATGACCACTTATCCCTGCCCCATTCACTTTGCAGCCATGTCCCTTTCCAAGGATGAGGGGTCAAAGCTGCCCGCAGTGGCAACTTATTTCACCTGTGCCCGTTGCCACAAGAAGTTTACTTGCGGACAGCCCAATGCCCTTTGCGAAGCTCCTTGGGCGACTGCCTTGGGGCCCGACCCCGCCCTGCAGGAGTCTTTTGGCCCAACATTATGTTAAAGATGCTCCCAAGCCAGGAAATTAATTAAAAAGCAGGATATGTAAGTAGCATTAATTTTATAGAAAAAAAACACATACAAAAATGGGACATTACTTACTCAAAAAACACTCCAAAGGCCACATTTACAGCTCAACGGCTGGACTAAGCTAAACCCAGTAGCAGGCAGCTCTGGCCCATATGCTACTTGGGAAAAATAAACAGGTCCAGCTAATTGCTGAGCAGCAGCTCAAACACCCCGCCAATAGGGGAACAATTAGATGATTAAAAAAAACTGCACATTAACTTAACACCTGTTCACACTAGCATGCAGAAAAGCCACAGTATAATGCCTGGGGAGATTGCACAAATGCAAAAATACCAATAAAACAACCACTCACATGTCCTCCATGCATGAGGGGGGTGGCTGCTGGTACTAAAATTGCATATAAATAAGATGATACAAAAGGGTGCCATAAACATGTAAGGATGTCATTTTTTATCTGCCCAAGAATGCTGGGGAGCAGAGGGTGTCTGTACTTTGTGTTGGACACCTAGGAAGTGCTGGGCAGCCCGCCTAATCCAATAATATGGGTGTCACTAATAGGTTGTAAGCCAGCATGGTGCACCACACATATCTGTATTTATGGCACCCTTCTGGGCATGGCACTGTTTTCTGGGGGTAGGATGCTTCCCCCCAGGTACTGCGGAACTCCTTACCCACCTCCGGGGCCGTTCCGATGGCCAATCTGCGGGCCGTGAGGGGGCCGCAATTTTAAATTTAGTCCCCAGCTTCTGTAGGTCTAGGCCGCACCCTTTTCTGGGCTTGTTCCGCCCCCAGGGACAGCCCAATTGGTTCCGGCCCCTCCCAGGACGGGGAAGAACTTCCAGCAACCCTGGCTTGTGTTACGGGCAGAGTCTAATCACAATTTTCCAGTGTTTTGCATTATGGCTGTTTGCTGCACACCTCCTGGCTTCTGTGAAGGCCTTGTTTGGGCCATCTATCCCTGCCCCGTGCACTTTGCAGCCATGTCCCTTTCCAAGGATGAGGGGTCAAAGCTGCCAGCAGTGGCAACTTATTTCACCTGTGCCCGTTGCCACAAAAAGTTTACTTGCGGCCAGCCCAGTGCCCTTTGCAAAGCTTCTCGGGCGACCGCCGTGGGGCCCGACCCCGCCTGCCAGGAGTCTCTGACCCAGAATGATCTCTCTCACTAGCAGTGGGTGACTTGTCCAGACTATTCCAGGTTATAGTTTCTGCCATAGAACCTATGCCGTCTCTACTTGCTGTCCAGCCTAGCACCTCCCAGGATCTGGCGTCTGGCGCAGCCTGTATGGAGGGTTCGTGTAAGAGGGTTAGCGTTCTCTCTTCCTTGTTATCACCTGAGCTTTCTCCAGACAGACAGTGGACAGAGATGGAAGCTCCATGCTGGGATACGGCTTCTTCAAGTGGGGACCCCTCTGATTCTGAGCCAGACAGAGATGATGGAACGGCAGCTGTCTTCCAGAATGTCCAAAAGTCCTTCCGCTAAGTTGTTCTTGGTCTGAAGACTCGCCCCCACCCGAGAATCCATCTCGGGCAGGGGGCATTCTTCTCCAGTATCAGGAGAGTTGGCAAGTCCAGGTCGACGACACCTGGATTCGCCAAGTCATCATGTCAGGATACAGGATTCACTTCAGTTCAGTTCCCCCAACATGGTTTTTACTTTCTTTCCCGCCCGCTTCTCCGGCTCGGGCATCAGCGTTTTCTCAGGCAATCAATGCCCTCCTCCTTCAAGGGGTAATCATGCCAGTCCCCGAGTCCAAGCATTTTCATTTGGAGGCCAAGCAGTTTTCACCTTTTGAGAAATTACGGGAAGTGTCCTTACATTTACTTTCATGGAAAGTGGCCTTCCTGGTAGCCCTCACTTCCATCCGCCGAATGTTTGAACTGGGGCGCTATTGTGTAAATCGCCTTTCTTGGTACTCCATAAGGAAACTGATGTCCTACATCCTGTTCCTTAGTTTCTCCCTAAGGTGGTTTCATATGAATGAGGACATAATTCTGTCCTCTTTTTGCCCCTTGCCCTCTCACCGTCGAGAGCGGTCATTACATTGTCTAGACATTGTCAGCGCCGTTCGGATCTACCTCTCTGCTAGGGAACCCTTTATGCGCTCCAAAGCCCTCTTTGTCCTTCCATAGGATCTGCACAGAGGCCTGTAGGCCTCTAAAGCTACCATTGTCAGCTGGATGCAGTTTGCAATTTCGGAAGCCTATCGGTCTAGGGGGAACTCCTTCCATTTCGGTTCACCACACATTCCACATGAGTGGTTCGTGCCTCCTGGGCGGTTCAGCATCAAGTTGCAGCTTTACAGGTTTGTAAAGCTGCCACTTTAGCTTCAGCCCATACTTTTTCTAAGTTCTAAGAGATCCATACCTGGGCCACGGCTGACGCAAGCCTCGGCCGTAAGGTACTTGAGGCAGCAGTGTGCTAAGGTCTGCCATGGCTTATTAATTTTTTAATTGTTACCTTTTGTCTCCCACCCTCTGGGTCTGCTCTTGGACATCCCAAGGTGGTTTGTCCCCTAATGATATTGGCGAGAAATTCGGATTTTTGTATTTGCCGTAAAATCCTTTTTCTTGTCCGATTCATTGGGGGAAACAGGTCCCTATTTCTTTTATTGTCCATGGAATCATGTTTTTTTGGTTTACCTCTCGGCCACGGCTTTTGTACCAACTGATAAACCTGGCAGGAGGGATATATGTACGTGTTTGAATAAATTTTACATAGCGTTTTTCAGTCCGTTTTACGGACAGAAAAACGTTGTGCGAACATACCATTAGGGTATGTTCACACGGCGCCTTCACTTCATATGAACATACGCTTTCCAGATGCGTCTCTGGGGCCATCAGAACGGACCCATAGACACATCTAACAATTAGCAGTGACTTTATCACTGCCGGCAATGAAGAAATTACATGCAATTTTTTGATCGCATCCACAAGATGGACCTGGCAGGTCGATGCAAACATGCAGCGGCGATTTTTTCCTCTTGTGAACGCCGCTGCGTTGTTGTCATTGCCCGGCCCGTGATAAACTCACTGCTAATTGTTAGATGTGTCTCTGGGTCCGTTCTGATGGACCCAGAGAGCATCTGAAAAGCGTGTGTTCATACGGAGTGTAGACGACGTGTGAACATACCCTTATTTCATTCCTGTGTACTACAAATAATAAATATTATGAAGTTTTTCTTCAATTTTGACATGTCTATTTTGTAAATAAGGGCTTCAGTGGATTTGAACTGTATGCTCCAGAGAGGGGCAATGGAAAAAAAAATATGCAAGATGTAGTCTTATATGATAATCTAGTCAGTAAAAAAGGTGAAAAAATGACATCTACTATAGGAAATGCGGTTTATGTGAATGTTTCTCTAAATTTTAATATACCCATAACTACTAACTTACCGATTTTAAGGCAGAGAAGAATCTGGATGGCAAGCTTTCTCCAAAAAACACAATATCTGAAAGTAGCATACATTACATTAAACAATGATCTTTCAAGTCTATATTTCTTTCTGTATTTATTACTTAGTGTCTTATCAAACCAAGTCTTTAGAAACATGAAATCTTGTGTGGACAAAAGTGAAGACCACTATCTGATAACCAAAGTCCTATATACAAGGTACCAAAACACCATCTCTTGTAAGGCAGAGAAACTCCCATAATATACTTTATACACAGAAAAATGGAGCCATATCTCTAAAAAAGTACCAACATTTTATTTAATTTAAACAACACTTAAGCACAAATGACAAACATATATAGGAGGATATCTACAAAAAAGAGGGGACAAAACGGCAAAGAAGTGCCTGCTAAAAAATAGGAGTGATGTTATTAGTAACTCAGTTATAGATATATGGATATATAGATATGATATGGATTAGAAAGTTTTAATAATCATTACAATACTATAGCAGACCTGTGTCCATTCCCACATCAATCCATAATTATTATCCTTATCTAACTCTATCCTCCCAAAACATTGCAGCAGGCAATATATCCAAAGCTACCCCTCAAAAGTAAGTCTGGGCGACAGACAGTGCAAGGTAAAAAAAAACCTATGCAGCCCGACACCAAGAGTATTTACCATCAGATAAGGAGGGTACAGGGGTACAAATGCCGCTCGTTGCCCACGTCTAACGCGTTTCGCCATAGGCTTCCTCAAAGGATAAGGTAAGATGTCCAGATGACTGATTATATATCAATGTGACTATTACTCGGGATCTCTTAGCCCATAGCAGCGTGCATTGTCGGCACCCGCGCCGTACATCGGAGCAGGTCCCGCCCTCCCCCGGCCGTCGGCTGTATAGTGCATGACGCGGAATGCGCATTTCCGGTCATGCGCAAAGCCAAAATCAGGACGCCGGAGTGAGCAACCGGAAGTCGGGTCCTGTGAACGGCGCACGCGCACAGCACCCGCTGAGCTCAATTCACCATGCCCGACTTGACATCAAAGAAGAGGAAAGACAATCTCACCCAAATAATAGTGTATAAAAAGAATAAAAAAATAAATAATAATTTAATCTCAAATGGTGTAGTGAAAAAAAATTATTATTAAGGGCTTGTTCACACGGCGTTTTTGTGATCCGTTTTACGGATCCGTTTACGGATCCGCAAAACGGATCTAACAATTGTCAGTGTTGATTAAACATTGTGTTGAATGGCAAAAGCGCATCGCTGTTCCCACGGGAGATCAGCGATGCGCTTTTGAGGGCTCTTCCTGCGCTGCGCTTTTCGCATCCGCTTTTAAGAATTGACATGTCAATTCTTTATTGCGTTTTAGCAATGAAAGCCCATAGGAGATAATGGGTCTGCTTTTGGCAAATGTCCAAAAGCGCTCCACCCCTCCGGGCAGTAACAGCTGCGCTTTGCATCCTGAAAGCGGATGCGAAAAGCGCATGGGAGGCTGGACGGGGATCGCTGGAAAAGGGGTGCGTCGGCAGCGGGAGCGCAGGTGAGCGTCGGGGAGCGGAGGCACAGGTGGGCGGCGGGGCGGCGCAGGTATGCGGGGCGACGTCGGAGGTTTTGCGGGGGGCGGCGCAGGTATGCCCGGGGCGACGTCGGAGGTGTGCGGGGCGGCGGCGCAGGTATTTCCGGGGCGAGTCGGAGGTGTGCCGGCCGGCGGCGGCCCCAGGTAAAGCCGGGGCGACGTCGGAGGTGTGGCGGCGGCGGCGGCGCAGGTAATGCCGGGGGCGAGTCGGAGGTGTGCGGCGGCGGCCGGCGCAGGTATGCCGGGGCGACGTCGGAGGTGGTGCGGCGGCGGCGCAGGTAAAGCCGGGGGCGACGTCGGAGGTGTGCGGGCGGCGGCGCAGGTATGACCGGGGCGACGTCGGAGGTGTGCGGCGGCGGCGCAGGTATGCCCGGGGGGACGTCGGAGGTGTGCGGCGGGGAGTGACAGCGGAGGAGGTGTTCGGCGGCAGTGACAGCGGAGGAGGTGAGCGGGCGCAGTGACAGCGGAGGAGCCCGGGGGCAGACACAAACAATGAATAGGACCCGGGGGCAGACACAAAATTGAAAGGAGCCGGGGGCAGACAAACAATGAATAGGGGCCGGGGGCAGACAAAACAATGAATGGGGCCCGGGGGGCAGAGACAAACAAATAATGGGAGCCGGGGGGGGCACAAACAATGAATAGGACCCGGGGGCAGACACAAAAAAAATGAATAGGAGCGGGGGCAGAGACAAAAAATGAATGGGAGCCGGGGGCAACACAAACAATGAATAGGACCCGGGGGCGACAAAAACAAAAATAAAGGGGAGAAGGGGGCAGACAAAAACAAACAATGAATGGGAGAGGGGCAGACAAAAAAAAACAAGAATGGAGAAGGGGGCAGACAAAAAAACAATGAATGGGGCCGGGGGCAGACACAAACAAACAATGAAGGGGAGAAGGGGCAGACACAAAAAAACAATGAATGGGACCCGGGGGCAGCCAAACAAAAATGAATGGGGAAGGGGGCAGACACAAAAAACAAAAATGGGGAAAAGGGGGCGACCCAAACAAACAAGAAGGGAAGGGGGCAGACAAAACAAAATGAATGGGGGGCGGGGGGGAGAACAAACAATGAAAGAGAGGAGAGAGAGGACTCTCTCTTTTTTTCTTTAAAAGCATCGGAAAGCGGATGCGTAAAACGCAGCTGAAAAAGCATAAAAACGGATCCAAAAAAAGTACCCTTTGCTGCGTTTTGCGGACCCGCTTTCGGTCGGTTTTAAAGTGCGAAAAACGGACCCGTAAAAAGGATCCAAAACGCCGTGTGAACCCCCCAAATAAGGGTTGAAACGTTGGAAAATATTCTACCCCTTTATTCTCAAAAAAAAGTTACTAAAAATGTGTTAAAGTGGGAAATTGTACATGAATTTATATATAAAAATTTTATATTATATTATATATTTTTTATTTATATTATTATATTTTAAAAAAAAGGGTTTTAAAATTAGTGTAAAACCCCAAAATATACATAAATTGTGAAAAAACACAAAAAAAAACATGATGAAAAAAAAAATAAAGGTAAAACCAATAAAAAAGAAAAAAACCAAATGTGAGGGGGAAGAAAAAAAAAAAAAAAAAAAAAGGGTATTTTTTTTATTCGATTTTCTTTTTTTTTGAGTGTGGTACTCTTTTGAAAAAGATGTTTCCGGGACAGTGTTAGTAGTCCACCAATCAAGAACTTGCAGGGTTAGTAACATAGGTATTAGTCAACCCATACAGAAAATTCCCCAAAAGATAAAATTCACAATTAGTAAGACTAATAAAGAAAAAAAAGACATCATAAAAGACAAAAAAACCAAAAAGATTAAAAACAAAATGGAGAGATCAGAGGAAGGGAAAGAAAAACCCAACTTTTTCATTAAGACCAGTAGGCCCAATGATTGAGGCGGACTATCCCTACATTCTTTTTGTTAACATTTGTTTGATGTTCCCACCGGGATACCGCAGTGTACTTGTCAATCCCTATTACTCGAAAAAAAGGGGCCCGGGGTTTGAGTCTGAAATTGAAAAAAATGTCTCGGGAAGTTTTTAATGTGGGATTTTTGGCAAATTTTTTTGGGCCTAATTTCTCAATGTTCCCTGTCCCGTAGTAATTTGCGCGTTAGCCAAACATAGATTTAGGGGGTCCACAAGTTGCAAGATATATCAGTTTGTTGTACTGCATGAAAAAATAGTCAAAACTTGAAATCCCCTTGCCGAATGGTGAAAAGGTAGTGGCACTTGTATATTCTGACATGCCAGACGTCACAATGGTAAAAAATAGCCTTGGGGTGGTAAAACCCAAATGGATTTTTTTCTAGGAAATTATGTGGTTTGACTAAAAAGTCTTTAAATTCCCACATTTCCTAGCTGTCATTTTTTGGGGGGGACCAGGGCAGAAAATCTTTGAAGCAGGTTTGTCCCAAAAAATTGACCAATGCTTCAGGAATTTGTTCATAGCAGCCATGGGTTTTATATGTAGAAATAAATTAACATTTTTTTGTGGGTTCTTTTCGATGTTTTTCAACAACATTTCTTCGGGGTCTTTTTAGTCTTAAATACCCCTTTTTAATTTTTCTGCCACTATACCTCTTCCTGAAAAAGGACTTTTGTTTGGAAGCTGAACTTCAAATTTAGCATAGAAGAGCAAACCGTTCATCCGAGGAACTGACCCAAACGGCACAGCCCTATTGTTGAAGAATTATGAAAAGCGAGGATGTAAAAAGGGAAATTAAAACCCACGGTCTTCCCAAGACATTTTTGTCTGGGAATCCTGTTGATCCACCCCAATAGTACATTAAGAGCTAACTTTTTTTTTTTTATTTGAAAGTCAGCTGTGTTAAGAGAGTTCTTGTTTAATTCCGCATAAACTTTGAAGTTGGTTTCAGAGCCTGCCAAAAGGAAGAGCACATCGTAAATATATCTCAACCAGCACTGCACTTGGTCAGCGGCGCGGGCCCCGTCACCAGGGAAATATAAATTTTCCCCCAAAAAAACCCAGGAAGAGATTCGCATATTTTTTTTTAATTTTTTTTTCTTCCCCTCTCACATTTTTGTTATTTGCTTATTTATTGTGTTTTACTTTTTTATTTTTGTTCATTATGTTTTCATTGTGTTTTATCACAATTTATGTATATGTGGGGTTTTATCACTAATTATACACTTTTGTTATACATATATATTATTCATTTTAAATTCCTCACTTTATCACATTTTTTAGTAAGCTTTTTATTTGCGTACACCAATGTGGTAGAGTAGTTTTTCACTATACTTTTCACCATTATTAATAATAATTGTTTTCACTACACTCACTTGAGATTAAATTATTATTTATTCTTTTTTATTCTTTTTCATCCCACTGATTATTTGGGGGAGATTGTCTTTCCTCTTCTTTGGAGGGTCAAGTCGGGCATGGGTGATTGAGCTCAGCGGGTGCTGGGGCGCGTGCCCCGTTCACGGACCCGACTTCTGGTGCTCACTCCGGCGTCCTGATTTTGGCTTTGCGCATGACCAGAAATGCGCATTCCGCGTCATGCACTATACAGCCGGACGGCCGGGGGAGGGCGGAACTCGGCTCCGATGTACGGCGCGGGTCCCGACAATCCCACGCTTGCTTTTGGGCTAAGAGTTTCCCGGGGGGTAATTAGTCACATTGATATATTTAATCAGTTTATCTGGACAAATTTACCTTAGTCCTTTGAGGAAACTATTGGGAAACGCGTTAGGACGTGGGCACGAGCGGCATTTGTACCCCTGTACCCTCTTATTGATGGGTAAAAAACTCTTTTGGTTGTCGGGCTGCATAGGGTCTTTGTTACCTTGCATGTCTGTCGCCCAGACTTACTTTTTGTGGGGTCGCTTTGGATATATTGCCTGCTGCAATGTTTTGGGAGGATAGAGTTAGATAAGGATACTAATTATGGATTGATGTGGGAATGGACACGGGTCTGCTATAGTATTGTAATGATTATTAAAACTTTCTAAGCCCCTATCATTTCTATATATCCATATATTTATAACTGAGTTAATAAAAAAACTCACTTCTATTTTTAGAAGGCACTTCTTTTGCCGTTTTTTTTCCCCCTCTTTTTTTGATTTTCCTCCTATTTTATGTTTGTCATTTGTGTTTAAGGGTGTTTTTAAATTAAATAAAATTTTGGTCCCCCCTTTTTTTAGAGATATGGCCCCTTTTTTTCTGGTATAAAGTACCCTAAAAACCCAAAAATAGTGATCTACTTAAAGGAAACCTGTCAGATGGTGATAGCAGGAAAATGATTGAGGGGAAGAGAATTTAAAACTATTTGAAAAGTAGGGTTCATGTTTTAAAAAGCAGGTTTTCTGAGAAAAAAAGCAGGGGAAAAAGGGGATTTTGAAATTTCCTTAAAATCCTTTTCTCGTCCAGTTCTTTGGGGGACACAGCCCCAATGGGGTATGGGCCCTTGTCTTCGGAGGAGGCACTAGGCAGTTTCAAACGTTTTTAAAGCCCCCCCCCGACTGCTTTTATCCCCCCTGCTGACGCCAGGTGATCGTTGGTACAAAAGCCGGGGCCCGAGGGGGAGGAAAAAAAGGGAGAACCTTAATTCCCTGGCCGGCCCCTTTAAACAAAGGGCCCCGGGACCTGTGCCCCCAAATAAATTTTGGAGGGAGAAAAGGTTTTTAGGGGTTAAGTAAAAAAACCCCAATTTTCTCGCCAAAAATTATTGGGGGACACAGCAAAAAGGGAAATGCCCAAAAAGAAAGTCCCAGAGGGTGGGCAACTAGAAAAATTTTCATCAAAAGTGACAAGGCATTACCCCACTGCTAACTGAAGTACCTAGGGGCTGAGAGCTGCAGCACCCGGGGGCCAAAGGGCAATGATTTGGATAGAACCTAGACGAGGTATGGGCCAAAACCCAGGGGGGACAGCTTTGCAACCTGCCAAAGCTGGGGCTAAAAGCCAAACCCAAACCAGGCCGGCCCAAACCCTGCTGTGGGGAGCGACCCCGGGGCCCTGCTTAACAAGGGCCCAGACCCCGGCTGGGAAAAAGGGGCCCCTGAGGACGCCAACCCCTGAAAGGACCCTCAGGGGCGGGCCCCCAAAGGGAGGGCTGCGTTTACCTAAAGGATCCAAAAAAAAGAGGTAGAACTAAAAGGGCCCGGGCCCATGCCTCCCCAAAACGAAACAATCGTCCTCAAGATAAAGAGGACGAGGGGCAAAGAGGGCAAAAACTATGTCTTATCGATTAAAACGATGAAACCATCCTGGGGAAAAAACGAAAGGAACAAGACACAGAGTATCTTTTTTTCCTTCTGCAACCCCAAAAAGGGGGCCCAGATAGAGCTGCCCTTTACAGTCACTTGGGGGGCTGAAGTGAGGGGCAAGTAAACACGGTAAAACTTCCCGTGGGGGCCCCGGGGGGTGCGGACGGGTTAAAATTTCCCGAAAAGGCATTGCATCCCACGGTTCGTTTTAGGCCTACGAACCCGAGGGACCTAAGGGACAAAACCCACTGCAATAAAAATTTCTTAACCTGTGAGCGGGGGGGCCAGTTGGGGCTCCACAAAAATTTGGGGGTGAACCAAAATTTTCCCCCCTTTTTCAAGTGGGAAAGGACGACCCGGCTCCGGTCTAAACCGGGAAAAAACGGAAACCCTTGGAGTAGGACATCCCCAAAGGGTTTTTGAAAGTTCTGGGCAACAGCCCCAAGGTGATCTGGGGTTTTTGAAAGTCGCAACAGCCCTGCTGTGAAACTGAAACCCGCGGGGAAACCGGGGATTGTAGCAGAGGGCCCTGGACAAAAAGGTTTGGGTTTATAAAGAAAAAGGGGTCGGGAAACCCCATTTGCCTTTTCCGGGCCCCAATTTCCCCGGCGAAACCCGACCTGGGGGCCCTTTAATCTAAAGTGGAGGGCCAGCTGGTATCCTCTCGGACCGAGGCACTTGGGGGTTCTCGAGGAAGAAGGGCCCAGGGTTAAAAAAAGGGGAGGGCCCAAACCCCTCCCCCAAGGGCGGGACCAGAAAGCCCACTGTCAGGCCAGGGGATTCCTGGCCCTGGCCATAAAAACTCGGGCGCTAGGGATTGAGGCGAGACACCACCATGTCAAATTCTGGGGTACCTCATCTGGCCGGGAAGGCGAAAGCACCCCCGGGACAGTTTTTGGGCCCAAGGGGGTTTTTTCCCCCCCTGGAGGGGAAATTTTGTCGACCAGGGTGGTCCCGCTGCTCTGACAGCGAAAAAACCCTCGTTTTGTCACCAGAGAAAAAACTCCCTTGGCCCTCTGGGGACCCCCCTGAAAAATTCAGACATCCCAAAATCGTTTTTGTTTTTGGGGACTGAACCCGAACTGGTCCCCCGGATGAGGGGGGAAACCCCCAAATTTGCGAAGCGTTTAAAGGAAATATTTTGGAGGTTTTCCAGCACAAAAGACCCTGACAAAGGCTCCCCCAGGGGGAATGGGAACCCCCCGTGGGCCTGGGGGGGGGCCCCCACCCCGAAACGTGGGTTTGTGGTGATGCCCAGCCATTGGGGGGAAACAGAAATTCCCTCCCCTAATTTTAATCCCGGGAAAGGTGGCCACCAGCCAGGATAAAGACGAGCCTGGGGGTGGCGGGCACACCGTGAGACCAAGGAAATGGAGACCTGCGTCACTGAGGTAGGATTGCCCGCTGCAGGGAGGTGAGCAAAGGAGTTTGGGCAAAGGCCCCACGCCTCAGAGGCGGTCCAAAAGCTCCCAAACCCTCGCATCCCAACCCAAAAGGGAAATATGCCAGGTGCGATACAGAGTTTGGGGGAAAAGTTTAAGTGCCGAAGTTTTCCAGAGGGATAAAAAACCCTCGGGAAAACCTGTTTGGGGAAAAGTCACCCCTCGACGTTTCATCCCTAATGAGGGAATCAGCCCGGGGGATTCCCTGCCAATTAGCCATAAGGGCCAAAAGGGGGGGCCCCTAAAAAATTTCCGGGGAACCCTGACGCTGCCCCGGCAGACGCTTTTGAGGTGGGCCCCCCCCCCAGTTTGTAAAGGGGATCTTTAATTAGAGGGGGCAAGAGCTACATGAGGGCCCCTTGGGTTTGCAGAAAAATGTCGAGACCCTACTGTGAAAACATGGGGCCCGGTGATAGACTGGGACATGGGGGACAGAAAAAAAACCTGATGTCCCTAGCAGTTTAAAAAAAAAAACTTCTGCGCCCCTGAGGGGCAAACCGCCTGACCAGGGGCGATCCAGTGGCAAACCGGGCCCCTTTCCCGGCTACCGGTTACGCTCTTTAAGGCCCGACATGGGGCCCTAGGAGCTGCCCTTCAGGGGAAACCCCTAAAGGGTTTCTGAATAAGACCCTTGCTAAAGCCCTCGGGGGCCCGGCATAATCCCTCCCGCGGAGGGGGAGTGCGGTTTCCAGGGGGGGAAACCGACGCTGGGAGCCAGAGCCGCGGGCGCGGAGGCAGCTGCAACCGTGTGGGGGGAACCCAAAACCCAAAGTGAGCCCTGAAGTGGCGCCCCAAACCCAAAACCAGGGTCCCAAAGGCCCTTAAACCCCTCCCGGACCCCCTGGAACTAGGGGGAAATGCCCCCACCCCAAAAAAAAGAATCTCGGGGGTGGGGGCGTTCTGAGAGACAGTCACGTAAATTTGCGGGTGCAAGGGCGGGCCCTGAGGGGGGGAGCATCCAGTCCCTTGGGGCCTCCCAAAAAAAACGCTAACCCCAAAAGGCCCAGCGGAAACGCAAAACCCAAAAACTCCTTTTGGGGGCTGAAAACCCCCCCCAAAAATTCTAGCTGCAGGGGGGGGGGTGAAAACGGCCCCTTTCATTGGGGAGCTCTAGCCAAAAAAAGGGTTGACACCAGGAAAAACTTATGGGGGCCGGGCCCCCCCGAAACTCGAGAACTGGGAAGCGGGATTCCACAATCCCCTGTGGAAGCTTCCAGCCCAAAGGCCCCCTGCCCGAAAATGCTACGGGCCCGACCATGCAAAACTGAACTGTTTGGGAAGAAGCGCAGGTTGCCGGGTGCCCTGGCCCCCCCCCAAAGGGGGACTTACAAAAAACCCGTGAGGACGGGCCGTCTGTGCCGTCAAACCCAAGGGCCAAACCCTGTCCAAGACAGGTATGGGGAATTTTGACTACTTGAGCCAGGGGACTGGGGGGGCCCCTGATGGGACCCCCGACCCCCTATGAAACCCCGATCCCCCAGGAAAAAGGGCGAAAAAGAATTAAATCGTTTATGGAAAAACAAATGCCCGGGCCCGGGTGGGTTTTCCCCTTCCCCGGCAAACAGTTTTCAATTTAAAGGGAAAGGGAGGGAACACCCCCCAAAGCTGTCACCCGCCGCCCCTTTAAGGGGAAAATCTCCTCCTGGGGGCTGAGGCATCTCACCCTTTAACATGAAGGGAGTCTTGACAGGCCCCCTTTTTAAAAGGGGTTGAACCCCCGCTGTTCCTATTTAACCCTGTCGTCCCCGGCCCGAGGGCAGGGGGGGTCTCCAGGGAAGGGGGCCCTATTCAGGCCTGGAAACTTTTAAAATGGTCCCAATAGCCCCCGGGTAAGGGCGGGGGCCTGGGTGTCACACCCTCAACCCTGTTTTGGGGCCCAAAGCCAGGGACCCGGGGAGACTCCAAAAAGGGGCCCATATTTAGGCCTGGAGCTTTCCCCACCCGTCCCCCCCAAAAGCCCGGCTAAGGGCTTGGACCGACTCTGCCGTTCCCTCATCTCTGTCGGGGTCAGAGTCAGAATCAGAGGGGGGCCCCCCTTGAAGAAGCCGTTAACCAGGCATGGAGCTTCTATCTCCGCCACCGTTGATGGGAGAGGGGCTCGGTGGGTAAAAAGGCAGAGACCCAAATCTAACCCTTCACGCTAACACTCCGTTACGGGCTGCGCCCGGGGGGCTGGACCCTGGGAGGAGCGGGGGCCCCGGGCGCGAGCAGGGACGGGATGTGCCCTTTTTTTGGGGGCCCAAAACCCTAACCTGGGGTTCTCTGTACAGGGTTTGGGCCCCTGCTTTGTGAGGATTTTGAAAAATTTGGGCCCCCCTTTTTGGGGCCACCGCCCCCCACAGGAGGCCCCTGGGTCCCAAAATGGTGGGAGCGGGCGAGCGCAAAGGGCACGAGTGCACCGGGGGTGCCATCAACACTATCCCGTGGGGAGCGGGCGCCGAGGGGAAGCAAGTCGCCACTGTTTTGGGCACCCGGAACCCCTTTAAAAAACTTAGCCCCGAAAAGGGACCCTGGCCGCAAAACCCCGGGGCAGGGGTGGATGGGGCCCCCAAAGGGGGGTTTAACCTTTTCCATCCCAAAAGGGCGCTATGTCTCCCCCAGCAGTCAGGGAAGCCCGGACGCCGAAAAGCCACAAAAAAAACTGTGTTTTTGGGTCCCCCCCCAAAAAAAAGGCCCGGGGCTGCTGGAGGTCCTGCCCCCCCCCGGGAGGGGCCCCGGGCCCGCTTGGGGGCCCCCCCCAGGGGGGCTCAGGGGCCCGGGGGAGGGGGGCGCCTAACTTCCAGAAAAACCCGGGGGCTATTTTTGAAGGGGCCGGGCCCCGGCCCGCGGGGGACCACCCGGGGGTTTGGTTTAAAGGGGTACCGGCAAACCCCCCGAGAGACCCCCTTTCACCCCAAGGGAGCCAGCGCCAGACCCACAAAACCAAATTTCATGGTGCCCCAAAAGCCAGTGCCGCCCCGGGAACCCGTTCCCGCTGTCTTAGGGCAGCTATATTTTGGGGAGAAATTTTGCCCCCCCCATCACTGGGAAACCCCCAGTGCGGGAGAGGAAAAAAGCCGCTGGGGGGCCAAAAAACCCCTTTGGGGGGACGCTACCGCAGCGGGATTTAAAATGTCGCCCGCCCCCTGCCCGGGAAAATGGCCAAGGGGGGGGAAAAGTACTCCTGCCCTGGGATGCCCCCCAATACCGGGGAAATAGGGCAAAAACTGGTAGGCCGCAGGAAAACGGGGAAATTTCCCGCGGGCCCCCCAAAACTATTTAAAAGGAACAAAAATCCCCAAAACCCCCTTTCCAAAGGGAGGAGGTCCCGGGGTACTCACCAATCCCATGTCTCCGGGCGTTTGCGGAAAACCCCTTCGGGGACCCTGCACCCAGGGGGTGAGGGGTACCGGAATCCCCTTAAAAAAGGGCCCTGGAGGCGGCAGGTGGGGCGGGTGGTTTAACGGCGGGGAGGAAGACCAAACCAAACCTTTTAAAAAACTGAATGGGTTCCTGTTTCCCCCAGGGGGGACAGCGTCCACCGGTACAGCTAAGCGTTTTACGGCCCCCCTGATAAGTGAGAGCCAGGGGCTCCCAAACACCTTCCTCCAAAGGGGAGATTCCCCCGGGTTTAATCACCTTCCCCCCTGGTGAGAGCTGTTTTGCTCAATCAACCCTTCCCAACCCGGGGGGAGCCCAAATGTGGGTTTAATTCACCTTTTTAGGGGTGAGGGGCCGTTGGGGCTCAATAACCTTTCAGCGGGGTTTAGGCCCTTTTTGCTCAAACACCTTTCCCCCAGGTGAGAGCCCTTGGGGCTAATTTCCCTTTTCCAAAGGGGAGGCTTTTGCCCCCAATTTACTTTCCTGCCCCAAAAGGGAAAAAAAAAATAACAAAAAAACCCGCCCGAGCTGCAGGGGGCCGGTCTGCTCCTACAGCCTAGGCTGAAAAAATGATTTACCCGGCGGCAGCAGGAGGGATATAGGCAGTCGGGGGCGGGGCTAACAGTTTGATCCCCCCTAGTCTCCCTCCGAAGGCAAGGCCTTTTTACCCCTGGGGCTGTGTCCCCCCAAAAGAATTATTGGGGAGAAATACTGATAGGACTTTCCCTTTAAAAGGGCAATTTGGATTTCCCGCCCTTTCTCCACCCAAACCCACAGGGGGGGCTGAAGGCAAAAATCAAGGAAAAAATCTCAAGAGGGAAACAGGAAAAATAAAGGGAAGGGGGAAAAAGAAAGGGTCAAAAAAATTTGGGGGAAAAAATGGGTTGACTTCTGTCTTAACTACAGACTCTATGCTAGGGACGGGCTTACACCTAAATGGGGAGGCTGCAGCTGTAGTGTGGGACAAAATGGCCACAAAAATTGGGGAAAAAGTATTTAAATTTCGGGGGGGTGGGGTTGGTGTGGGGAGGGAGGGGGCCCCCACACATTTAAAGCAAGCAAGATAGTAAGAAAAGTTAAGAACTAGTAATTAAATCAGGGGGTGGGTGTTGTGTACCTGATCCATTTCAAAACGAACACCAATAGAATATAATGGGGTCCATCAAGTTTCATAAAGCCTTTTGGCAGTCTGTTCATGGCACCCATTGGTAAAAATTTATCCCAATGGATTCCGCAGCAGGACCGCGATAGGACTATAGATGTCTATAGGGCAAACATAATCCTTATTGGACTACAACTGCCCTATTTAGTGAATGTATACCATTTCAGAAATGTGGTCTACCATGGAATAAATATTTACAGCATTCCACAGATACCGCCATAGCCAAATAGCTATGTGAAGGGGGCATTACCTAGCCATCAAGCCCACTGCATAGCATTCTGACACCTTCAGACAAGCATAAACCAATCCAGCTGGTCAATGTTTATTTTTCATCTTAATAAAAGACTAGCACTGAAACAAATTACTGTATATTCACTTTAAGCGCTTTCTTGTTGCAGTTTTGCAAAACTGACACTTTTTTGCGCTTTTGAAAAACTGGCACATTAAAATACAGTGTTAGGCTTTGTTCACATGTAGCAGCAATGATGTTCCTGGGGTGTGACTGATGTGGGTGAAAACTGCAACAATAAGATATTTTACAATACATCTACACCCTTTTCAAATTCAGTGTTACTAGCTGTACAATTCTGCAAGTAAACAGCAGTTTTACTCACAATACTGAACAACCATTAATTGATATGAAAACCTGCAGCTACACCCCAGCCCCTAATTGTAAATGCAGCCTTAAAGAGGTTTTGCCACGAAGTAAAATTGACGTGGGATGCCTGCAAATGAAATAACAAACATTTTCACCATTCATTATTATTAAAAATTCTGCACCGTTTTTGTTTTAGCTGCTCCTTTAGTGATCCATTGTTTACAGCTCGTCTCCAGGGAATATGACCAGGTCTGAGAGCTCCTCAGTCCTGGTCGCACATGCTCAGACATCACTTCTCCTCTCAGGCAGCTACTGAGTGTTCAAACCCCAGGTGCCGTCACTCTACTCATTTCCTCTGTGCTCCTCAGTAATTAGTCAAACAGTGCAAATAAATAAAAAAGAAGCCTCAATGAGGTCTGTGCATTGATAAAGAGAAAAAAAATTCACAGGTTTGGTTCCTGCAGGGATTTGAACCTAGGACCCTTGTGCCTGAAGGCAAAAAAACGTTACCTCTCAGCTACTCACGATGCTTTACATAAACAGACTTTTCTTTGACTACAGAGAGGAAAGGCATGGTGATGTCATCCTGCTGGGTCACATGAAATGCAATTCAAGCAAATCACACGCCCCCTTTTGAGCACACAGAGCTGAAAAGCTGGATACAGGAGGTATGAAATGAGATTGTGGCAAAACCCCTTTAAAGGGAACCTGTCACACTAAACATGTTATATGATCTGAAGGCAGATTGTTATTGAGCAGCAGAATCTGAACAGATTGATATACAGTTTTGCAGGAAAAGATGCAGTAGAACTTGTATTTTATTAATTTAAATCCCTGCTTATTCTTGGTTAAGGAGTCCAGTAGGCGGTGTTATGAGTGATTGACAGCCTTCCTTGTATAAGTGTGTATTCAGAGATTGCTGTCAATCACAGATAAGACAGTTCACTAAAATCCTCAACCAAGAATAAGCAGGGATTTAAATGAATGAAATACAAGATCTGATGAACCTTTCCCCACAGAACTCCATATATTAATGTGCTAAGGTTCTCCTGCTCTATAATATGCTACCAGCAGATCATGTAGCAAGTGCAATGTGACAAGTTCACTTTCAAGTTAAAAACTTACTTGCATTTCAAATAGCTTACCTGGTTTAACCAAACTATTACACTTATCACATTTTGGGGTCAAATCGGAGAAGATCTTTTCTGAAAGAAGCATCAAAATCATTATTTTCACATTACAATCTTAAATTATATGTTAATAATATAAAAATAATTAAAATTAGATTAACACTGGCTACAATAATAATTATTTTATAAATCTCATTACAAAATGCCTTGCCAGCCAGTGCATAGAAAAAATAATTAGACGTACACAAAAGTGGACTGTTAGTTAGGGATATAAGACAATGGTTGGATCATGTTCACAAGACAGAAAATTTCCTAATTTAGTAAGCAACTTAATGTGTCTGTGATATATAATTTCGTTAAGTTTTGGATAAATCGAATTTTGATGCACTGCATAGCACAGAAACTGCAGCATTACTGCAATGTGTAAAGGTAGCTTCAACGACCAGTTCACTTCTGAGGGTCCTATATATTAGAACCCTCCCCCTCTATATATAATTCCTCAAGATGGAGAACCAAATAATACATATAAAAAATGTAACCTCTAATAATAATAATAAGGGCTTGTTCACATTGGAGTTTTCACTCCGTGTTACAAGTGCTTTGTAGATCCGTGTCGGGGACCGACAGAGCGGACCCCTAGACGGATCTAAACAATTAGCAGTGACTTTATCACTGCTCGCTATTAGGAAGACACAGCGGCGTTCAGATGAGAGATCACCGCGGTGTGTTTCAAAAGCGCCGCTCGGGTCCGTCTTGAAAAGAATAGCATGCTGTGAGATGAAGGAAAAAAATGTCCCTATTATGCCTGTAAGGCCATATGCACCTACCGTGTTTCCCCGATAGTAAGACACCCCCGATAGTAAGACGTAGCGGGGAGTTTAGGGAGGTCGACTAATGTAAGACGTACCCCGAAAAGTAAGACGTAGTAAACTGTACGTTGTCTGCGCTCGGGCGCTGCGATGGCCCGGGCGCCGACAGGGACGCTTCAGCTATATGCGGCTCCTCCGGGAGCGCATATCGCTGAATGCCGAGTACAGCGCACAGTGTCCGGGCGCTGCGCTGGCCCGGACACTGTGCGCGATTCCTTCACCTATATGCGACTCCTCTGGAGCGCATACAGGTGAAGGGATACCACTGCGGGGCAGAGAGCGAGCGCTCCGTGCTCCGCAGTGGCCTCCGGGCGACCGCAGGCTCGCGGCTGTCCGGAGCTCCCGTCATCACGCTGCGTGCGCGGCCTGATGATGTCACCCGCCTGTGCCGGCACGAAGATAGAGCAGAGGCGAGAGTGTGGGAGACAGGAGCAGCGGGGATCCAGGTAAGTGATTGTGTTGTTTTTTTTATTTTGATATTATTGCCTACAGCCTCCCTATCCCTGCCAAAAGCTGCCTTATACCGGGCCCTTCCCTCCCCCTTCAGCCTGCCTAAACCTCCCTTTACAGCTGCCTTTTCCCTCCCTTAAAAACCTGCCTTAAAACCTGCCCTATACCTCCCTACAGCCCTTTATACCTGCCTACAAAAAAAAAAACCCGGCCCCAATACCTGCCAAAGTGCCTTTTTAACCTGCTACAGTGCCTATACCTGTACAGTTTGCCAAACCCTCCCCTCCCAGCTGCCTCCCGCCGGCCCCCTAAAACCTTGTACAGCCTGCCCTATCCCTTTCCCTAGGGGGGCCCATATACCCTCCCAAATTTAAAAGACATCCCCTAAAAAAGTAAGACTTTAGTGGGACTTTTGGGGGTAAAAAAAATTTTAAGATGCGTTTTTCTTTCGGGGGAAACACAGTAGAAAGCAAAGTAACCACCCGATAAGGGCAACATCGTCAGGAACTTGGCCCTATATAATTGTCCCTTTAGCTCAAAAAAGGCCCCCAACTTTGTTTCAATCTCCCTATAAAATTAGAGTCCCCCCTCGGGGGGACGATAATAAGGAGGAAGAGATTTTGCAACAGAAATGCCAAAATAAACTGAGAAAAGGAGGCTCCCATATAAACAGCCAGTCAGGGAAAAAAAAACCCCAAAATTTCCCGGCCTCCCAAAAAAATAAGGGTTTCCTCAGGGTTGGGGGCCTTTTTGGGTATAGGGACAACTATATAGGGCCAAGTTCCTGGTGGGGCCACCCTTATCAGGGCAGTTACTTCCCTTTTTAAGTGCATAGAGCCTTACAGGCATAATAGGGATTTGTGTTTTTTTTCCCCTTTGTCTCCCCCAAAAGCCCTTTTTCCCATCCGGGAAAACATTTTTGGGTTTAAGCTTTTTCCCTTTTCCAAATATTGTTTGTGATGGTGAATCAGGACTGGGTATTTGCAGTCAAACAGGTGGAAGGTATGTGCCCTGTTTATGTGCTTTATGGTTTGTGATACTTGCACACATTGATATTATTGTTATTTGTTGATATGCAGATTTTAAATTATTGATTACAGGTTATATTTGATATGTTTTATTTTATTCCCCATCATGAAGAATTATTAAGATTGTGGGAGACACTTTAGTGACCATTCCTATTATTTGCATTGTTGAGTACAACCTCCTTATATCACCCAATTATAAAAAGCTGCAAACTTTGAAGTATTCACAGTGGTATTTAGTAAGTTTGAAAAAATTTTGGTGTTCTACAGGTATTAAATTAAATTTTAACTTTTTTTTATGAAACACATAAGGTGTTAACAGAGAAACACAACGTTTACTGGGTTGTGAAGATGCAGAATGAAAGTTTTTCTAATAACATATAGTTTTAGCGCAAACATTTTTATTTTAATAGTAGTAGGAGAAAATTCACCACATTTCTTATGTAATTTTTCTTGAGCCCTAGCAATTTCATTAAACGGGGTTTTAAACGCTGCTTGGGCCCAGAGCAGGGCTCAGCAGGGAAGGGGCAATATATTTTGCAGAAATGTTTTTTGGGCGCCATGTCACATTTGTAGATCCATCAACAAAGCAAAACAGGAGTAGCACTATACTCCCATAGAGTCTGTGTGCAGGCTTCCCGAAGCCAGACCACCACCTCAATGTAAAAATCTTCGATGTTAAAAAAGCAGAACCCAGTTTTTAAACTCACCCAAAATTTTGTTTTTATTAATTTCCCTAACAAAATTTAAAAACAACATTTAAACTTCCCATATGGAGCCTTGAAAAAAGGCCCCAAATTTTAAGATGAAACATTTGCAGATCCCGGGTTCCGTTTTTAAAAATGGGGCCCCCGAAAAAACCTGCGCAAACTTTTTTTAGAGGGCGAAATAGGAAAACAGTAGTTCCCCAATTTTCATGCAGACTTTTTTGGAGAGGGGTGGGAGGTGAGGGAGTTGTGCTTTTGGATGTTTTTTTCCCTTTTGGGATACATTTCATGTTAAATTAATCTTGTAGGTTAATAAGACTACGTCAATACCAAATTTACAATAGTTTTTTTTTATGTTTTACTATTTTTGTTCAATGCTCACTAAAAAAATGTGCTCTTTGTTTCGTCACAATCTAAGAGACATATATATTTATTTCTGTTGTTGGAGGTATGCGGGAGCTTGTTTTCTGTGAAAAAAACTGCAATTCTGTCTTTTTTAACTACCTTTTTACTGCGGCATTCACCATACTGGTTAAATAATGTGATAATACCGTAGTAATACCAATTATGTCTAGCCTAATAGGCTTCCATACAAGGCAGACCTAGAGATGAATATTTGGCCTCTGGCTGCCTTGTGATCATCCCCATCCTGCCATGGGAGAAAATGGGGTACAAAGGGAGCTCCCTCCTTCTGTCAACAATCTATGTGCAATGGCTTCTAGGGGTTAAATTGCAAGGTTCAAAGCTAGTTCTTGTCCCAGTCATTGCAACATGAGCCCAAAAGTATGTTACAGCTGGCTCTTTCTGCACTATTACGGAAGTTCATGTTGAATGTCACACACTTATTGTATTTAGTTTTTCAGGATAGTATAAGAGGAACATAAATAAAACATTAATATCATACCTTTCATCCAAGAAAGTGGATATTCAGCTCTACAGAATGTACCAATACAATGTGAGGTGTGGAAAGTTCCATGAGCTTCAACTAAGTCATCAGAAGACAGACCGGCTACTCTCTCTAAAGTATCAATGTTCTATGAGAGGAGAAAATCTTATTACTTCCATGATATTATGCATTGGTACCGAACATGCAATGAAGCAGCAGTAATACCTGAGTGTAGCAGCGAAGGAACAGACCCTTTTCTTTCATAAGTCGCATAAAATAATGGCAAATAGTTGGCTGAAAGAGGAGATAAGAAAAAAATTAAAAGTTAAAGGATTTTTTTTTTGTTTCAAGATAAAGGGTTGTTCCGATGTCAGACATTTATGGCATATCAAGATGGAAGTGTGCTCGGCTGTACTTGGAACTTCCAGAGGACAAAATGAGAAAACTCCCCAAGCGTGACCTACCCTCTGTTCTACACAGTGACCATATTTTTTAGAATTCTTGGCAGTATTTCTTTTTTTTCCATTTTTGCTGATTAAATATAAAACCTTGCCCTTCTCTAGCTCTGATAAGAAAAAGATAAAACTCCAGACTAACAGGGCAGACTAGTCTAAGTTTACTACAGCTGCTCAGAAAATGCTTATCTGCATGTATTCTCATTACAAATAGTTGGTAATGATATAATGATCGCTCTTTTATTCTCTGGACACCCCATAGATAAAAAGTTTACTAGACTGACAGGGCAAAGACAAGAACAATTCATGACAGGATAATGGTTTAGTCTTTTTCTGCAATCAGGGGTTCCAGCTTTCTTCACACTTATCAGGTCCTATTAAGGTATGTTCACACGGCGTGTTGACTCCGTATTTACATACGCTTTTAGATGCGTGTTTGGATCCATCTGTTGGACCCCAAACGGACCCAAACACCCATCTAACAAATAGCAGTGTGACTTAAATTGCTTTTAATATGAAACACACATCGGTGTTCAGACGAGTGATTGCCGATGCGTGTCTCACTGCGTCTTTCAGATCCGTCTTTCGGATCCGTTCCAAGAATTGACATGTCACTTCTTGGTCCGAAAGACACAGCAGGAGCCCTATAATAAACTAGAGGACCGCTCTCCGTGCTCCCAGGGACGCGTACGTCGCCACAAACACAAACACCCCCCCCCCACCCCAAAAACTCCTCAGCTAGCTCCACTTTACAGTGGTCCCACATTGCTTTGCGGCAGGCTCGGCCCCGGCCGCCGGGGGACCGCGGAACCCCCCGGGGCGCCCCGGCGGCAGGGCCGGCGCCCCTCGGGGCCCGTCCGCGCCTCCGGTCACGGCACGCCCGCGCCCCGCGTCCCGAGCGCTCAGAAACCGGGCCGGGATTGGGGGGACTGATGTCCCCGGCTCCCGGGGCTGCGCGGTGTCAGCGGAGCACAGCGCCGCTAGCGCTGCGCTCCGCTGATCTCCCCGGCAGGCTGAAGACGCTAGGCCTTCAGCCTGCCGGGCGCCGGCCCCTACTGCTGACGTAGGCGTGCGGTGACGTCACTTCACCGCGCCGCCTATGCAGGGCGGCAGTACGGAGCCGGCGGCAGCACGGAGCGGCCGGGACCTACCAGGAGCGGGAGCAAGGTAAGTGATTGATTGTTTGTTTTTTTTTTTTGTTTTTTTTTTAAATACCTAAGGGGTCTCTGGTACTTTTTGGGGGAAACGGGCCCTAAGGGGGGCCCTGGCTACTATGGGGGGACTGGCTAAGGGGGGCGCTGGCTACTATGTGGGGGACACTGGCTAAGGGGGACTCTGGCTACTATGGGGGGGGACAATGGCTAGGGGGGCTTGGCACTATGGGGGGGGAGACTGGCTAAGGGGGCCCTGGCTACTATGGGGGGGGGACACTGGCTAAGGGGGGGGCCCTGGCTACTATGGGGGGACACTGGCTAAGGGGGGCCCTGGCTACTATGGGGGGGACACTGGCTAAGGGGGGCCCTGGCTACTATGGGGGGGGCCATGCTAAGGGGGGCCCTGGATGCTAAGGGGGGCCCTGGCTACTATGGGGGGGACACTGGCTAAGGGGGGGGCCTGGCTACTATGGGGGGACACTGGCTAAGGGGGCCCTGGCTGCTATGGGCGGGACACTGGCTAAGGGGGGCCCTGGTTTTCTTTTGGGGGGACACTGGCTAAGGGGGCTCTGGCTACTAGGGGACACTGGCTAAGGGGGGCTCTGGCTACTAGGGGGACACTGGCTAAGGGGGGCCCTGGCTACTGGGGGGGGGGGGGGGGACACTGGCAAAGGGGGGGCTCTGGCTACTAGGGGGACACTGGCTACAAAGGGGGGCCCTGGCTACTAGGGGGGGAGACTGGCTACTAGGGGGGGCTCTGGCTACCGGGGGGGGGGGGGCTCTGGCTACTAGGGGGGGGGGCTCTGGCTACTGGGGGGGGACACTGTACTAGGGGGGCTCTGACTACAAGGGGGGGGCCCTGACTACAAGGGGGGGGCTGGCTACGAGGGGGTGCCCTGGCTAACGAGGGGGGGCCTGGCTACTAGGGGGGCCTCCCGCTACTGGGGGGCCCGGGCTCCCTACATGGGGGGGCCCTGGCTACCTACATGGGGGCCCGGAATACAAGGGGGGGGGGGGCCCTGGCTACCTACAGGGGAGCTCTGGCAATCTAAGGGGGCCCTGACTACCTACAGGGGGGGCCCTGACTACCTACATGAGGGGCCCCAGCTACCTATAGGGGGCCCTGACTACAAGGGGGGTCCTGACTACTACAGGGGGCCCTGACTACAAGGGGGGTTTTCTGGCTACCTACAGGGGGCCCTGACTACAAGGGGGGCCCTGGCTCCCCTAAACACTAAGGGGGCTCTGACTCCCTACACAGTAGTTTAAAGGGGGGCCCTGACTTCCTGCACACTACCTAACGGAGGCCCCTAACTCCCTGTAGACTACCTAAAGGAGACCCCTGTCTGTATACTACCTAAAGGAGCCCCCTAACTGTCTGTATAGTACCTAAAGGAGAGCCCCTAACTGTCTGTATAGTACCTAAAGGGGGTCCCTGACTGTTGCAGCCTATTTAAAGGGGAAACCCCTAATACCTACAGCTTACCTTACTGGGGGAAACCACCTACCTACAGCCTAACTAATTGGGACTCACCAACCCCCTACCTACAGCCTAACTAACTGGGGTCCCCCAAACCCTAAACTGTAGCCTATCAACTTGCATAACTGGGGCCTGCTTATCTACCTGGGGGCTATTTACCTACCCACCTGTGGTTAGGAACCCACCAGTCTACCTGGGGATGGCCTACCAACTTATCCAGCGGGGGTCTGCCTACCTAAATAGGGCCTATCTAGTTACCTGTGGCCTCTCTCCACCCTCCAAACCCTTAGGATACTAGGCTTGTACCCGCTCTCCCACCCCTGGGTAGTTTGTACAGAGGTGTGTATGGGTAAAGAGATGCTGGAAAATTGAGGATTCTAAGATATTTTTGTGTAATTTCTGCAGGGATGAGTTGTGGCCGGGACAAGTCATCATGGCGGTGTTGAAAGGATGCAGAAGAAAAGGGAATCGGAACGACTCACGAGAGAAGAGAACGACTCAGACGTCTCTGGTGAGTCCCTGACATCAAGGGTTATTTTTTATATTGTAATATGATGGTGACTTAGCAGGTGTCTGACCTCTATGTGGTCCCTTTATGGCGGTGTTGTAGGTTATACCCGAGTGGTGTCTGACCCTATGTGGTCTCTATATGATGGTGTTGTAGATTATACCTGAGCTGGTGCCTGACATCTGTTTGTTCTCTATGTGGTGTTGTAGGTTATACCTGAGCTGGGTGTCTGACCTCTGTGGTCTCCATATGGCAGTGTTGTAGGTTATACTGAGCTGGTGTCTGACCGCTATGTGGTCTCTATATGGTGTAAGTTATATTGGCGCGGGTATAGTGGCAGGGGCCAACTGTGTCCCCGATTGTAAGAGTGAGGGAACACCTGACCCTGTGATAGGGGTCACACTTTTACTTTCTTGCTGGTGTTTATTTTATAAGGTGGTGAGGTGGTGACCAAGGGGAAAAGTGGAGGGGATATTGTATGTGGGTGGAGGGGGATATTGTATGTGGGGGGAGGGGGAATTGTAGGGGGGTGGTGGGGGATCTTTGTATGTGGGTGGAGGGGATATTGTATGTGGGTGGAGGGGGATATTGTATGTGGGTGGAGGGGGATATTGTATGTGGGGTGGAGGGGGATATTGTATGTGGGTGGAGGGGGATATTGTATGTGGGTGGAGGGGAAAATTGTATGGGGTGGAGGGGGATATTGTATGTGGGTGGCGGGGGGTATTGTATGTGGGTGGGGGGGTATGGATGGAGCTACTTAGCCCTGTGTCTATGATATGTTAGATGACAAATGTGTTACTACATTGTACTACACAATCAGTTCTGTTTTGCACCCTGTGGTATGTGGTAAAATGGGCGCATTTATGTCTGAGAGGCCGGTAATATTTTAATGTACAGTAGGGTGGGCCCCCGAGATCATTTCCCCTGTAGGCCCCAGACCCCCCAGTCCGACACTGCTTTGCGGTATTTGCCCGATTCCCCTTACATGATCGCATACTTCATACTAGGCTTCTGACCATCTGTGATCCGATTGAAAAAGGCTGCGGCGTCAGCCGAAACGTCTCTATATATGACCACACTTCCTTAAGCCATATATTTGTATGACAATTTGTCTATGTATGGAAATGGAATCATTAAAATTATCCTTATGTAAAAAAAAAAACTTTGACTTTACAATACAATCTAATTGATCCAATAACCATATAAGCTTGTGTGTGCTGTGGAATTAATTTCATTAATTGTTCTGAGAGTTGCAATACTCTTTTCCACTAGCACTGAAACATCCCTTCCAAGTGCTGGACATTATAATACTATAATAAACTACAGTAGAGGGTGCGATCCTGCTGCATCCGACACGCATCCAAACAAGCAGGCTGCATGTTGGATACGTGTTGGATCAGTTTAGGGTCCGATCACCGCTGCGTTTTTGGATGTGATTTTCGGATCCAACATGGATCCGATATCGGATCCAAAGACGCCATGTGAAAAAGCCCTTAATAACACTTACACCTATCAGGCCCACAGTGAGTCTGTAAGAGAATCATCACGCCATCCTCAATGTGGTGCTGTCAGAGCTCACAGAGGGTAATCCAGAAAGACACACCAGAGAGTAAAATATAAGGGAACACAACACAAAGTTAACACAAAAAGAGAAGAGTTCTATCATTGTAATTTCACAGGAAACACAAGGATTTACTAAGAAAGGGGAAGATCTCTCCTTGAGGCGAGGAGAGCTCCAAATGGTGTGTAGAGTTTTGAATTGCCTTTTTGCCCTCTACTAAGCATCTGTATATCACAAGGCATTATGGGAAAGGAGCTGAGAAGCTCAAGGAGAGATGTTCCCCTTTCTGAGCCACTCATTGCCTCCCATACAGCCAGCCAGTATCGCTCTGCTCTGCACTGATGAGGGACAAATATCCCGAAACAGCTGTCTGCAGATGAGAGATACTGGCTAGGCTAAATATCCCTTTTGCTTTCTCAAGAGCCACTGGGTCAAAAGCGGATTGAGGATTTATTACATACAATAGAGGGCACTTGAGCTTCTCAGCTCCTTTCCCATAATGCCTTGGCACAAACTCATTATAATAACATTATCTATGACATTTGGGGCAGGTGATCTATGATCGGTAACAACCTTTCTTTACTTTTTCACTTTATACTAAGCTTAAACTACTAAAATTTCTACAAAGTGGCTGCCATTTGATCCTTAAAGGGGCTGTCTCACCATGCTGTTTCAGAGCCACAGCCAGCTTCAAGCTTACACTTCCTGGTCAGGCTGTGGGTTGTTCTACAGCAGTGATTGGCAAATCATCTCTGCTGTTTCTAGCTGATTCTATGAGGGGAACATTGCTAAAAGAAGAGTGTAAACAGTAAGGCAGAAGGCTACAGAGCTCTAAAGGGTTACAGTTTAAGATAAACAAGCTTCTATGCTACTATTAAGACTCAGCAGGGTGTTGTCACCATGGTTGGACAGAGTAGTTGGAGTAATAAGAGCAGAAATATGTGGTCGGTAACCTAGGGAAGCTTGTGTAAACATGCAGAAGATCAGATCTCCTCTATCCCTGATACCAAGCTACACTGTAACAACAATGCATTTAATAATAGCTTATCAAATTTATTTACTTTTGCTTATGTTTAAAGCTAACCAATGTGGTGAGAATACCCCTTCAAGAATGGTTGTAATTTTCAGATGGTTTTATGGATATGCCTTGTTTATGAGTGCAGTGCAATTTTTGATTTTTTTTTACATTTTTGTAAAGTGTTTTTTTATCAATAAAGTTTTATGGTATTGTGCATAGTCTTTACACCTCTACCATTATAACAGCCTTTATTTTTACTCTATCATATAGTTGTATGGAAAAGTCAAATGGGAAACATGGAATTGAGAATAGACACAACACCCTATATATGAGCAGTGGTTACACCAAATAGTAGAGGGAGCGCCTTTTCCCTTCTATAGATGACAGATAAATGCTGGGAGGCTCACATTGACTAACCTTGAATTGTCCTGGGTACAGCTCTCTAGCCAGAGCAAAGAATGGCTCTGGATTTTGCTAAAGCAAAGAAAAAAAAATCCAATTTCAACATCAATATGAGAACTTACATAAGTAAAAAATTTTTACATTGGCTTTATACCAGTCCTAGTATTTTTTTCCTATTACTAAAGGGGTTGTCTCACTATAGACATTAATAGCATATAGAATAGATAGAATATGCCATCAATATCGGATAGGTGTAGGTACCTTCTCTGAAACCGGTACTTATCTAGAGAACGAGCCCCGAAACCTCACAGTTTTGAATGTAGAGGTAACCGGGACTTTCCCATTGAAATCAATGGGAGTTAAGAGTACAACCAAATGGAACATGCACCTATCAGACACTGATGGCATATCCTATTGATATGCCAATAACATCTATAGTGAGACAACCCCTATAATGTCAATCAACCAGAGCAGATAATCGCCCATTCATTTGGACATGCCCTCAGCTACAACGGTTGGTCATAGGGGTTTTCTCAAACTAAAAGATATTCCGGTGTACAGATGAAAAACTTGAAACTACGCTGCAGGGTCATATCAAATAGAAAAACCATATAAGGCTATGTTCACATGGCGTAATTGCGCTGAATACAGTATGGCCGCAATTACGCCGGGTGATTTGGGAGTCGTGCTGATCAGCGCATACTCCCGCAGTGCGGTGGATTGGCAACCCGCCGGCCCCATTGACATGCATTACACGCGGTGCTTATTCGCCGCAAGTAATTGACATGTCACTTATCTCCCTGCGCGTACAATACGATCGTATTGTACGAGCGGAGAGAGGAGGTGTAATCCATAGGTCTCTATGAGAACTATGGATTACCGTAATTTCGGCGCGCATCTCGCTTGTATTAGAGCGCAAATATGAAATGCGTGCCGAAATTTGCCCGTGTGAACGGTGCCTAACACTACATCGAGAGAAAAGGGTCACACACACTGTTTCTCCTTAAGTGCTCCTCCTCAGCACAGTAAGTGTGGGCTTCACTTCAGCAGCAGTATTTGTGGGTTGTGGACATCTATTCTAGGCTGTTGTCCTTTCCCCGTATGCCCCCAGCTGCTGAAGTCTCTATCCTCTTACGTACCTCATATTGTGTGCCCTCACTGCTGAGCCCCTCATCTCCTACCATCCCCTGCTGCTTCACAGATATTTAGCTCACCTTCCTAGTGCTGGAACTGAGCATGCCTGACTAGAAGAATGAAACTGAAACTACATGTAGTAACCTTTAGCAACAAGCTATAAACATCACATTTTGAGCCGGTAAGGGATTATTTGGGAAATTTCTGAAAATTATTTTAATTACTGCAACACGCTTTCAAAAGAAGTCAAGTTTTGTGTATATTAGAGTACCCCTTTAAGCCACAGAAATGTAATTATTGAGATTTAGTTACATTTAAAAAGGGTTTTGTTCCTGTTGGACATATGTTTAATCTGCTTCACTTTAGGAAAAACTATTGCTAACTGATCTGTAAACTTTAAGGGTATGTTCACACGGCGTGTTCAATACATTTTTGGATACGTTTTAAAACACCTTAAAAAACCGCTGCGTAAATCGCATCCAAAACGCATCCAACACACAGGCGCGTGTTCGGATGCGTTTTTGCTGCAGCAGAAACGCGCCTTATAGTTTTAAATAGGGCGTCTGCTGCATCAAACGGATCAAAAATTGACATGACAATTCTTTGAACGGATCCAAAAGACACATCAGAAAGACGCATCTAAAACATGTATCGTCTGAACGTCGATGCGAGTTTTACACTGAAAGCAATGAAAATCACACTGTACATTATTAACTGCATGTTTGTGTCCGTTTAGGGTCCGAAACATGGATCCAAACACGCATCTAAAAACGTTCCAAAACTGTATTGAACACGCCGTGTGAACATCCCCTAAAGGAAACCTGTCAGGTGGTTTATGCTACCCTCTTTCAGAGCAGGATATATGTAATATGTAAGTTTATATGATTTGGAGCAGGATTACTGAGAAAAAAGCAGAGAAAATACCAACCAGTCTCCTAAACATTTCACATTTGGGTGAAATAAAAAACGCTTTTTGGGCAGTGCTGCCTGAATCTATCTTGGTATTGAAGAACCTATGGACTGGGATTTGAAGGCGAGTACCCATATTGAGTCTTGTTTAATTCTATCCTTAAAAGACCCCATTCACATAGGGTAGGTTCACACTGCGTCTTTGTGGGCCGTATTTTGGGGCGTAATTGCACTGCAATTGAGAGCTATGATTACCTGCCGTTATTGCGCACAGAGAGAAAGAAGTGACATGTCACTTCTATGGGAACCGGGCCACAGTGTTTTAGAAGTAAACACTGCCCAGCGCGTACTTGTAAAACACCAGGCATATAGCGGAGCGCACAGTACGCACTGCTATACACCTTGAAGACGCTGTGTGAACTCACCCATAGAGTGATTGACAGCTTTTCCAGTCTCAGTATGTATACAGAGCAAACTGTCAATCACAGTTCTGTCGGTTTTACTGATTTTCTCTTCTTTTCACTCTGCTCCAAATCCTATAAACCTATTTATCACAGAGTTCAGCTTCTCTCCCTCTATCACATCCTGCTCTCAGGTAGACTAGCATAAACCACCTGACAGGTTCCCTTTAAATAATCCCATATTTAGTGCATGAAAAAGTGACACAAGTGACCAACACTTAGCCATCACTCCGCAGTGACACTGTCCAATTGTTACCGTTACCATTACCTTGAAGAATCCAATTTCAAATATGGCCTCTGGATATGGCAAGTTGTACTTTTGTAGATTAGCGTACAATCCACTACCTGGCGAGCGAAAATCAGGAATTCCTGCAGCTACAGAAAAAGCAGAAGGACTGAATGAAATCGTCCTCCTACAAATTGTCATTAAAGACGTCGTCCAATACTCACAGTGCATATATGCTAAAATGACTACATAGTAACGACTGCCATTTGATTATTAAAAATGGTTACAAATGTTCAGATGCTTAAGAAACCCTATCACTTCCCCTCTTATCTCCATTCCAGTGCTGCTGCCACTAATTGGCTGCATTGATCACATACCATTGATGACATCACTGCTTAAAGGGGTTGTCTCACTACATCGACTCATCTTACCTCAGTTCCGTTTTCTCAGTAACATAAAAAGCAATCCTTGTAGTGAGACAACCCCTTTAAAGCTATTCAATTCCGAACTGTGGCGTCAAGCAATGGCGTGGACTTCAGCAGCCTGATGTCAATGGAAGAACAGGGGAGATAGCAGCAGAGCTGGGAAGGGAGGTGAGCGATTTACTGGAAGGCACTAACAGCCTCAATATATTTAATAAAAATAAACCAGAAAACTTCTTGAACAATATTGAGGGCTTAAGCTAACAGTCATAAACCTTAGGGAATGTTCACAGGACGTGATTTTCAAGTGTAAATTTACGCTTCAAAATGAGGTTCAAAATACGCCTGATTAGAAATGTATTTTGTTAATAAAGTGTGGAGCGGATTTCGAGGCGTTTACGTACTGAAGATACACTTCACCAGTCTTTCTAAAGGCACTTCACTCGCATAAAGTCCTCAAGAATTGACAAGGCACTTACATTTTCGTGCGTAAAATCATTCCAAAATACGCATTGCAAATATGCTCATAAAATACGCATCATGTGAATGACCGTGCATATTTTACATTGGAATCAATGACAGCTGCATAAAACATTGTTTAAAGCTTATTTTGGGGCATATTTTAGCACACATTACACCCCAAAACAAGCGTAAACTTAGGTCTTATTTGTATTGGTTTATTAAAAAGTAGGCGCACTGTCCTCCTTTACTCAACAGTACTGACTATAGATACTATATTTTGTTTCTAATAAAATATTATTTGGCAGATGTCTCTTTATATCTCTTTGAAAGATACTATTGTAAACCTTTTTCATTTTATTCTTCCTTTGTTGAAGAAGCTGTGCCATAATCAATATTTATCCATGGGTTAGGAAATTAAAATCGTACTAATGAGGGTTCAACCATTGGACCCTTATCAATTGCAGGAATGGAGGCCCCAAACCTGTGTGAATCCAGGAGCACTGCCTGTGGGATACTGCTGAGTACTGTACGCGCCTATCTTCATGTCATGATTGTGCCTGACACACCTCCGGCTTTTGGCTCTGGTCGCCGGCCACGGACATTGCGGCGAAAGCCATGGTTTCTGACATATCACCTTACTATTGCATTTCCTAGTGTGAACTTGGTCTTCCTCCCTGCATTCTTAAATGATTCGTGGCCAACGCCCGTGGTCAGGAATCTTCCAGCACTCCACTGGTTAAGCTTGCTCCATGTTTGTTTCTGTTATTGACAGCCCTTTGCTCCTATCAGGTCTTCTTTTACGTCCACCTATTACCTTCATCCTTTTGGTTTCTGGCAGGTATTTAAGGGCTGTTATACCTCTTCTCCTTGCCTGCTACAGGTATTTGCTCCCTGTAGTAGGCCCGGTTTTTGCCTTTTGCTCTTTATTGTTACCTGACCTTTGGCTTGCTTCTGACTATCCTTCTGCCTACTGTATCTGTACTGTGTCTCCCGGCTGTTACCTGACCTTTGGCTTGAACCCCGTTTCTCCCTTTGCCTCACGACTTGGTACCGTGCTGCCCGCCCAGTTACTGACTCGGACCGTCCGACTATGGCTTTTTTTGTTCTTTGTTTGTTTGTCTCTGTCTGTACACTCTGCTCAGTGTAGCCTTGAGTCTTCTGGTTGGGGCCGGCCTGTTAAGGAGTCGGGTTCCCCAAAAGGCAGGGACAGGGGCTGGGACCAGTGTCAGGGCCTCACTTGTGTGTGTCCCTGACCGGTCCCTTACACTTCAGCAGTACAATTGACAGTACAAAGAGCGGCCGTGTGCACATTCCTGACCAGCTACAGTCACATGGGTTTGACCTCCTGACAGAGCCCCATTTTTTAAATCTGACACTTGGGGGGACATGTATGTACGGGGCTGCGCCAGAAGTCTGGTGTCTTTTCAGCCCGACATCTAGCGGCAGCCCCGTTCGCTGTATTTTTAAACTGGCCACACTCTGATATTAGGTGCATTACAGAGCGCCCACGGCACTTTGTAGTACGCCTGAGATCGGGGGGAGTGCTGGAAGTGTGTCGCACGACAACCGTACGACGCTACACATTTATAGCTTCAGTATGGCAAATCCAGGCGCATTAATGCTGGAACAGGTAAACCACTTTCAAAGTGGTTTACCTGAGTCAGAATTGTCGTCTTTGCGCTAGAATGCGCCTGATTTATAACCTGCAGTTGTACAGGTTCATAGATTCAGGAGCATTACACTATTAATATCCGCATACAAATTGGCGGCTAAGCACCAAAAATCATACATGTCGGCATGTTTAAACTATGTGTTTTGGGTCATTGTCCTGCTGGAAGACCCAGCCACGACACATCTTCAACTGACGGAAGAAGATTGTTGGCCAAAATCATAAAAAACATGGCCCCATCCATCCTCCCTTTAATAATGTGCAGTTGTCTTGTCCCCTTTGCAGAAAAGCACCCCCAAAGTATGATGTTCCCACCACCATGCTTCACAGTTGGGATGGTGTTCTTGGGGTTGTACTCATCCTTTTTCTTCCTCCAAACACGGCAAGTGGTGTTGATACCAAAAAGTTCTATTTTGGTTTCATCTGAGTAGATGACCTTCTCCCATGCCTCCTTTGGATCATCTAGATGGTTACTGGTAAACAGACCTGGACATGTGCTTGGGTGAGCAGAGGGACCTTGTGTGCCCTGCAGGATTTTAATCCATGACTGCGTAGTGTGTTACTAATAGATATATTTGAGACTGTGGTCCCAGCTCTATTAAGGTCATTGATCAGGCCCTCCCATTTTGTTCTGGGCTCATTCTCAGAATCATTCTTACCCCACGAGGTGAGATCTTGCATGGAGACCCAGACCGAAGAAGACTGACAGTCATCTTGTGTTTCTTCTATTTCCTAATAGTTGCGCCAACAGTTGTTGCCTTCTCACCAAGCTGCTTGCCTATTATCCTGTAGACCATCCCGGACTTGTGCAGGTTTACAATTTTGTCCCTGGTGTTTAGCTGTTTAGTCTCGGCCGTGGTGGAGAGATTGGAGTGCGATTGTGTGGACAGGTGTCTTTCATAAAGGTAACGAGTTCAAACAGCTTCAATTAATACAGGTAATGAGTGCAGGGTAGGAGGGCTTCTTAAAGAAAAAAATAACAGGTCTTTGAGAGCCAGAATTCTTGCTAGTTGGTAGGTGATCAAATACTTGCCATAAAATGCTAATTAATTGTTTAAAAATCATACAATGGATTTTTTTTTTTTTTTTAGATTCTGTCTCTTACAGTTGAAGTGTAAGTTACAATAAAAATTACAGCCCTCTCCCTTCTTTGTAGGTGGGAAAACTTGCAAAATATCCAGTGTATCAAATACTTATTTCCCCCACTATATATGTGGGTGCAAACTGCTGTTTGGGCGCATGGCAAGGCGTACACGGTCGTTACAAATCCGGTGATAACAAATATGTTAACTTTAATTATTTTTTATGGTTTTGAGGGCGACCGGTGTCTGGAAAGGGGAACTAGACGGTGTACGTGGCTTAATTTACTGTTTTTATGTTTTACTTATTTTTTTTTAAACTTTTCTCCATTGGGGACTTCTATCAGTGATCTTCAGTTACAATGGTGAGCATTATAAAGCAGTACTGCTGTGTACTGCTCTCCATGGCGACTGCTCTCCTGGCCCAGCACATTATAGTGACGTCACAGACAGCCCAAAAACCTTTGTGGGGCTTCCGGGCTTTCAGGGAAGCCATCGTATCCCGCAATTGCTCCACAGGTCTCTGATGGAGACAGAGGGAGATTCCTCCCTCTGTCTCTAAAGGGCAATCAGGGATCCCTTTGTCGGGTATGGGAACCCCCGGTAGGACGAGGTCAGGACTGGTGAAGTCACTTGGGGATAATGGCCCCCAGGTTGCTTTAAAGCGTGATTGGGATGCACGTGTGGTTTAATTTGCCCCGTGAACGTTGGGGCTGTATTAGCATTTTGAATTGCTAAAAAATTACTAAGTTAAAAAAAAAAAAAAAAAAAAAAAGTTAAACATTTCCCTTATGGGAGTCAAAAAAAAAAGTAAAAAAAAAATAAAAAGTGTAAAAAAAAAGAATAAAAAAATAATTAATAAAAAAAAATAAAATATTTAATAAAAAATAATTGTACATTAAATTTCCGCAAAAAAAATTTTAATTTTGGTTACCGACCTTTAAAAAAAACCTGTAGAATTAATTTTTTTAAAAAATTTTATTAAAGTGTGAAATGTAAATGGTGCTAAAAAAAAAATTAAAAAACAAAAAAAATTTTGGGGAAAAAAAATAAAAAAAATATTTTTTATTTAAAGTGTATTTAAAATATTCCAATAAAGACCCACTTGCTCGAATAAAACGAGGGGGCCTCCCCAACTGCGTCATTGAAAAATAAAAAAGTTACAACTTTTAAAAAGCAGGACCAAAAAAAAAAGGGGTTTTCTTAACTACTTTTCGGGCGTTAAGGGGTTAAGGAAAACCTAGGGGGTTTATTTCCTTATTTCATTAGAAAAAAAATAATAATTTTATTTATATAGCCCCAACATTTTTCCGCAGCATTTTAAAAATTAAAGGGGTTTAAAGTACGCCCCAATCACTTTAAAAAGTACTTACAAATGGAACAGGTGTGGGGGCCCCTGCTCTGGGGTTTTCAATTTTAGGGTGTATGGGTGAAAAATAGGGTAGAAGTTTACAATGGCCCACCCTTGTTTCATAAATAGGGGGGGGTTTACTGAAAAATGGATAAACTCCCACCGGGACTGTACATTTTATACGAAAAGTCCCTGTGAGTGCCCAAAGTGAGGGAGTGAAAAAATGTGTGTTTGTTAGGTTAGGGATCTGGTGGGGCCAGACCAGAGATGTTTTTTCGGGGGCCCTTTTTAAAACTGTGAGGGTTGTGAAGTCCTGATCGCCCGCGGTAGCTATTCCAGAAATTGGTGCCGCAGTGTGAAATTTTGGGCGGGTATGGGGGTTCGGATGATTGATGAGGAAAACCCGTAGCAGCAGAGAGGAGAGGGGTGGGTTTGGTAGGCAGAGACGGGGAGGAGATGTAGGGGGTCCCAGCATTGTGGAGGCTTTATGAAAAATGCTGAGTTTATACTGTACCCTGTATGAATGGGAAACCGTGCAGTGACTGACACAGGGTAGGGGCGTCAGTTAGGGGGGGGAAAGATGGGGCTGTGCATTCAGGAAGATTGAAGAGGGGAGAGTTTGCGAGAGGGGGGACCGATAAGAAGGAGTTACAGTAGTCAGACGGAAAGAAAAGAGCAGTTTTGAGGTTTGAGTTGTTTCCCGGTGAGAAACGGACGGATTCTGGAGATTTTCTTGAGGTGCAGGGACGGGCGGGAAGGGATTGATATAGGGGGTTGAAGGACAGTCAGAATAAAGTAAAACCCCCAAGACAGGGGGGCCTGCTCCTAGGAGAAATGGTGTTTCCCTACAGAAATGCGGGGTGGGGTTGGTTAGTGAGGGCGGAAAAGACAAGAAGTTCAGTCTTGTGGGTTTATTTTGGAGGGAGAGAGGACATGATGTCAGGGGAGGGAAGACAGTCATGGTGTTTTTTAGAGGGAGGAGTGATGTTGGGGGAGGTGTATAATTGGGGGTCATCGCTAGGTGGTAGGAAGCCAAATCTAAATGTTTTTTTGTCCCAATTTGGGGTGTTTACAATGAAAAGAGGAGGGACCCAGAACTGACCCTGAGGAAATCAACGCAAGAGGTAAAGGAGAGGAGATGAACAGAAAATGAGACCTTTAAGGAGCGATCAGAGGTAAGATGAGAAAAAGCGAGAGCGGTGTCTGGAGGCCAAAGGCGCTGGGAGAGGTGGTGATCCACAGTGTCAAACGCTGAGAGATATCCAAAAAGAAGCAGCAAGGAGTAGTTACCCTGTGATTTTGGTTAGGCCTGTTAACGGCTTATTCACGGCGGATTTGTGGCCGGGTTGCGCTCGCAAAACGGCGTGAATAAGGGGCGGGCGGGGGCCCGGGGCCCAGCCCCTGACTGTCATTATCTAGGGCGTCCGGCGTAAATTTGGCATGTCATTTTCCCCCGGGCGGATTCGCCCGGCGGGGAGGGCGAGGAAACCATGTTTCTATGAGGCAGTGGATTCCGTAATTACTCCGACGGATTGGCCCGTACTGAGGAAATCCCGGGCGGAGTGGCGAAAACCCCGGAAAAAAGCGTGTGAACGGGCCTTTGGAGGTCTTTAAACTTTAATAGGCCCGGGGGGGGAAGAAACCCGATTGCAGAGGGTAAAAAGAGAGTTTGTAGGAGATAGCAGATTTGGCGAGAGTGACCAAGTGTTCCCGGGGTTTTGGATAAGGGTAGGTTTGAGATGGTCGGTAGTTTGCGCACGGCGGGGCCGAGAGGTTTTTTGTAAAGGATTTTTTGATGGCGTTTTGAAGGAAGATGGAAAAATCCCATGGAGAGAGAGAGGTTAAGATTGCAGAAGGTGAAGGGGGACGTGGAAAAATGTTGACGAGGGGGGTGATGGGGTCAGTAGAGCAGGTGATGGGGGTGCAGACGGAAAGCCTGGACATTTTCTTGTTGTCGGTTCAAGGGCTGAGGTAGATTAGAGGACGTGGGGGGGGGTGGTGGGTAATAGTGGGAAAAAGGGTATGTTTTGCGGATATTTTCAATTTTGTCTTTGAAGGAGTGGGCCCGGTCTTTGCACAGATGTCAGTTATGGGGCTGACTCTGGTTGGAGGGGGTGAAGGTGTCAACAGGCTTTTGGGTTGTTGTGTAGTGTTGGATGAGGGAGGTAAAAAAAATTTTTTTTTGGCAGGAAGGGGGTGTGGGAAGTTGGCATGAATTTTTAGTGGGAAAAAACTGGGTAGCTTCGTTTTTCCACAGCCACTCAGCCACCGGAACACGCTGAGATGGCGAGTCTGAGGGTGTGCCAAGGGTGCGGGGGGACTTTGGTGGTGCGGGTTTAGTGGTGAACTGTCAGGGTGTTGTAGAGTTCATTGTAAGTTTGACAGCTGGTCGGACAGGAGAGGGAGGGATTGGGGCAGTGGGACTGTATGGGGTCTGTGAGTTTTTGATATTAATGGGGCAAAAATTTTGGAATGTGTGTAACAGGTTTGTCCAGAGAAGGCCGGAATTGTGATAACAAACAAGGTATGGGAGGGGAAAAAGGGTTTTTTTTTCCCCCGGCATACCCTATTAAATATTGTGAAAGGAACAGCTTGGTCAGTGATAAATCTTTTTCCCAATCGGTTAACGGTGGGGGTCGTGACAAAAAAACCCAAAATCCTGAATGATTTGGCAATCCCACTTGTAACACAAAATTTTCTTTTTATTTTCGGCAATATTCTGTGGAGGGGTGACAAATGGTCAAACGCTGAAAGGCAACAGCTGTTTGCGCAGTCTCGCTTCTTACCCAGGGAGAGTGGGGGGAACCCCTTTAACCCTTGAATGGTCACAGACCCCGTTAAATTAACAAAAACCCCTTTTTAATTCACGACATAATTTTTTTTTTTAACCTCATTATAAATTTTGCTTTAAATAAGAAGGGGATAGTTTCTTGCGTCATTTGCTAAACCCCGGGATCGGGCCTTGTAACTAGGGTTCACTTTAACAGCGGGGATGGGTTTGTTCCCCTTTTGTGGAGAAAAAATTTTTTGTTACCGCAAACGGACCGATAACTCCGTATGTGCTTTAAAATTTAATAAACGAGGGACCCCTTTTGTTTTTAAGAATAAAGGTGTTCTTATTCTCTTGAAAAGTGGCAATGTTTTTTAATTTTTAATGAAAGAACTACCAATTTGCATATACCGGTAAACCAAAAGCATGTTAAATTGTTTCCTTCACTTCAATTTCCCCAATTGTTTATCCTGAGCCAAGCTGTTCCATTACATTGATTTAATGGGGTAGTGCCGGGCACCATTTGCCCTACGGGGGTTTTCTGAATAAATTTGTCCCGAGCACCCACTCTAAGTATTTGGGTAAGAGAGAGTTAGTGAGCCCCCTCTGTGTACTGGGCATATGGGGGGGCGAGGGGAAAAATTTTTTTTCTTTGCATCCTGTAACATCCTGGATGAAGTAAAAGTCCTTACACGAAGTTTGGAAAACCGGTGTTAACCCTGCAGGAGGGTAAAATTATTTTGGATTAAACTCCTTTTATTCAGGTTTTTAGAACTACCCAAGGAGGGCTAGGTTTTTTAAAGGAAATTTCCCATTCAGATGACATCGAATTTGTATCCAAGTGTATCCTTGAACTTATTACGCTTAGTGCTGGAAAAATCTAAAAAGGAATATGATTTGACTTGTGAAGATTTGAAAAATGCTAAAAAGGAATTGCAGACACGGTTCACTGAAGCACAGTGGATAGTTTAAAAATAAAAGGGAAACAAAAATTTAAATCCGTACAGTTTTGAGTGAAAAAAAGAAAGAAGGATAAATTTATAAGACAAGTGGTTATGAAGTGACCGACTTTTTTTTTAAAAGTAGAAATTAAACCCCCTATAGATAAGGGGTTAATAGGAATAAAAAAAAAACAGAAGAAGAAATCGCAATAGAGGAACATATGATGGTTGGACAACTGATTCTGGATCCGATTCGAGTAATTTGGAGGAAACTATAACATCAGGACATGAAGGGGGTTAAATGACTACTTTTATCAAAAACGAAAGAGAAACAACACCCGTAGAGGGGGTAGAAGGATGAAGCAACTATCAGATGGGGGGGGGCCAAAAGGAAACAAGTCTCATGGAGAAGGTGAATTTAGAGTTTACTAGGGGTACGGAGGAAGATTTGAAATAATAATGTGATTAACATTTCAGAAATACATTGGGGAAAGCATTATTTTTGGGTTTTGAAAAAAGGTTTTTGATAATGTAAAAAATTTTTTATTTTTGGGTTAAATTTTTAGATGATTGGCAATTCATTGAGAAAGTTAAAATTTGGATGTTTAAAGATTTTAAGGAAAAAGTTAAATTTTAAACAATTGCCTTTTTTATTGTAGGTTTTTTTTCTAAATTTTGGTACCCCGAAGAACAATGTTCCGGGATCTGATGATTTGATCAAAGAAGAAAAAGAATTTTCCAAAACAAGGCCAAATGGGACCCTTTAAGGGGGGTAAAACCACATTTTACCCCCCCCCCCCCCTTTTCCCCGGGTGTCATTGGGATATTTTGTAATGCTGTATTGAAGGGGCTCAAAGTGTGATTACCCGATATGAAAATCCCAATTTGAACAAAGATGAACATAAAGCATTAAAATGGTTGAAAAACAATGACAAATTGGTAATAAAGCCTGCAGACAAGGGGGGGAATATAGTGATAATGAACCGGGAGTACTACATGGAAGAAGCAAAACGACAATTAGATGATCATCAAACATACCAAAAATTGGAACAGGACCCCACCAAAAAACTTTCAGAAAAATTAAGAACTTTTTTAGGTAAGGGAGTAGATGTAGGTTTTCTTTCTGAGAAACTGGTTAAGAAACTGTTCCCTTTACAACCAGCTAAGCCAAATTGGTATTTTGTACCGAAAATACACAAAAACCCACAACGCCACCTGGGACGTCCAATAGTGAGTAGTAGGGGCTCATTAACAGAGCCTATATCTCAATATTTGGATTGGTACCTACACCCCCTACTGAAAAATGTACCGTCTTATCTTAGGGACACAAAACATCTCTTACAGAATTTAGAAGATATCAATGTATTACCAAACTACAAATTAGCAACCATAGATGTGGTAAGTTTATATACAAGAATAAGACACTCTGATGGCAATGAGGTGATAAGGACTTTTCTTATAAAACAGAATGTTATGAAGGAACATGTGGATTTTTTATGTCAACTGTTAGTCCTAAGCCACAATGCCTTCAGATTTGCGAACCAATGGTATTTACAAACAACGGGCACAGCGATTGGTACTCCCGTTGCGCCAACTTTGGCGAATCTATTTCTGGTACTATGGGAAGAGGAATATGTGTGTAATGTAAAAAATCCCTATTTAAAATACATAGTACAATGGTCTAGATTTATAGATGATGTTTTAGTGGTGTGGTCCGGAACAGAACAAGAATTTATTGATTTTCTAAAATACTTGAATGTGAACAATCTAAATATGCACTTCACTTCCAACTTTGGGAATTCAAAGGTAGAATTCCTTGATGTAGAATTATCCCTGATGACAGACAGGATTGAAACAAAAGGGTACCGCAAACCTATGGCGACAAATGCGCTATTACATAACAATAGCTTTCATCCTGCATACGTCAAAACAAGCTTACCTTACGGTCAGTTTGTGAGACTAAAAAGGAATAATAGTCACTATAGTGATTTTGTAGAACAATCCGATCGGCATTCATTCAGACGCCGCGGCCATCTTTGCCGCGGCTTATTCCCGACGGATTTGTGAGCCGTATTGAGCTCACAAATCCGCCGTGAATAAGGGGCGGGATGGGGGCGGGGCTGGCGCGCGGCGGGGGCGCCGCTCCCGGCCCCATAGACTTCCATTATCCACGGCGCGTATTGCGCCTGGATAATGTGCGTGTCACTTTCTCCCCGCCCGGCGGATTCGCCGAGCGGGTAGGAGCGACGGAATCCACTGTTCTCTATGAGAGCAGTGGATTACCGTAATTACTCAGACGGATTGGCGCCGTACTGCAGCGCAAATCCGGCGCGGAGTACGGCGCCAATCCGTGCCCAAATAAGCCGTGTGAACGAGGCCTAATGCATCCGTCTCTGTTATGCATCGTTCACACGGCTTATTTCAGAACGTATTTACATCGGATTGCCGATCGTAAATACGTTCTGAAATCAGTTGAAAATCAGTTGCACATAAGTGCCACTAAGTGTGGCACGTATTTGTAACTGATTTCCCGACGGATTCACCACCTACAATGATTGGAGATGGTAAATCCGTCGGTAAATAATTGACATGCACATTGTTTTTCCGTCCGGATTGCTGTCGTCAATCCGCGGCGGCAATCCGGCACGGAAATACGCGTCGTGTGAACGACGAGCCGTATTTTCTATTGAAATCAATAGAAAATAGGCTGTTACTTATTTCTGACTGATTTGCCGATGGATTGACGATCGTCAATCCATCGGCAAATCCGCGGCGAAATAAGCCGTGTGAACGAGGCCTTAGGTTACATGATCTCATCAGAAAAACACTGTGCTTTTGGTGTTGACAAGAAGTTTGTCCCTATGCCTTCCTATGAGACTGACTTTAAACCTCCCATAGCAATACAAAGAGAGAGTAAAGGAAATCTGTCACCAATTTATTTATTTTTTTTACTTATTAAATCCAGACCCTGATCCATATGCTTTTCCTCTCAGTCGTTTTTATTTCCTGATTGCAGGTTTCTCTATTCGGCCGTCTATATATGATTTTGGGGAAGACATTCTTGCTTGCACTGCTTTAACAGCAGTCAGAGAGATACTCTACAGCAGCATCATGCACACAGGCTACTTAAGCCAGATTCTGTCCCATAGACTTCTATAGGAGAGTTTTCACTGTGAAGGGAGAGGAGAGGGGGAGCTGTGACATCTCCTTTTGTGACTGGTGGATTCTGTGTTATCTGTACACATTGGTGTCTCCTTGACCCTGCTTTTACTGATAATGAGCACACTGCTGAAAAGCTCTCTAAACAGAGCAGGAAGTGTCAGACAATTATTAGGCTTAGTGGCCAAAGTGAAAACTGCAGGACATAAGAATTATTAAAAAAAATACTGAAAGTGATATGGAAAATTAAAAAAATAACCAAAAAGTCCTAAAAAATGTGTTTAACATAAAAATGTGAGTTAAACAATAAGTCATTTTTTGATGACACATTCCCTTTAGCTACCGGGTCACACAACCAGACTGTGTTTCAGCTACTCCGTGTGCAGGTCACAGTGATAAATCCTGTATTCAGCAGCAGCTAAGCAAAATTACTGGCACTACTGTGTATCTTGAAGTATAATTTAATGAGCTACAGGAAAAAAATATGGACGGTCCTTTAACCGAGGACTAAAAAAAAAATAAAAGGTTCACAATAGTATATTTTAATTGGAGATAGGAAATACACATTTATAAAAAAAAAAAAAGTGAGTAATTATTATAAATATAGTAACCGAGGACGACATGCATGAAATTTGGTTTGTTAACGCCAATTTTCATGCGCACAATATTAGTCTAGAATGTGCCTGATTTATGAACCCGCTCTACAGCGCATTCTAGCACTTGTTATGACATTTCTGGCTCAGGTATACCACTTTGAAAGTGATATACCTGTTCCAGCTGTAATGCGCCTAGAAACGCCGTAGTGAAGCTATAAATATGTATCTTCGTACGGTTCTAGTGCACCCGTCTCCCGCACGCCCCCCCGAGATCGGGCGCATTACAAAGTGCCGCAGACGCTATGTAATGTGCCTGATAATGACATGCGGGACATTGGGCTGAAAAGACGCCAAATATCTGGCGCAGCCCCGTTCATACATGTCGCTCCTAATGTTCAACTCAACTATGTGATCAGAAGAGATTTTTTCCTTTCTTTCTTCAGCAAAGGTTGATCTCTAATGTTGGAGTGAGCACGTAGGTAAACACGCAGAAATATACTCACACGTGGAGATGCCTGCTCCAACCATAAACACCACATTCTTACCTGCAACACATAAGACATATGGATTAGAAAATATGAAGGAAGAATTAGGCTATGTTCACATGGCTGATTTGCACGTTGTTTGCATAGAAACTCCCCCAGTTAATTTTCACTGATTCCTACTTTTATGCACATATTCTGCACTTGTTTTTAGTGCTGGTTTCACTGCTGAAAAAGATGTGACGTCAATTTTTGACGCATGCACAGAAGAAAAAGGGCTACGGGAATCACTGGGGATCAGATTTTCGCCACGGAAATGTCTCACACAAAGTATTGAGCGTATTGTAAGGTGTATCCACAACGAAAATCCGCTCTGCTCTTCGTGATGTTTAACCCCCGTACTGTGCTGCCCATGCTGTTTAACCCCCATACTGTGCTGCCCATGCTGTTTTTTTCCCTTACTGTGCTGCCCATTATGTTTCTCCCTGTAGTCAACTGCCTGTAATGTTTAACCCCTGTACTGTGCTGCCCACACCTTTAATATTGCTCCCCATTCTGTTGCTCCCTGTAATGATGCTCCTCGTGATGATGTTGGTAGGGTTGGAGTTGGGTTATGGAAGGTTTAGGGTTGGGTTTGCGTGGGTTTTAAGGTTTGTGTTGGGTTTTGGGTTGGGGCGGGTTAGGGTTGGCATAGGGTTAGGGTTGGGGTGGAGTAGGGTTATGGTTGGAGTTTGGGGAGAGTTAGGGTTGGAGCTGGGGTAGGGTTAGAGTAGGGTTTCTACATATTCTAACACTTCATTTTTTTTTAATTTTAAGCATTTTATAGTGCTTTTATTCACGCACTGTACAGAGTTTTCTTAATTACATGGCCCCGACCCATTGGGCTTAAAATCTATTTCCCCAAATGTATGTTTTCGGAGTGTGGAGGAAAACGAAGTACGGGGAAAAACCACGCAAAAAAAAAAAGGGGGGAGAAAACCAAAAAAACCAAAAGGGGGCCCTTTTATTACTTGAACTTTTAAAAATGCTTTTGAAGAAGGGTTTTGGTTAAGTATTTCTCCTTCAGCATATGAAAGTATCCAAATCAATTTCATTTTATTTGGATTTTCTTTCAAAATCTTTCCCATTCTTTTATACAATAAAAGTAATGTATATGACATTACTTACATTTACCACTAAGCAAAAACCTGCTTACACCTTCCAGGGTCAGTTCGTCAAGGACTTTGTCTGGGGTTCCTATGCCCAGAGTCCGGGAGAAAAGATCACGAAGGAAATCCATGAAAATAACATTTAAAAGAGAAAAAAATTGAAAAAGAAAAATGTGGAAAGATTCATCAAAACTCGTGGAAGTAAAAAATTGACAAATTACTAATCCCAACCAATCAGATTACACCTTTTCACTTTAGTTCTGTTGTCTGTTCTTTATGCAGGCAAATGCTGGACCCAATTTATCAAATTAGAAAACCCGGAAAAACAGTTTTGCTGGGTTTTTTCCTTATAATACTATCTTTTTTGGGAAAATTTGGAGAAAAACAGAAATTACCCTAAATGGGATGTATCTTATAAGTTTTTGGATTGTCTCACTACAGGGCATTTATGATAACATAGCATTGCCAACAAGTCGGTAAGTTGGGTTACCATTTGGGACCCCCCCTTTCCTAAAAAGGCCCCCAAAACCATGGTCGGCACTCTCCTATAGACATGAATGGGGGGTTCCTTTCCCGGGCCCTGATCAGTTGTAAAAAACCCCTTCTGTCATGGAACCCAAATGTTTAGAAGGAGGGTTTCGGGCTCGTTTTGGAGGGTAGATGGGGGGTCCCCGGGTTTTGCCTCTTGGTTTAACAATCATTAAAATTCATTTTTGATGGTTGTTGAAGACTGTGAAATGGTGAAATTGTATTTTTGGGGGGCATAAATGGTTTTGTTAAAGGGGATGTTCCCGGGGGTTTTTGGGGGGCTTTTCCGGGTTCCCCGCCCCAAAAACCTTTTACCCCTGGCGCAAATCGCTTCCCCGCGGGGTTTGCGGCGGGGGCGTGGTCTCGGAGAGGTGGGGGGGCTTGGGGCGCGTTGCGGGAGGGGTTTCCCATGAAAATGGCGGGGGCAAAAACCCCGGGAAACCCCAAAACCCCCTCGGAGGGAAAACCGCCCGGCCGCCGCGCTGGGATCCCTTTAAGAAATTGACAGGGAGTTTCACACAGCGCGGTTGAATTTAACACGGTTTCCAAAAGGAAACCTGTTAAAAATAGGGCGATTTGGCCGCGGGAAACCCCGGGGGCGGGCCCTAACCCGGGCCAAACCCCCGTGTGGAACTGCCCTAAGTTTACAAATTAAATGTCAACAAGTTAAAGGTCAATATAAAGATCTCTCCCAAGATCTATTTATACCCAGAACAAGAGGGTATCCTCTTCATCTTGAGGAAGTTTCTACATAAACATAGAAAGGGATTCTTTACTGTAAGAGCAGTGAGACTGTCGAACTCTCTGCCAGAGGAACTTGTCATGGTGAATTCAATAACAGAGTTCAAAAAGGGTCTGGATGTATTTCTAGAGTGTAATAATATAACAAGTTATAGTGTCTAGGATTCTGAAGAAGGGTCATTGATCCAGAGATTTATTCCGATTGCCAGATTGGAGTCGGGAAGGAATTTTTCCCTAACATGAGGACAATTGGCTTCTACCTGATGGGGGTTTTTGCCTTCCTCTGGATCAACACTTTAGCACAATTGGCTGAATTAGATGGACATCTGCCTTTTTTCGGCCTTACAAAATATGTCACTATGTAAATTACTGCAGAATTTAAAAACATTTTTTTTACAACATTCACATTTCACACTTAATAAACTGTTAGATTAGTTTTACAGGTTATCATAGTCATGTAGATACCTAATATGTGTAGTTTTTTTGTGTGTGTTGTGACAAGGCACAAGGCCCGGTGATCAAGGGCTGATATGTGTCACCGTGGTTCAGGGCTGCGGTGAAGTAAGCCAGGTAATATAGGTCTGTAACTTAGGTTACAGACAAGTTGTTTTATTCTAGCATGCTGCTTACAAGCAGTGGTATTCCGGGCCAGCTTTTTACAGGAGCAGTCTTAGAGTTGGGAGGGATGACTGCTCCCACATATCCATCCCGGGTTTTCCCTGGCCTATAAAGCCAGGAAGTCAGGTGTGTTGGGTATGGTGTGTGACTCCACGCCTGGAGTTGTAAAGAGAAGGTCTACTGTGTTAATCTGTCCAGAGAAGCTGGACAAAAGCATCCTATGCACTACCTGAAACTGTTATGGTGAGCTTAACAAGTTTCTGTTAGTCTGTTCGGAACCTGATGCAAGGTTATCTTTCTGTTGTTTGCACCCTCTGGAAGACACACATACAGATATACACAGACACACAGATATACACAGATATACAGATATACACACAGACATATATATATGTGTGTACAGTAAAGTATACAGGGGAGGTGTTGAAAAGATTGGGGCACTGCACACTGAACTGTTGTCTCCTATTTCATTCCTTATCACTGTCCGTGGAGGAGACAGCAGTCATTAGTTCAGGGTGAACGCTGGGTGTGCAGCTGTCTGGCTCCTGCACTCCCCTGAACTATGCAGAGAGCTGGACAGTCGGGACTATCATGAAGAAGACACATCATCATGAATGCAGGTTAAGGTGCCGGCCAAACAGTTACTTATTGTGTCTGCCCCAGCATCTTGTTCTCCTGACACCAGTCCCGCTCTCAGTTGGAGGAGGAGCTAAGATTCCTCTCTGCTTCTTCTCCTCCCGCCCCAAGCTCCACACAGCAGCAGCAGCAGCGTCAGTAAAGTAACTCCGGCAGGGGCTTGTAGCTGCTGCTAACGTGCAGGTGGCGACCCATGGCGTGCGTGCCGCAACCCTGCCAGTGGCACCCAGGTTTGCATATGTTTTTTCAGAAGTGTTTTTTTGTGCAGAACCATACGTTATATTTGGTGTATATTGATTTTAACCTATATGGGGAGGAAAGGGTGCCTCCATTTTGGTTTTCTGCACCCGCCCACTCTCACAGGCTGTCATAAGACGTGCAGCTTGCAGGTTGGGTTTTTTTATTTTTTTTTTCTCTCTGGATAAAGGAGGTCGGTTGACCCAGTGAGAGGCCTGGATGTGGCTCTATTGAGAGGTAAAAGATAGTGTAGGACTGCTCTATTTGAGATCACGTTGAAAGTCGTGGGCAGCTTAAAAATCTTTTGATCAAAATATGTGAACCGAAAATCTCAGTTTTTTCATGTATGCCAGCTGAGGGGGCACAGGGTGCCACCTCTGGCACGCGTGCAATAGGTTCGCCACCACTGGCCTAAGGGATAACTATTGTACCATTTTTTTTTTTACACTTAGTAACGAACCACGGCAATCAAAGGATTAAGCGCCGCTCCCCGACATTTACAGAAACTGCTGGAAGCCACAAAACCCCTCTTTCTGCAGCGATGTCTTGTGACGTTGCTGCAGAAGAACGACCTGCACCGCCCGATGCCAAAAGATGGTGGGTGGTCGTTAAGGGGTTAAGGATTCTTATTAATTGAAACCCTTATATGCCAGTCATGCCTCAAAACAGGAGTATCAGCAGATTTTGACACGGAGTCTTGTGTGGATTCAGCGGCGAATCTGCCTCAGAATTAGCGTCCAATTGGACTTACAGTACGTTATTATCTATGGAAAATCAGTAGTTGTTTACAAGACGTCGATTTTCTTTGGCACTGAATTATTTTCAGAGCAGAAAAAGAATTGACATGTCAACTCTTTGAGGCAGATTCCACGCTTCACACTATAGTATATAGGAGACTAAAAATCTAACTCTCAAAATCAGGGTTGTATCTTCATCTGAAATCAGTGGTTACAGATGCGGATTTTCCAAAGAGGATGCAACACTGATTCAGCGCTGACATTTTCAGTGTCCGAATCCATCATGTGAATGTACCCTTAGAGGAAAGACCTCTGCAGTAACCTTTCAGCAGACCTAAACCTATCTCCAGGCAGCTAACAGCCAACAGTGAGCTACTGAAACTCCCCAGCGAGACAGACAAGCAGCAGAGACTCCCCACAAGACACAAGCCCATCTGTATGTTGACCAGTTACAAAGTGTTTAACCACACACCTACAACAAGCAGGTAAACATACTAGACCCATGTGAAGCTGGGTAATTCTACTATTGGAAAACAAAAGTAGCAATCTGATTGACTTCTATGGGGAGCTTATTCAATTTTAATGGGATTTTCCCATCAGGCTGTTTCACAGAGCCTGCTCTTCAGAGTAAGCTTCAGGCTCCCACTTCCTGTTCAAGCTGTGGGTGGTTCTAGAGCAGTGACTGACAATGTAGCTCTTCTAAAAGTTATACCTGTTTGTTTGGGTAATTTCTCCAGTAAGAAAGTGTCTTTATGCAAAATGTAATATCTGTCTGTAATCTGTCTGTAATAGTTCTTATTTGCCCATGCGAATTACTATAACGTGTGATGAAATTATGAGCATAACTATTTTGAATATTTTTTTTTTCTTTTTGCTCTTTTTTTAAGGAATTATTTTTGGACTTCTTTCTACTTGTATTTGCTTTTTCTTTCTTTCCAAACAGGCATTCTTTTTGGGTTATAGCATGTTCACACTGTTTTTGGATCCGATTTTAGAAACGCAGCGGCAATTGGATCCAACACGTATCCAAAACGCAGCTGCATTTTTGGATACGTGTTGGATGCAGCAGGATCGCACCCTATAGTTTTAAATAGGGCTCCTGCTGCATCTTTAGGATCAAAAATTGACATGACAATTCTTGGAACGGATCCAAAAGACGGATCCGAAAGACGCAATGAGACATGCATCGGTGATCACTCGTGTGAATGCCAATGGGTGTTTCATAGTAAAGGCAATGTAAATCACACTGCTAATTGTTAGAGTCAATGTGCAGTGTGAATATACTAGTTTTTCTGTTTTGTTTAATGCTTATTGTATCCTCTCTGGATATTTTTTCTCCCGTAATCTTTCTTTTATAATTGTTGCTTGTTGGAAGATTTCATCAGCTGTACAGTTCTTTCGTAGTCTCCTCAATTGTTCGTAAGGCAAACTGGTTTTCCATTTTCTGCAATGACTGCTCTGAAAGTCTAGGAAGTTGTTAGTATCTACCGATTTAAAGAAAGTTTGCATTGTGTATCTGTTATTTCCTTTTTAATCACTATGTCTAGGAAGTCAATTTCCTTTCATTCTATTTTCAGGGTATATGTTATACCCCAAGTGTTGTCATTTAGTTTCTAGGCAAAGTCTTCTACTTCTAGAATAGTCCCATTCCATGAAAAAGATCACCTACATATCTTCTGTAGACAATTATCTTACTCTAATAATCATCTACTTATATGTAGTTTTTTTCCCGATGTAAGGTCTAGATCTGTTCCATCGTGTTTTTCTTATATTTCATTTAAATGGCTTTGTCGTTCAAATATTCTTTAAGGAGAAGTTTCAATTTTATCTGGGGGTTTTTTTATACATTTAATTCCTATTTGATGTTCAATATTACTTTAAAGAGAGTTTACATCTATAGTGATAAGAAATGTTCTTTATAATGGGATATTTAATAGTAACTTTATTAGATCATCCAAATCTTTTAAATAGCTGGGTAGGGATTTAACATGTTTTTGAATATATAAATCCACAGCGAGGATAACTTATGTACACAAAATTAAAAAATGTTACTGTAAACTTTAAAAGTATCACAAGGCATTAGGAAAAGGGCGGAAAGCCACGCGCCCCCTATAGGTTGTAACAACCCCAATTTTCTTTTGATTCACAATCTTTGAAGCAAAAAGGATAATTGGGCAAGCCTATTGCCCCATCAATACGCTTTCGGGGGTTTTCCCCTCCAGTGATCATATAGGGGGAAAAAACCCCCAAACGCTAGTAGATGACAATATTGGGTTGACAATTATTCCTTTTGTTCTCAAAATTCAGTAATCAAATAAATTGAGGGTTTGTTAAACCTAAAGGGCGCATAGCTTTTCCCTCCTTTCCCATTTGCCTTGTGTTTTCAGATTGGGTAGTGGGCTAAAAGGCAAAAAAAAACACACACACCTTTAAATGGGCCTCCTAAGGAAATGTTCCCCCCTCAACCCCTCATTGCCCCCCACCATCAACCAAATCCCTGTCTACACTGATGAGGGGGAAAAACCCCCAAATTGTATGTAGATAGCAATATTTGGGTTGACAATTATTCCTTTTTTGCTTTCAAAGATTCAGTGAATCAGAAGTAAATAGATTGATAACAAATTTTTTATATAGGGATACTTTAATAGTACCCTTTTTTAGATCATCCATTTATTGCAGATGCTGGTAGGGTTTAAACATTTTAAATATAAACCACACACGTTAACTTTGTACACCAAAAATGAAACTGTTTCCTCATAAACTATATAAGAAAATTAACTACAAGTATTGTAACCGACATTTTACATACTGTGCCAGACCCATCTAGTGGCCAAACCAGTTTAAAACATCTTATTGGAAGTCTATTTTATATGATTTTTATTTACTAAAATGTGTATATAATTTTTGGGAAATATTATTCATTTTAAGTATTAAGAAGTAAAAGTATACTTATTCTTTACTGGGGATGTGGGATCCGTAAGTAATATGGGTACTCATTAGTTACGGATATCCTGCATAAAGGGTTTATCTGTCGAAATAATTTACCCAGTGTATGACAAATCTGAAGTGGCTCTACCACGAAACACGTAGTTTTTAATGTGATAAGAATTTTGCCATAAGGAGTGATCTGTGCCTATGTTCTCAGCATATCGTAACCTGTAGAAGTCTAATCCTGTTCCAAGACTGTAGTCACTACTGTGATTATAGTTTTGACCATTGAACATGCTGCACAAGATGCTTAACCTTTTGGAGGATAAACCACTAACTAGAAAAGTGCATTAAAGGGATTGTATCATCTTGATGTTTCACAGAGTAAAAAGCAGCCTCAGATTCATGCATTCTGTCTCTTCCTAGTCAGGCTGTGGGTGGTTCTATAGCAGTGACTAGTATATAGTTTTGTATTCACATCTCTTCTAATTGCACTGACAGTTCTGAAGCTCTCTGCTCTAAAGTAAACAAAAGTAATTACTCTCCTTTTTTTGTTAGAGACAACACACTTTGTTCTCAAGCTGCTGGCTTCCTGTGTGCCGATCTGTGGTGACGTCACTCCCTACTCTCAGATAAGACAAACAGCAGAGAGAAAAGGGGAGAGCAGGTCTATAACCAGACAAACCTGTGTGCACTGACAGCAGATAAAATATCTCTTATCTCCTGACCAAGGTAACATCAAAAGAGACATATATTTGGAAAAAATCTTCATTTACTGTTCCCTTAATGTTGAAAGCTAATCTTTGCAGTGAGACACCCTATTTAAGGAAAGCTTCTGGCACACATGCGAAACACATCAACAGAGCCCAAGTTCCTTTTCACATACTGTATGTTTGGGGAATATGTGGGACCAACTCTAATGCTACCAAATACACTTTTCATTATATAGGGAGGCCACAAAGAACCATATTCGGTGCAGTTTCATTTACTGAAGATCCCATGGGGAGCATATGTCAATGTATAATATACACTAGACTTTACCTTCTGAGCATACACTAACATACAGCCTGATTTAGTCTCATTCAACAACGGGGTAAGGAAAGTCTTCATGCCAGAAGTAAGGTCTTACTTATTGTACTAGACATGCAACTATAATTCTGACATAGACAACTTACTTTCTGATTCACCACTGTTTTCTTCACTGGAATCTGAATCCTAGAAAAGAAAAAAGTTTTTACCTGATCATCCAAATTAGAGTAGATAAATGACATTGAAAGGCGTTTTCTTATCTTGGATGTTTGTGGCACATTAACAGGATATGCCTGATAGGTGTGGGCAGGCCCCTAGGGAGAAAAGGTGGGACCCACAACTATCTTGAGAATGGGCTCACCAACTTTTCAATGCATACTGGTCGCACATGCTCTTTCCATTTATTTTAATAGGAGCACACGCTCTTGGCTGAATTTGGAATTCCCATTGAATTGCTCCAAACTACTTATAGGCTGATAAAGACTGGCACACATGTATTTCCTTAGAGCTAACATTCCTAAAGCAGCAATATACATGTAATAAATGAAAACAAGAACTCAATAAGAGAAGATATGTGATGCCATAGATAAATAGGAAAAATGAACTATTTCATTAATACTTTAACTGTTTACCTCTGAATCTTCCAACTTGGTGGGAGGTTCCTTAACTTCTTTCGCTTCTAAAAGACAGAAATAACAATGTTAGTACAGTGGTATCTTGACTTTTTAAGTTTTTTTGAGATAAGAGTAGTCGCTTGGTCAAATTTTTGCTCTGAGTAAAGAACGAATATTGGAGTTGAGTGAAGTAGAGCAGACGTGCATTGCAGCAGCTCCTGCTCAAAAGCTCCTAATCTATAGCCATCTGTGAATATTAAACAAGTAATCTGCCATTACAGCAACATTGTTTGCTCCCACCCTAAATGAAGGGAAAAGAAACGGAAAATTTAAGTTTAGCAATTTCCTTCTCCGGCAGCATCTTTGTCTGGCTTTCAAGGTGAATACAGTTAATTACACCAGTTTCTTTATATTCTCTTTTCTATTAGGCTATGTTTACACGGCGTAATTGTGGCGCGTACAGTACGGCCGCAATTACGCTGGGTGATTTGGGAGTCGCGCTGATCAGCATTGACAGTCATTACTCGTGGCGCGTATTCGCCGCAAGTAATTCACATGTCACTTATCTCCCCGCATGTACAATACGATTGTATGTACGAGCGGGGAAAGGAGGCTTAATCCATAGTTCTCTGTGAGAACTATAGATTACGGTAATTTCGCGCACATCTCGCTTGTATTATCGCGCAAATATGACGCGAAAGGCGTGACAAAATTAGCCCGTGTGAACATACCCTTAGGGCTTGTTTAGACGGAGTTTACACTCTGTGTTACAAGCGCTTTTAGGATCCGTCTTGGGGTCCGCACTGTCGGTCCCCAAGACGGATCTAACAATTAGCAGTGAAATTATTGCTGCTGTCTAAGCCGAACACGCAGCGGCGTTCAGATGAGGGATCACCGCTGCGTGTTTTAAAAACGCAGTTCAGCTCCATCTTGAAAAGAATTGACATGCAACTCTTTTCAAGACAGAGCCGAGCTGCGCTTTTGAAACACGCAGCGGCGATCCCTCATCTGACGCCGCTGCGTGTTCAGCATAGACAGCAGTGATAACTAATTGTTTAGATCTGTCTTGGGGACCGACAGTGCGGACCCCATGACGGATCCTAAAAGCGCTTGTAACACGTAATGTAAACTCCGTGTGAACAAGCCCTTACTGTATACAGTATATTTATACAGTGTACATATTTGTTAATAAACGTAAAAACTGTGGTGATACTGGGCTGCGTGGAACAGATTTTTGACGTTTTAATTCATTTCTATGGGAAAATTTACTTTGACATAAGAGCAATTTGCGTTAAGAGCAAGGTCACAGAACGAATTAAAGTTGTATCTCAAGGTGCCACTGTATATTGTTTATAAACCTAAAGGAGTGTCACCTTCAATAACATACTTGATTTTGGAAAATTGTAATTCTGAACTCTTTCAGTACCGGCTAAGCCAAACGGAGTATATAAGATTAGAAACAATGGTGTCCTTTTTTTCCATCAGGCAACTCTTACATGCGTGTCTGGTATTGCCTTCAGCTCTATTTTTCTCAGTGACCCTTTAGAGGGGTGATGAAATCTTATAAAATCCTCATGCACCTCCTTGTGTAAAAAAGTCAGCAGATTGCTATGAGCCTATTTAAGAGAGAATTTTATGAGATAGCAAAAGCCCTTAAACTTTATGTAAAGCAATGAGCCCACCATAAAAATGTCTAAAGGTTGCTCATCTTGAACACCAAAATGCTGGTCAAGTTAAAGGAACTGTCCAGGATTAAGCTTGCTTTTATCAGAAATGGGCTGGTAAAAGAAGAGGAGGCCACTTACCAGTAGAACATTCTGACCAATAGAACTGGCAATGTGCTATCTGAATGCAAGAATATAGAGTACTGCACATACGAAGTACTGCAGATACAACATCCTGCATATACTGTACAATATACTGCATATATGACACTGCATATACAATGTACTGCGTATACAGTATATGACGTACTGCATATACTCCATATACGACGTACTGCATATACAATGTATTGAACATACAACATACTGCACTGACATTGTTCTGTATATACAATGTTCTGCATATACTCTTACAATATACTGCAAATACGACATATCATATACTGTACAATGTACTGCATATATGACACATTGCATATACAATGTACTGCGTATACTCCATATACGACGTACTGCATATACAATGTACTGAATATATGACATACTGCATTTACAATGTTTTGCATATACAATGTACTGCATATATTGGACAATATACTGCAAATACGACATAGAGACTGTACAATGTAATGCATATGACACACTGCATATACAGTGTACTGCGAATACAATATACAATGTACAGTACTACATATACTGTACAATATACTGCAAATACGACATGATATACTGTACAATGTACTGCATATATGACGCACTGCATATACAATGTACTGCGTATACTCCATATACAACATACTGCATATACAATATACTGAATATACGACATATTGCATTTACAATGTTCTGCATATACAATGTACTGCATATATTGGACAATATACTGCAAATACGACATATATACTGTACAATGTAATGCATATGACACACTGCATATACAGTGTACTGCGAATACAATATACAATGTACAGTACTAAATATACTGTACAATATACTGCAAATACGACATGATATACTGTACAATGTACTGCATATATGACGCACTGCATATACAATGTACTGCGTATACTCCATATACAACGTACTGCATATACAATATACTGAATATACGACATATTGCATTTACAATGTTCTGCATATACAATGTACTGCATATATTGGACAATATACTGCAAATACGACATATATACTGTACAATGTAATGCATATATGACACACTGCATATACAGTGTACTGTGAATACAATATACTTTGTACTGCATTTACAATGTACTGTATATACAATGTTCTACATAAACTGTACAATATACTGCAAATACCACATACGATATACTGTACAATGTAATGCATATATGACACACTGCATATACAGTGTACTGCGAATACATTATATGATGTACTGCATATAGTACATATACGACGTACTGCATATACGCCATATATAATGTACTGCTACAATGTACTGCATATACGCCATATACAACTTACTGCTACAATGTACTGCATAAACTCCATATACGATGTACTGCATATACTCTATATATGACGTACTGCAGATACAATGTACTAAACATATGACATACTGCACTTTTAAAGGAGTTTTATCGTTTGAGCTGTTTGGGCTGTTCTGGTAATTCTCTGAGATTGAGTTTGAAATCCAGGGGCGTGTCTCTCCTCAGCAGGCGTGTCTCTCCTCCCAGGAGGCGTGTCTCTCCTCACTGAAGAACTGTGACATCATCATTCTGGGTTAGGCAGTAGAAGCAAAAGGTTGTCTAGATATAACAGCTCTGTAGCTCCTGCATGCTTCTTATGTCTGCAGCCTTCAGGCTCCACAAACACCTGTTATATCTCTTAGTTTGCACACAAATGACACTGAAAACCAGCTGTTACTTCTAGTGGTGTTCACCCAATTTGTACTGACAACAGGCAGAGATCTTTACTCAACTACAAGGACAAATGTCAGCTTCAAGTAAAGATCTCTTCTTCCTGTCAGTGACATGTGAGTGAAAACAACGGGGAGAAAAGCAATCAGCTTTGAGAGAAGACCCTGCTCAACCTGTAACTGACTTGGGATCGTGGTGCAGTGGTAGCGTTTTAGTTTTACAATGAAGGAGTTTGGAGTTCTAGTCCCTCACAGAGTATTTTTTTTTTCCCCCTAAATTCTACACATATGTAGAGAGACCTAAAATATATATGTCAATCTCTATAATGATATATATATACACATACATAGCTCCCCTATATCATGTATCATCCCCCAGAGTATATGCATTGTATCAAATATGTTGGAAGTGCTTGGTGTGACTGTGAGGATGGAACACTATATAGGGGAGCTTTGTGTGTGTGTATATATAAATAAAATTATAGATGTCTACACATATATTTTAATATATTTACATATGTGTTCAATTTAGAAAAAAAAAAAACAACTACTGATGGGGCTTGAACTCCTAACCTCTCTCTTACAGAGTGGATCAGCTAAGCACTACACTACACAGACAGCTTGTACACAGACTGTGTTGAATCCTTATGTTATACACTACAGATGATGATGTCATAAGGAGGCGGGGCTTGCACTAGATCTGAGGAACAGAACGACCTCTTTTCAAAGTTGCAGCTTAAGGACTGGACCTGTGAGGAGGTGAATCAACCTCTTGGCAAAAGCCCTTTAAACAGGCAGTAATTGTTCAGATCCTTCACCTAGAGCTGGGAGATATATATAGAGGCAGCAGACCTTGGTTTTCACTATCGATTTTAACAGCTCAGAGGGGAGTAAACACAGAATGTGCAGGCAGCCAATCACAGCGCAGGGGGAGTGACCGGGGCGTTTCCTGTTTAGGGGCGTATCCCAACAGGCTGAATGAAGTGTCAGCCACCCAATCACAGTGCAGGGGGCGTGTCTAGGGCTGGGATCCGACCAGGGGGAGTGCCCGACCAGCAACAGCAGAAATAGAACACAGATTTACAGAAGCTCATATCTGCTAAACCAAGTGACTGAGGTAATACAACCCAATTACAAAAGTGCTTATTTTTACTGTCCCCATAATCTGAGACATGATCTTTGTAACGATAAAACCCCTTTAATGCTCTGCATATACAATGTGCTCCATATCCAATATACTGCATATATGAAGTAACACTTGTAAAGAGAAAATAAAAGAGTAGGAACTTTCATGTGTTAAATAAATAGAAGTATAACCCAGGTTAGATGTAGCCCTGCCACCTGCAGGAGTACACGAGGGCTAGCTAGCTGCATAAACCTACTCAGGTAAGTAACCTAATTTTCTTCTAAACCTGTACAAGTAATTTCTTATGAAGATTTATGCGAGATATTATCAAACAGCATATCAGCACATGCTATCATCACACCACTTAATAAAACACCTCCCAAGTGTCCCTCTTTTGAAGGGACAGTCCCTATTTTTAACCCATATCCCTCTGTCCATCTTTGCTCTTTGAATGTCCATCTTTTCACGTGGGTAACAGATTTTCCTTAATAAACTTATATTATAAAAGTATATTACTCCAAAAAATACCTGTCTGGCTCCTGTGTAGTAGACAGCGATTTACATATTATTTCATCATTTTGTGAAATGCAGACCTTAAAACGTCTATATTTTGATGAAAGTTGTATTAAAATTGTAATAAAAACATATTTGAGTGTATCACTATACAATAAAAACTGGATCCTTTACATATAAACTGCAGGTGTTCCTCTTTAATCATCTTAAAAGTTGGGAGGTATATGATAAACATGTGCCCAACCCAGTGTAACCAACCATACCGGTAATATCCTCTACTTTTATTTCTGTTTGATTTCCAGTGCTAAGATGAAAGCACTAGAAGCAGATTTTCCTTCCTATCCACTAACAAGAGACTTTACAATTCCCTGATATAATGCCGCTATCCATACCACTCTCTCCTCAAGGTGGAACAATCTGATACCTATGCAGGGAATTCCAGTTATGGCAGCCATTGCTGTGATCAACAGAAACTGAAGCTTGATTGGGTTTTGCTTCCCGATGATTGCTACACACAATGGGCCGGGTTGTCACTGGTAGGACCAGTCATCCAGGTCCCCCCCCTGGGCATGTGGGGCACACAGCAGCACATAATAATGCAGTAACCAGAAGCCACATGTGCCAGCTTCCGTGAAGCTTCCTGCCAGGAGAGGATGCATCACAAGCTGGGAAGGAAGCCCCACTATGACCACTTTACTAAAAAGGGTGGAGGGAAAGTAGCCCTGGAGGGAAAGTGGGTACTAATATGGGACATACCTTTACATATGATGTTCCAGCCCGATGCAGTTATACTGTTATAGAACAGTTAGCCACAAACATGTCGGAGTGCCCATTCTGAGCCCTGTCTGCCACTTTACCATCAGAACTGGACCATGGACCAATGAAGGAAGATGGCCTGGTCTGATGAATCACATCATATATAACACTGACAACCAGGTACATGTACTGCTTACCTGGGCAAATGGTCGTATTCTGTTTTATTGGTAGGAATTAAACCAGCGGAGGCAGTGTAATGCTGTGGGAAATGTTTTGCTGAAAACCCCTGGGTCCTGGTATTCATGGGGACGCTACCTACCAAGTGAACCCTAATGACAGTAACCTCTTCAGTAGGATAATGTGTCCTGACACACTGCAAAAATGGGTGAGGAATGGTTTAACCCCTTTATGCCCTATGCCGGAAATGTATGCCCGCAGGCAGCGTGAAGGGTGTATACCCAGCCATTTAACTATTTACACGCTGCAGTAAATGTAACCACTGTGTCTAAATGGTAAAGGGCCGCAGTCCATTGTGCCCCCTGATCGCCACCCACATCACACAATGTAAACATGTGGTGCCGACTGTTTGCCAAAGCCCTTATGAATCAAGATCGCTATAGCTGCCGTGTTAGTACTTCCTATTATACTCTGCCAGGGTGTAATAAGTGATAAATGAGAAGCCTGTATACGGCAGTATATTTGTACTGCTGTATATAGGACAAGCGAGCACATGTTCAAGTTCCCTAGGGGGACTAATAGTTAAAGTAAAAAAATGTTTTTAAAAAGTTGAAAAACAATTCTAAAAATGAAAAGTTCAAAACAACCCACTTTGGCCATTTTACTAATAAGAAAAAAAAAAGTTACACATAAATAGTATGCATACGTTCAAGGTCGTGAAGAGGTTAAATATTACATCATTTATTCCACATGGTGAGCACTGTAGAAGAAAAAAAAATTCCCAACCCCCCAAAAAATTGGAATCAAAAGTGATAAAGTCACACGTATCCCAGAATAGTACCAAAGAAAACTACACTTCAGCCCACAAAAGAGACCGCAATCAACAGACTGAACAACAAAAAAGTTACTGGTTGCAGAAAATGGCGCTGCGGTGGAAATAGAAAAAGGTAATAAACTCTACAAACCTGGTATCCCCATAATCATACTGACCGGCAGAATACACATAACATGTCATTTCTACCAAACAGTGAACTCTAGGCAAACAAAACCTCCGCATAAGTGTCACAATTGTGTTTCTGTGCACATTCCACCCCACACGGCCTTTTTCTGGGGTTTCCCAGTACATTATACGATATGGTCCATTGTACAATTAAAAAAAACATCTTGCCCTGCAAAATACAAGCCCACATACGACTATGTAGATGGAAAAATAAGAAACTTATGGCTCTTGGAAGGCGGTGCGGAAAAACGAAAAGCAAAAATCTGAAAATAGCTGCGTCATTAAGGGGTTAGAGGGAGCCGGTCACAGTGATCATGCTATCGGATTGTGGGCAGCATGTTATAGAGCAAGGAGAGCTGAGCAGATGTATATAGAATTTAGTAGATTTATTCATCTAAATTCCTGCTTCTGGGTTAAGGAGTCCAGTAGGCGGTGTTATCAACCTTCCTTGTATTAGTACGCAGATAGACTTAGCTGGCAATCACTGATAAGACCGCCCACTGGACTCCTTAACTAAGAATAAGCAGGGATTCAAATAAATAAAAGTTCTACTGAATCTTCACCTATAAAACTATATATCAATTTCCTCAGCTCTTTTTGCTCTATATTATGTTACCAGATAGAAAGTTCAATGCGATAGGTTCCCTTTAAGGAACACAAGGGGCAGATTTATCAATCGTGTCTAACTCTTAGACAACTTAGGGTATGTTCACACGGCGTAATTGCGGCGCGTACGCACCCCAATACGCCGGGTGTACTCCCGAAGCACGGGGGGGGCATTTATCTCCCCACGTGTACAATGCGCTCGTATTGTACGAGCGGGGGGACGAGGCGTAATCCATAGTTCACTATGAGAGCTATAGATTACTGTAATTTCGGCACGCATCTCGCCGCGTATTAAGTGCAAATAAGCCGCGAAATGCGTGCCCTAATTAGGCCGTGTGAACATACCCTTAAAGGGGTTGTCTCGCTACAATGATTGGGTTTTAATTTAAAGATCTTTAAAAAACAAGCAGCTTTGCAATATATGTTCATTACAAATGTCCTACTGATTTTGAGCTAGCCCTGTTAGTATTACTACATCAGCTCCTCAAATTTCTATAGCAGCCGACCTGTTGATCCTTATCTTACTGGCTGTCAGGTCTGAATGACTCATCACCTTTGAAGACAGGTCGGAGCAGAGAGCCCCTCCCGCACAGAATGCTTCTGGAGGGGGAGGAGGACTCTGGCGTCTGTGTCCTTACTGCCTGGATTAACCCTGTGTGTGCCTGCTTCCTCCTGCTCTCTACACAGATGGATGTGACAGCAGTGACCCTGTCTGTTACTATAATCATGATATGTCTTTGGAACTGTGACTATACTAATACTATAGAGATCAGGCATGTGAATACTTTATGTTCTCCAGTATTAGTGACACATCCTGAGTATAGTAACACTTCCCTTGTTGTTGCTGGAGATGTGGAGACTTGTAAGCTAAGCAGAGGATATAGGAACACATGCATCCCCTCTGCTATTAGCACACCACTTCACATTCCTCTCTACACTCATAGATCAGCCCTCTCCTGCAACAGACCTAGGCAGACACACACAGGGTGAACTCTGAGAGCAAACCCCCTCCCCCCCCCTGTATAGAAGTTATGTAGCTGCCTGTGTGCTGATGGGAGGGGGAGAGGGAGCAGAAGAGACAGACCAAGAAGCACGCCCCTCAGTTCAACTTACCAGGGACACTGACAGGCTGAAAGCTCGTAATGAGACAACTCCTTTAAAGTTAGACTAGACAGTCTTACAATGCACCACATTTATCAGTGTTGATAAATCTGGTGCAGGTTAGAACTGTCTAGTCTAAGTTTGTACCACAATTAAGTTGGCTTACTTTTTACACCAGAAACTGTAACAAAACTGCATTTTTTGGCACGATTAAGCCACGCCCCCTTTGTTGGAAGAGGCGCAAAAGCGTCTGAAACTGTCTAAAACACATAGTAAATGTGGCGAAAAGCTTGTAAGATATTATTTTTGGCACAAATTGAACCAGAATTCTGGCGCAACTGCCTTGATAAATCTTCCCCAAGGTATTGACTTAATTCAGCTTTCATATTCCCCGGATATATCAATCAGTATATCCTCAATCTGACCAAATGTCTATGGAATGTGCTAGAAAAACAAATCCATTCCATGTAGGCGCCACCTCGCAACATACAGAACCTAAAAGATCTGCTGCTATTATATTGCTGTCATATATTACAGGAGGTCTTGTAGGGTCCAAATATTGATGGGTCAGGCCTCTTTCATGGGTGTGAGGAGAAGCTACAAAATATCAGGGAAGGTGGTTTAATATTATGGTTGATTTACCTATACCTAGCACAAAGACAAGTGTCCTGACTGTAGACAATTCCAGCAAACTCTAAATATTAGATCTACACAGGTATTTGGCTTTTAGATAATTAACGCAAAAATGTTCCTGTTTCAGCAAACACAGATCTTAAAAACGGAGAAGAACCGAGACGCAAGGGTTGTATAACACCAATATGGCCTTGGAGGCCACACTATTGTAGTTATTACATGATGGTGGCATGGTAAGTCTTCCATCACACGGCGCCCAGGCTTGGACTGGCCCACAGGGGAATAGGAGAAACCCCCGGTGGGCCCCTGAGCATGGTAGACCTAAAGTTGTTTTTTAACTGCATATATATCCTCAGAAAAGGCAAAAAAAAGCAAAGAAAGAGTGGCAAAAAACAAGAAGCAGAGCATAGGAGGCCTGTACAGTCATTTACAGTAGCTGTAGGGTGAGCCCCTAAAATAAACTCCACCAGTGGGCCCATAAAAACTCAACTGGTGGGCCCCTAGAGTCAACTACACCTGTGGGTCCTACACACCCCAGTCCGACACTGATGGCGCCTCATTTATCGAAACTGTCTAAGTGCAAGACTGTCTTTGTTGCCCATAGCAACCAATCAGAGCTCAGCTTTCATTTTTCCAAAGCAGCATACATAATGAAAGTGGAGGTCTGATTGGTTGAGCAATGGGCAACAAAGACAGTTTTACACTTTGGGAGTGTTCACACAGCGTGTATTTGCGGATAAATACAGTAAATTCAAAGCCCTCATAGGGGCAGATTTATCAATAGTGTCTAACTCTTAGACTATGTTCACACGGCTTATTCACACTGTAATTGCGGGACGGATTTCGCCCGCAATTACGGCGTGTGTACGGGGGCGGCGGGCAGCTCGCCGGCCCCATAGACTTTCATTATCCACGGCGCGTATCCGACCAGGATAATGTGCATGTCACTTTATGAGAACTGTGGATTACCATAATGACAGGGACGGATTTTAGTCTATTTGAGCGCATACGGCAAAAGGGAATACAGACTTAAATCCGTCCCAAAATCAGCCGGGAACACGGCTTTTGTGTAAAGTTAGACTAACGTCTTACAATGCGCCACATTTATCTAGTGTTGAAAATTGGCGCAGGTTAGTATGTCTTGTCAACCAGTGCAGGTTTCCCCATTTGGTGTTCCTCCCTTTCCCCCTAAAAATTCCCAGTCTGGATTGCGCCTAGTGGGGAAAGAAAATTTTTTAAGTGGGGGGAAATTTCCCCTTTGCTCGGGGGCCCCCCTTAAAACGTTTTGGGGAAAGGTGAGCTTAATAAAAATTTTGATAAAATTTCTGAAAACAAAGAGCCCCGGGGTTTTTCATATCCCTTGGGGGTTTTTTTTTAGTCTTTAGTGGGGCCACTAAATTTTTTGTTAGAATAGTATTCCCTTTTTTAAGTGGCACCTATCCCTTACTTTTTTTCGGAATAATTTTAGTGTGCAAAAGCTTCAGTATTTTTTTTGTATTAAATTTGAGATTGGTAATTTTCATTGGCTTGCTGAAACCACAGCGCCCCCTTTTTAAACCCCAAGTGCAGGATGACCCATTTGGGGGTTTTCCTACCTTTCCCTGAAATTGCAGTCGGGATTGCCCGCCTAGTGAGGAATTTATATTTATTTTGTAGGGACCCCTGCTCGGGGAAATCCTTGACTTTTTTTGGGAGGTGGGGTTAATACAATTTTTTGATAAAATACTGTAAACAAAGACCCCCAAAGGTTTTTCATTTTCCCTTTTGGGGTTTTAAATTTAGTTTTAGTTTTTGCCACTGATATTTTTTAGAAATAATAAAAAGTGGAGGTCGATTGGTTGAGCAATGGGCAAAAAAGGGGACATTTAACACTTTGGGAGTGTTCACACAGCGTGAAATTTGCGGAAAAAAAAAAGTAAATTCAAAGCCCCTCTAGGGGCAGATTTTTAAATAGTGTCTAACTCTTAACTATGTTTCACCCCGGTTTATTCACACTGTAATTGCGGGAGGATTTCGCCCGAAAATTTACGGCGTGTGTACGGGGGGGGGCGGGGGGCCGGCAGCTCGCCGGCCCCATGGGACTTTCATTATCCCCCCGACGCGTACCCCGCCAGGATAATGTGCTTGCCCACTTTATGAGAACTGTGGTTTAACCAAAATGCCCGGGAGGATTTCAGTCGTATTTGACGCATTTACGGCACGCAATACAGCTGAAATCCGCCCAAAAATCAGCCGTTGAACGGGGTTTTTAGTGTAAAGTTGGGACTAGACAGTCTTACAATGCCCACATTTATCAAGTGTTGAAAAATCTGCGCAGGTTTTTTACTGCCCTTGTTTTAATTTGTACCCCCCTTTAAGTTGGCTTACTTTTACGCCAGAATTTGGTCGCAGATTCGGGTGCATTTTTGGCCGCTTTAAGCCACACCCCATTTTACAAAACCACTCCCCCTTTGTAAGACGAGGCGCAGAAGCGCCTGAGACTGTCTAAAACACACAGTAAAAGTGGCGAAAAGCTGGTTTTTGGCAAAAAATTTGAGCCAGAATTCGGGCGCAACTCCCTTTGCAAATCTCCCCCATTGAGTGTTTATGTTTTTACCCCGTATTCCCCGAGGGTTTTTACTGTGCGCCCCGTGGGAAAGTGAGAGTGAAGGGACCGGGCCCGGGAGCGCTGGGGAAAGTTGCACGGGCCCGCGAAATACTTCCCATTTCCGGGAAACATAGGGGTTTCCCAAAAGGGGTTTGCCTGCCTTACCCACGTGAACCTACCCTTATAACATAAGGTATGAATGCAAAAATGTCATTGAAAATCCCCCCCAAAATATTTTTTTTTTTTTTTAAAAGTTTTTTTGGTTTTTTATTGGGAAACCAATGAGGGGGACAGCTGCTGCGCCCAAAATTTCCGGCTTTTTCATGTATGCCTGGGGGCACGAGCGATGACTCTCAAACCCTCCACACCCTTTTTGGGGCGGGACTGAAATTGGGGGAACTGAAACAACTGCTATCTCCCAACTTTTAGGGCCAGTTTACACGGCACTGGACAAATACCGGTGGGTTTATCCGACCGGTATTTGACCGGTTTAAGTGCCGTGCACACGGCCGCCGGGGGACGGCTCCGTGATTAGCGGAGAAAAGCCTTCCCCCTTCACATTGACTTGTTCACATTCCATCCAAAAACCCGGGACGGAAGAATAAAAACATTTTCAATGGGGCCTTGTACGGGTTTTTTCCCCTGAGCCCCGTGGTTAGTTTTTTCAGACATTTTTTTCAGCGGGTTTTCAGAACCGCCCAAAACCGTCTGAAAAAAAATCCCGCAAACCTGCCATGGGGGAAAAGCCCTTACAGATTGCAAAGGGGGGGAAACCCTCAGGGGAAAGGCCCCATAGAGATTTCCCAAAACACATTACCCTCACACCAAGAACAAAGCCTCTAAACCCCGCCCAAAACACATACATGCCAACCCTTTAAACCAAAAAAGGGGCACATTTTTAGGATTTCATTGTATCCAATGATGAAAAAAATTAAGTAAGTTGTTAAACCCTTTTATGCAGCGAGGAAAACAATCAGATAAATTTTTAAAGCAAAATAGTCCCCGTTTATTGAACCCTATCTTTTTCTCAAATGAAAAAAGGGGGCATTTTTAAATTAGGGGGGACAAAGGTTAAAAAAAGGGACTGTCCCTCCCCAAAAAGGGGAAAATTGGTATCAAAAATGCACCAAAAATTCATTTCTCTTTACACATGTTTGAAGGGTATCAATCAATTTTTAAATTTGGAAATTTTGGGAAGTGTCACCTATACTTCGTGCACTGGCTAAAAATTTGGAAAGTGTGGGTGTGTTGTATGTATATTTAATATATATTAATATTTAAAAATTATATAATTAAAATATATAAAATTTTTAAAAGTATAAAATATATATATATATTATATAATTTTTTTTTCACACTTCGCAAATAAAAAATTTTAGGATCTTTGGGTTTTTGGTTTTAAATTTTTTCCCCCTTTAACAAAAACTTTTTGAACCCCTTTTTTGGTAAATTTAACCCAAATGAGACCATTCTTAAAATTTAGAATGCACATGCCCCCAAAGTTCAGTGGGTTTTAAAATAAATTTTTGCACAACTAACTGATCTCTAAAAAGACCCCTTTGGCCTCGTTTACCCACGGGTTATTTTTCCCCGGGTTTTGGGGCCGACTTTCGGCCCCGGGGTTTTTCGCTGGGAGTACGGCCCCCAATCCGGGCGGAGTCATTACGGTAAAAACCAAATGTTCTCAAAGAACAGTGGATTTTCCCTCGGGTCCTCCCCCCTCGGCGAATTTCCCCCGCGGGGGAGAAAGTGACATGCACATTATTTTACGGCCCTTAAAGCGGGCCCAGATAAGACAGTCTTTTTGGGGCCCGGGGAGCGGGGGCCCCCGCCGCGCTCCGGGCCCCGCCCCTTTTTCACGGGGGATTTGTGAGCCCGGGTTTGCCTTTACAAAAACCGTCGGGAAAAAGCCGTTTTGAACACGGGCCCTTTTGGCAAAATTCCAAAAAAGTGTTTGATCCCTGAGTCGGGGAAAAAAAATTTAGGGGAAACGTTTAAAATTTTTAAATTTGGGAAATTTAAAAAAGGGCCTTTTATCCCTACTGTTCGCTTTTTGGGCCTCATGCGACCAAAGACAAAACTTTATTAAATTTATCAAAAATTTCTCGCCCCATTGTGAGGCTTAAGCGCGATGCTTTTTAGCGGGAAATTTGGGCCCCCAGCTTTGATTGTAACGGAGTGTCAAACATCAGGGTTTTAACAGAGATACTGAAAGACTGGAAAAAGTTAAAGAAAGGCAAAGAAGAGGGCATCCCCTTTTGGGTACCCTCCCCACATGATGCTTCGTTGTTTAAACAATAAACCCCGCGGGAAACCAGATGGGTGAATGCCCACCACAACTCCAAACACATTTAAGGAAGGTGAGGGCCCAAACAAGTGACACAGACCATTCTTTTCCATTTTTCATCAGGGATGGTCTTTTGTGTTAGGTGACCCGACTGTTAAAAACAGGCACAGGCATCAACCCCTCTTGCATTTTTTTAGGGAGCTTTTAAGCTAGAGGAGGGGCCAGTTGGGCCTCAGTGAGTTCAGTGATGAAGTTCGATTCACTCTGAGCAAAAAAAAGGGTGGGCCCCCCAACAATGCGGGATGTCAAGGAAGCGCTATGCATCAGCCAGGTCAGGTAGCTGTCAAGTAGCCTTGCTGGTTGTCTAGCACGTAGCCTATGCTGATGTAAACAGTTATGAATGGTCGGATGTGACTCTTGGTTGCTTCTCATCTCCCTTTTAAAAATGCTAGATTTTTTTGGCCTTCATTAACCAGTTCCCCAAGTCATTGGTTACAAAAAAAGCAGAAACAGTGTGTGATGTAGCCCAAAAAGGGCGTCCACTTCTTTTTTCCCCTTTTTATGACTTTTTCCAGTTTCTCTGTATCTCTGTGGGGGGGGGAACCTGCTGAGAAACCTGTGACTTTTAAACCCCAGTGGGCCCCTTCCGCTGGGACCTCCTGCTTAAAGCCCCAAATGGCAAGGTACTGTTGATCAAATTTTAAGGTGTTGTCTTGTCTCATGGTTCAAAAGTGGGAACACATGATGAGGATTATTTTATCCCCTAAATATATTGGGCAAACAGGGGTCAAACCTTGTGAGTTTTGCCAAACTCCTTTGGAAAACAAATTTTTTAAAAAGTCTGAACAGAACTTGGAAATTGTCATTCTAAAGGGAAGAGATGATCTCTAATTCATTTAAAAAAAAAAAATCAAGAAATCTTTTTTTCATCTGAAATTTCAACAAAACCAAATATCCTTTTTAAATGAAAGTGTGTTGTGTTTTTTAAATTTTTATATATTATATATATATATATGACAGATTGGACCGTTTTTTGCACGGTTTTTTTGGCGCGTATGCGTGCCGGGGTTTGCGCTGCAGTGGCCCAAAACCCTTCGTAATTAAAGGTAATCCCCCAGTTCCTTTTAGAACAGTGGATTCCGTCGCTTCCCCCGCTGGCGGAACCCCCCGGGGGGGGAAAAGTGACATGCAAATTATCCAGGGCAATACGCGCCGTATAATGAAGTCTTTGGGGCGGGGCCCCCGCCCCCGCCCTTTTAAGCCGGAATTGCGAGGAAGGCTCGCAATTAGGGCTTGAATAAACCGTGTAAAAACCGGGGTAGTGTAGTAATATAATTTTTTATGACAGATAAGTGGGTTTTAAAAATTTAAAATAAAAAATATTATTAATATAAAAAATTCAAATTATATGACAAAAAGTGGCATTATATATAAAAAAATTATATTTAAAAATATTATACTATAATTTAAAATAAAATTAATTTTAATTTTATATAAGATAAGGTGCGGATGTATAATGAAAATTAGTGTGCGGGATGTTATAAATACAAATAAAATTGTTGATGTGGGTGTAATATAAATAATTATTTATTTTATAATATTATATTTAAAAATATTATATATATAATTACAAAACAACAAAAGAAAAACATACATAGACAATGTACACATATGTCCCTCCGCGTTTTTTCCAGTCTATGGTGCCTATACAGCTGCCCTGACCACCACTTTTACAATGTCTACGAGCACCCCCCCGCAGGGGGTTCGAGTCGCCCCCCCTGCATGCCCGTACCCAGCCAGTAGCTTAAGGCTTCGATCGGGAAACAAAACCATGGATCAGCGACCAGGAAAGGCCGCCCCGGGCCAGGTAAGGGGCTGGAGGCGAAACCCTGTTTTGGCGGCAGTGTTTTTTTGGCACATGGCTGGTGCAATGGTAATAGACGCTGTGTGTGGTAAAGGACAATGTGGGTTGTCGCTGTCCCATTTCAGCGTTAGTCCCGTGTCAGTGTGCACTGTCCCAATGGATGGGCAGCAGTATAGCTGTCACCTAGAGCATTGCTTACAAGGTAACTCCATGACAATCTGCAAGAGGCCATAAGGTCCCATCAGGAGATTCCATTGTAAGAAACTGCCTCTGGAGAGGAATCTTCCACATATAAACCCCTCTTCTGTGAGGGGTAAATGCTGTGGATTGCTCCAGGCTACATCTGCCTGTAAACTGAGCGTCCCCTCATGATCCTCTCTCATGGGCAAAAAAAAATGTATCATAACCCCTAGAACGCTAGGGGTCCAAGGAAAGGGCCCCAACCAGGTACCAGGACATTGTTCCTTATTGTAGGGAACTAGTAGTTGGTGCTTTTCTGCTATTTAGATAAAAATTTTTAATAAAACTTTATTTTTATAAAATACTCAGCACTTTACAAATTCAAGGGTAAACTACAGCATTACACATTTTAAAATATTACAATGAACACAAGGGGTGAGGGGCCCCTTTTCTCGGGAGCTTACAATTTTTTGGGTGTTGGGGAAACAAGGAAGAATGCCGTTTACAATGGTCCCGCCTTGTTTCATAAATAGGGGGGGGTTTACATGAAAAATGGGTGCCTGCCACCCGACAGTACATTATTAAAAAAGTGCCTTGTGCCCAAAATGAGGGAGTGACAGATGTGTGTGATAGCAGTTTGGGGTTTGGTAGGCCCGGCTGGAAGATTTGGGGTTTCTCGGGCCCCCTAGATGACTACTAGGTTCCCTGATATCTGGGGATTATTTATACCCTTTAATTTTCGTACTTATGTTGCGGCTTTCAGTTTTCCCTTTTATTAGATGTTGGTCTACATCTCATTTTGTTGGACCCAGGACTTAGTTCGCCTTTTCCCCCTCCCAGACAAATTATCCTCCCGTCATCATTTTAAATTTGTGACAAAACGGGGCTTGTGCATGTGCGACAAGATGAACTCGTTAAAGGGGGTTGTTCTGCAAATAAAAGCAAATCTCTCATTGGCGCCCTGTTGGGTAGAAATAAACAGTGATACTTACCTACAGTTCTCCTGTTGTTTGCGCTCCCCTGAGGTTTCCAGCCCTTTTCTTGATTTGAAAGGTTCTTTCCCTGACACAGTGGGGGGTCTATTTTCACTCGGGGGTTTGCCCCAAAAAAGGGCGTTTTTGGGGGCGGGGTTGGAAAGCGCCGAAAAACCACGCCGGGTTTTTTTGGGGGTTTAACGCGGTGATCGTCCCATACTCCCAAAACGGAGGGCGGCAAAAACAACACGCATTTGTCAGCGCCGCAAAACAATTGTCATTTTAAACTTCCCCCCCCCCCCCCGGGCCCTTTAGGGGTTATGATCGTATTTTTACCCCCAGGGGGACGACGCGAAAATTCATAGCTTTCAATGAGAGCTATGAATTCCCGTAATTGGGCGCTTATTTGCCTTTTTTTAAAATCGCAATACCAGTGAAATTTGCCACCATGAAAAAAAAAGCCGAGTGAACATACCCTTACAATCTAATGCGAGCCTCTCCAGTGTGTCAGGACTTGAACCTGACCGTCAGGGAGGAGCAGATCCAAGGAAGCTTCATAGGTAACTTTTTATTTGCTGGAGAACACGCTTAATGTCTAATGTGCTGGTAAAACAAACAAAAAAATTCTTTATGGAGTGGAACGTGAAAAAAATAAAATGCAATTGTCCCCATATTACTTGCAGTTTTTAAATAGTATTGCAAAAATTAGTTTTTCTAATGACCCGGATTTTATGGGTTTGGCTCGGGCCTTGCCCTAAGCTCAGCCCTTTCCCTTAAGGGTTGTTAAAAGGGGGCGTTTTTAGATGTGTGTTTGAATCCCAATTCGAACCCTAAATGGATCTAAACACATTTTGCGCATTTTTAAAGTGGAACAAAAACATATACGTTACAGCCCACTGTAGGGGTCAATCCCAAAATTTCGGTTTTTCCCCCTTAAAAAAGATTTAGTGCCCAGGTTAAAAAACATGTTTTGAGTATTTTCCCCATGTTATAAACGTGTCCTGGTGTATGGGGCCCATATTTAAACTTGTTCCTAGTGTATGTGCCCATGTTAAAAACTTTTTCCTAGCAAGTGTCGGATGGCCCAAACCGGGGAGGATCAGTGATCCTCTGGTAGGCCCCGGGTCCGACACAGCAGGGCCCGCCAGGTCCACGTAGTGTTGAGATCCCGCTGGGTCCCCATAGGTGCCCCGGGGGCAGCGGCCCCCGTTTTGTAGTTACCTCGTGCATCGCTGCCCTTCTCAGCCGCAAAAACCCGTCACTCGGTTTGGGGCCCAAAAGGAGCTGCCGGAAGGGGGTCCCGCACTGGCGGCAAATGAGTGTTTTTCTTTTGGCCCCAACCAAAGTTCGGGCTAAAAACGGGAACGTGCTTGGTGGGGGAAGGTAAGGGGAGTATCAATGTTTTTATTTTTTAATGCTGGTTACCTGCCTGGGGGGGCCTTTAAAATTTCAAATGCCTGAGGTGGCCTAATTATATCCCCTCCCTTTGAGGAGGGCCTTTTTATTTTTAACCTTTGGCCCAGAGGGGGGCCATATTTTTACCTGCCGGAGGGGATTAGCCCTTAGTATTCCCTCCCAGGGGGGCCTATATCTTTCCCTGCCTGGGGGGGGCCTGGGTTTATAGCCCTGCAGGGGGGGCCCCTTATATCTTTTTCCTCCCTGAGGGGGCCTAGTAAAAATTTGCCGGAGGACCCCCTATTATTATACCTGTCTTATGGGGGGGAGCAAATTTATATCTGCCTGAGGGGACCAATATTTTCCTCCCTTTAAATGAGGGGGACTTGAAAACCCTGCCTGAGGGGGCCTATTTTTTAAAAACCCCCCCCCCCCCAAAAATGGGGGCCCATTTTTCCCCTTGCCTGGGGGGGCCCCTATTATAAAACCTGCCTTAATGAGGGGGAGCTATATATACCTGATGAGGGAATTTATTTTATATTTCCCTGAGGGGGCCTTTTCTTTATCCCGGCTCCGGGGGACCCTATTACTCTATTTTTAAAAGGTAGGTATGTAATAAGGATATTTGGTAGGTATTTAGCTACCCTTATGAGAGGAGCTTTATTTTTCCCCTGCCGGAGGGGGCCTTTTATTATATTACCTCCCTTAAATGAGGGGACAAAATATCATTTCCTCCCTTTAAATGGGGGGAACTATAAAAAATCCCCTTTTCTGAGGGGAGTTTACCCAATATGCCTGCCTTGGGGGGGCCCCCTTTTTCTATTTACCTCCCCTTACTGAGGGTAGCAAAATTTTATACCTGCCTGAGGAGCGGGGTTTATGGCGGGGAAACATTTGGGGGAGTTTCAAAAAAAGGTTTAAAGAAAAACTTCTGAAATTTAAAGAATATCAATGCGTACGCAGCTATGTAAAAGTTTGGATCCTGGCTGGTAGAGGCGCTGGGGTCAGAGATAGGGTCTCCACTGGAGCAGATTGGTTCTTGCCTTGTGGGTTTCAGGGCATAAACCAGTGGGGAGGCTGGGCTTAATATCCTTGTCTCCCTCCCTTCACCCACATTTCCCCCTCCCTTGGTTGAACTTGATGGACATGTGTCTTTTTTCACCCGTACTATGTAAATCTATATACCTGCCTTACTGAGGGTAGCTATATATACTTGCCTGAGGGGGCCTATCTATATACCTGCCTGAGGGGAGCTATATATACCTGAGGGGGCCTATATATAACTGCCTTATGGAAGGGACTTATATGCCTGAGGGGATCTATAAATACCTGCCTAACTGAGGGGACCTATATATTCCTGCCTAACCAAGGGGTCCTGTATATACCTGCCTTACTGAGGGGATTTACACATGCCTTATTGAGGGGACTTATATAGCTTCTTATCTGAGGGGACCTATAGAGCTTCCTATCTGATGAGGGGAGCTATAGAGCTACCTAGCTGAGGGAACTTATATACCTATAAGTAAGAGGTTGCTGGAAAAGTGAGGATTCTAAGATAGTTGTGTCTGTAGAGACGAGTGTTGGCTGGAAGAAGTCAGCATGGTGGTGTGGACCGGATGGAGAAGAAAAGGGAATGTGAACGACTCATCGGAGAAATGTCACCTGTGAGTCACTAAGTGTACCTGAACTGTAATCAATTAAATTTCTGCAAAGTGTACTAGTTTATATTCAGTAATGGGGTGGCGGTATTATTCAGTCACTATGTGGTGGTGATATGTGGTCATGGTATGGTGGTATGATTCAGTCACTATGTGGTTGTGATATGTAGTCATGGTGTTGTGGTATTAGTCATTATGTGGTCATGGTGTGGCAGTATTCAGTATGTAGTGGTGATATGTGGTCATGGTGTGGCTGTATTATTCAGTCATTATGTGGTCATAGTGTTGTGGTATTATTCAGTCACTATGTGGTGGTGATATGTGGTCGTGATGTGGTGGTATTATTCAGTTACTATGTGGTGTTGATATGTGTTGATGGTGTGGCGGTATTATTCAGTCACTATATGGTGGTGATATGTGGTCGTTGTGTTGTGGTATTATTAATTCACTATGAGCGGGTGATATGTGGTCATGATTGGAGGGTTTTTGGGAGAATTTATTGGTAATTCTAGCCTTGGGATTATGGGTAGTTTCATTTAGGGGTGTTTTTTGGTAACTGTAAGACCATTATTTAGTGGTTTTATACTCAGTACTTTGTTATACCTTTTGATATATTTTTATTTATGTAAAATGCATCATTCAGGTTGGGGGGCATATATCTTTATACTTTTTATGTTCACCACCGGTGTCCTGCTGCAATTAGGTGAGGGATACTCAGAAGCCCTGGCACCCCATCTTGATTACAGATTGGTGTGATGACATCATCACACTAATCTGTATAAGTTGAAGCGAGACTGGGCAGTGCACCGTACAGGTGGCAGAGACAGCGAGGCAACGTGGGCCCCTAAAATCAACTCCTCTAGTGGGCCCTAGGCCCCCCTGTCCAACACTGTGTCCTAGTGTATGTGCCCATGTTATAAACGTATCCTAGTGTATGTGTCCATGTTATAAACGTGTCCTAGTGTATGTGCCCATGTTATAAACGTGTCCTAGTGTATGTGCCCATGTTATAAACGTATCCTAGTGTATGTGTCCATGTTATAAACGTATCCTAGTGCATGTGCCCATGTTATAAAAGTAACCTAGTGAATGTGCCCTTGTTATAAACTATTCCTAGTGTATGTGCCCATGTTATAAACATGTCCTAGTATATGTGCCCATGTTATAAACATGTCCTAGTGTATGTGCCCATGTTATAAACATGTCCTAGTGTATGTGTCCATGTTATAAACATGTCCTAGTGTATGTGTCCATGTTATAAACATGTCCTAGTGTATGTGCCCATATTATAAACTTGTCCTAGTGTATGTGCCCATGTTTATAAACATGTCCTAGTGTATGTGTCCATGTTATAAACATGTCCTAGTATATGTGCCCATGTTATAAACGTATCCTAGTGTATGTGCCCATGTTTATAAACATGTCCTAGTGTATGTGTCCATGTTATAAACATGTCCTAGTGAATGTGCCCATGATATAAACATCTCCTAGTGTATGTGCCCATGATATAAACATCTCCTAGTGTATGTGCCCATGTTATAAACATGTCCTAGTGTATATGCCCATGTTAAACCTTCCAGTGTATATCCATGTTAAAACAATGTCCTAGTGTATATGCCCATGTTATAAACATGTCCTAGTGTATGTGTCCATGTTATAAACATGTCCTAGTGTATGTGCCCATGTTATAAACATGTCCTAGTGTATGTGTCCATGTTATAAACATGTCCTCTAAAGTATCGAAACATAGTCTTCTTCTGAAAGACACCATAGGAGCCTGGAAGGCGAGAAGATCCTTGCTATCCCTACCATACCAACTTAGTAGGTATCTTTTGCTTGGAGGCCATCCTGAATTCCAAGCGGGACTAGACAACCCCCAGTTCAAATGCTGGAGGGATCGGGGGGATAGTGTATTTTTCCCAACTATTTGATACCGCACCCCAAAAAATGTTTTCTCTTGCAGACTTTATTTCAAAATTTGATCTCCCCCCCTCCCACTTCCTGGCTTTTTCACAAGTTTCCTCATTTCTCAAAAGTAAATTTGCCTCATTGTGCATTTTCGACAAAATGTATTCGATAAAAGTCATTGGCCCCCTTCCTCACCCACCCCTTCCTTATCTATGCTTTATTCAGGGCTTCGAAATAACAAAAGTGATCAAGCTTCCCCTAAAATCTTCACCAAATGGGAAAAACTGTATCCGACCAGGAAAATCTCTGGGAAAATCCTACAAGGGTGGCGAGCCGTCTGTAAACCTATTGTCAATGAGTCGGGGAAGGACACCTACTTCAGAATCGCTCACTCAGCAATATTTGGGCTCAATATCCCCCTTCACCCCAACTTCCCAACGGCCTCACCGCATGTCCTAAGTGTGACCCCCCCGAACAGATTTTCGCATAGTATCTGGTCCTGCAATGCTACTGCAGATTTCTGGGATAAACTGGTGAAACACTCTTTAATTTCCTCCCTACAAGCCCATTTAAGCCTTGACCCGGTCCAGCTGTTATTCCACAACCTCCCAGACCAGTTGTAGGAATCTCCCGACCTGCACATCTTTCATTAACGGCCAAACGATCTCTAAATTTCAAAATGGTTGGATTCTAATGTCCCCTCATCCAAGAAGTTTATCTGCTCCGTCAAACACCATCTAGAGATGGACAAACGGAAAGTCATCAGAACCAAGGAAAACCCAGTCCTCCAAATTCTTTAAAAAATGGGGAGATTTTATAAAAACCTTCTACCACCTCGGATGAGATTAGGGAAGTCATGAAGCCTTTCGTTTACACGTCCCTGGTAAACTTACTTCCCGTCTAGCGGGTCAACTGGGTCGATTGGGAAGTTGGAAATCCACCCACTTGACTCTCTTTATCTGCCCGGCTGCGAGAAGGTTCTTCTCCTACGACCGCGATTCCCACCTATGGTTCCCACCCGACCTCCAGCCAAGGAACCGTGACCCTCACTGTATCATATCTCATCTCTGATTCTAGAGCAGCCCTGTAGTAACCCGCCCTGGTTAAAACGATTTAGTGTATTAATATGACCCAAGTGCCAGGTTGTAGTTATGGTTTATTTTGGTTTTGTGCTAGACTTTTTTTTTTTTTTTTTTTTGGAGGGGGAGGGGGGGGTTGGCATTGTATTATTTACCAGTACATAGAGTCTAAGCTCTACCTCATTATTCCTATGATGACGGATATATTTTGTATGCTTTGTATGTTGTAATCTGACACTACCTTTTTTCTCTTATGCCCAATTCTGTTTATATATTTTAAACTTTGAATAAAAATTATGTTTATTAAAAAAAAAAATAAACATGTCATAGTGTATGTGCTCATGTTATAAACATGTCCTAGTGTATGTGCCCATGTTATAAACGTGTCCTAGTGTATGTGCCCATGTTTATAAACATGTCCTAGTGTATGTGTCCATGTTATAAACATGTCCTAGTATATGCATACATGCCAACTCTCCCGTTTTTGGCGGGGGGGGTCCCGCTATTTGGGGTCCCCTCCCGGGGAAGTTGGCATTCCTCCCGCCGCCAGCATGCGGCGGGGGCTCTTTAAATGGCCGCGGCGCCGGAGTAGCGCTAGTGCGCTACTCTGGCGCCGCTGGGCTGCTCCTACAGGCGGGTGAAGCGGCCGCTGCGCCCGCTTCACCCGCCCGGAGTCTCGCTGTGCAGGGAGGAGGCAGGAGGGATCGCTCCTCTCCTCACTCCTCCCCCTGTATGTCCAGCGCCGGTGTGTGCGCCGCACATACAGGTCAGCGGCGCAGGGGAAGTGACGCGCGGCTGCAGGAGGGGTGACGCGCGGCTGCTCTCACTTCCCCTTGCGCCGCTGAGGAGATCGGTCGGGAGCGGGCCGCGCTGCAGGAGCCTGGTGAGGTGAGTGGATTTTATTATTTTATTTTTATTAGCTATCGGGGGGGGTGCACTACCTGGCAACAATGGGGGCTCTTCCTGGCAACAATGGGGGCTCTTCCTGGCAACAGAGGGGACATCTACCTGGCAACAGAGGGGGGCTCTTCCTGGCAACAGAGGGGGCACTACCTGGCAACAGAGGGGGCACTACCTGGCAACAGAGGGGGCACTACCTGGCAACAGAGGGGGCACTACCTGGCAACAAAGGGGGGCAGACCTGGCAACAGATGGGGGCACTACCTGGCAACAGAGGGGCACTAAACCCGGCAACAGAGGGGGCATCTACCTGGCAACAGAGGGGGCACTACCTGGCAACAGAGGGGACATTACCTGGCAACAGAGGGGGCATCTACCTGGCAACAGAGGGTGCATCTACCTGTCAACAGAGGGGGCACTACCTGGCAACAATGGGGGCACAACCTGGCAACAAGGGGGGCACTAGCTGGCAACAAGGGGGCTCTAGCTGGCAACAGAGGGGGCACTAGCTGGCAACAGAGGGGGCACTAGCTGGCAACAGAGGGGGCACCTACCTGGCAACAATTTGGGGGCACCTACCTGGCAACAGAGGGGCATCTACCTGGCAACAGAGGGGGCAGCACATGGCAACAATTGGGGGCACTAGCGGGCCCAACAATGGGGTGCACTACCTGGCAACAGAGGGGGCATCTACCTGGCTACAAGGGGGCATCTACCTGCCTGTAAGGGGCACTACCTGCTTATGGGGGGTTACTACCTGGCTATAAGGGCATCTACCTGGCTTTCTTCCAAAGCCGTTATGCAGTTAGATGGAGTGGGTGTGGCTTTTTGAAGGGGGTGTGGCATACCGGAAAGATGGGCGTATCCATGCAAATTTTTACCTGCTTTTTCATTTTCAAAAGTTGCCAACTATGAGTATATGTGCCCATGTTATAAACATGAAAAAACTTTGAGACTCTTGGTTCACATATTTTGATACAAAAGGGTGTTAAGCTGCCCACGACTTTCAACGTGATCTCAAAATCGGGCAGTCCTATCCTATCTTTACCTCTCAATCGAGCCAATCAGGCCTCCCGCTGTGTCAACTGACCTCCATTATTCAGAGAGAAAAAATAAAAGCATTTACGCTATCTATCATACATGAAAAAACTTTGAGATTCTCGGTTCACATATTTTGTATTGCCCTTTTTGCAGTAGTGTGCCGCTGGCAGTGGTGTGTGTGTGTACAAAGTGTGTGTGTGGAGTGGTTGTGTGTGTGGTGTTAATATATATATATATAAAATATATATATATATATATATATATATATATATATAAAGTGCCCAGCCCTGCCAGTGGCACCCAGGTTTGCATTTTGTTTTTTTCAGAAATGTTTTTTTGTCCAGAACCATACGTTATATTTGGTATAAATTGATTTTTTAAACCCATATGGGGAGGAAGGGGTGCCTCCATTTTGGTTTTCTGCACCCACCCACTCTCACAGGCTGTCATAAGAAGTGCAGCTCGCAGGTTTGGTGTGGGTTTTTTTTTTTTCTCTGTAATAATGTAGGTTGGTTGACCCATGAGAGGCCTGGGAAAAATTTTGGGTCTATTGAGAGGTGTGTGGCTCATAGGACACATATGTTTACTTGTAATTCAAGATGAGGGTTTTTTTCCATGCATTTAAGTTAAATAAATTAATGCCTTTGGTGCCCACCTTGTGGCCTTTGTTTGTAAGGTTTCACAAATGTTATTGTTTCCGTTTAAGAGGAAGTTCTTTGCATTATGGGGAGATGACCCCATTTCACCTCATGTCTGCACAGAAGAGGGGCATCAGCCATCTCATCTCTGCTCTTGTTGAAGCATAGTTGTGTAAGCTGTTCATTGTGGAAATTTTCTTAGGCTATACCTAGCTTCATAAGCATGCTAGTACAGTTTAGAAATTTTATGTAGTTACGACAGATTATAATGTGTGTTATTTAGATAGACCTAGGCTGTTGTCCACCATGTAATGTTTACTGTATTTCTACCTTGTACACTGTTTTTATGTTTGTTACAAACAGCATATGTGTATTCTAATGTACATTTTTTTTGTCCATCAGTTTTACCGATCTACATCCTGTTAATAAAACTACAGACTTCAAACACGGTCGTAATTATTGACAAGTAGGAAGGTGTTTAGCTACCTGTCGAGCTCCACATAGACCCCGGGGGTACGTGAAGTGGGGGCAGGACAGTAAAACAACTGCTAAAAACAAGAGGAGAAGATTCAGACTATACAGAGGTCAGCCACGTGCACGCATTCACCTGCAAGCAAGCAACACAGCGATCTCTAAACAGTCTCACCATATCACAGAGCCACACATCTTCTCTGAAGACAAGATCAAGAGCCAGCTCCTCCAAAGCATCATCTGTCGGCAGTGCAGCCGCCATCGCCCGTGCAAAGGCTGAAGCGGCAAAGGCTCGAGCTGCTTTCGCTGAACAAGAGATGCAACTGAAGTTACAACAAGCGTCCCTGGAAGCAGAGAGGGTACGACAACAAGCAGCCCTGGAAGCGAGGAGGGTATGACAACAAGCAGAGAGAGCGCAACAAGAGGCCTCATTAGAGCTGGAAAGGACACGCCTGCAAGTAACACTGGAGAAGCTCACTATTGAGAAAGAAACAGCAGCCGCCATAGCTGAAGCAGAAATCTTAGAAGCAGCTGCATCTCCTGGTAGTGACCACAGTGGACACAGCAATGTGCTTGGCCTAGAGCAAAGCCCTCAAGATCCACTACAGCACACTTCAGAGTACGTCCATCAACACTCCATTAGCAGCTCTCAGCCTGCTCAAAACCAAAGATATCATCGCTGAGCCAACCCAAAGACATCCTATCCTGCAGCAGGGAACTGATTCCAGACCACAGTTCTACAAGCAAGAGGATGCAGAGCAGCATGATACAGATCAAGTGGACTTCACCCCTCAACAAAGAATCCATTCTTCATTCCAGCACAGAGGAAGTCTCTTCACCCCTAAAGGGTATGATACTGAAAGGACTGATGCAAAGATTCCTAACAGAGTTGATCATACACCTCATCACACCGGAACAATTCTCCAGCGACCCATTTCAGTGCCAATCAAGCCACAACGGACTTTGCTAAGTTCTTTGCTCGACGTGAGCTGGTCAACAAAGGACTTGTAAAGTTCAGCGATCGTCCAGAAAACTATAAATCTTGGCGATCCTCTTTCCAAAATTACAATCAGAGACTTGGAGATGTCATGTAGGAAGAGTTAGATCTCTAGTAAAGTGGCTCAGAAATGATCTGCTGAGCATGCTAAGAGAATAAGAGACATTAACATAAGTTACCAGAAACAGGTCTTAAAAATGATCTGGGAGAGACTAGATGAGTGTTTGGTTCAGCAGAGGCTATAGAAAGCTCATTGTTCAAAAGAATTGATGACTTCCCTAGAATAGCTAGTAAGGGATACCAGAAACTTAGAGAACTAAGTGACTTGCTAATGGAACTACAGGTTGCCAAAGCAGATGGAGATCTACCAGGACTTGCATTTCTTGACACAGCCAGAGGTGTCAATCCTATAGTACAAAAGCTTCCTTACAACCTACAAGATAAGTGGCTCACACATGGGTCCAGATATAAACAAGCTCACAATGTACCATTCCCTCCATTTAGTGTGTTTGTGGACTTTGTTACACAGCAAGCAAAGATTAGGAATGATCCAAGCTTTGATTTTACAATGTCATCTGTCACTCCTCCTGGTCTTAAGCATCATAGAACACCAGTGACAGTTCACAAAACTAATAACTCTCCTACAGATTACTCTCACGGGTCTTCAAACGCCTTTCACAAGGACGCCATGATCGAGGATCCCAGTAAGCAGTGTCCCCTACACAGGAAGCCACATTCCCTACTGATATGCAGTGCCTTCAGGGAAAAGTCTATGGAAGAACGCAAACCTTCCTCAAAGAGAACAACATATGCTACAAATGTTGCTTGTCGACATCTCACTTTGCCAAGGACTGTAGGTCAGTGTAAAATGTACAGAATGTGACAGAACAGATCACAACACAGCTTTACACCCTGTCCAGCCCATGGACTTTACCACATGCAGAAAGCACTGAGGAACATGATGAAGGTGAGAGTAATGCTAGTAATGATACACCAGCAGTTACTTCACAATGTACAGAGGTCTGCAAAGGACTCACAGGTGGCAGGTCCTGCTCCAAAATATGCCTGGTCAGAGTCTACCCATCAGGGCACAAAGACAAAGCAATTAAGATCTATGCAATTCTAGATGACCAAAGTAACAAGTCTCTCGCCAGATCTGCTTTCTTCGAAATGTTTAACATCAAAGGACCAAGCTCTCCCTACTCACTAAAGACATGTGCAGGTACTGTTGAGACGGCGGGGAGGAGAGCTACTGGTTACCAGGTAGAGTCTATTGATGGTCTCACCTGCTTGCTCTTACCTACCATAATCGAGTGTAACCAGATCCCAGACAATAGGGCTGAAATCCCTACACCAGATGTTGCAGAATATCACTCCCATTTGAGGCGTATAACTCATCTTATACCAGAACTTGATGCTCAAGCACATATAATCCTACTCCTTGGGAGAGATATCTTGAGAGTTCACAAAGCTAGAAGCCAAATTAATGGTCCTCACAATGCTCCATATGCCCAGAAACTTGATCTAGGATGGGTCATTATAGGAGATGTTTGTCTAGGGAATGTGCACAAACTGACCTTTGTTAACAACATGCTTACCAACACGCTAGAGAATGGACGCCCTTCTCTTTTCCAAACGTGTGAAAATAATTTCACTCAAAGAGCTACCACAACAGCTTTCAAATACCATGTCCCTTCATAGGCTCTTTCATGTGGACAATTATGCCTGTGACAGTGACCAAGACCATTTGGGATGCACAGTTTTCCAGAGAACTAAAGAGGTACAATCAGGTGGCAATGTCATTTGAAGATAAACTATTCCTAACAATAATGGAGCAAGGGAATAACCAAAGACAATTCCAATCATTGGGTTGCTCCTCTTCCCTTCAGACTGTGAGACCACGCTTACCTAACACAGAGAACAAGTTTACAAACGACTTCATTTCTCTCACACGTAACTTTCAGAGAAAACCAGATATGAAAGACCACTTTTTTACATTCATGGAGAAGATTTTTGAGAATGGTCATGCAGAGATAGCTCCTACTTTAAAAGACTCTGAGGAGCGCTGGTATTTGCCCATATTCGGAGTATACCACCCAAAGAAACCAGGTAAAATAAGAGTAGTGTTCGACTCCAGTGCCAAGCACGATGATGTGTCATTGAACTATGTCCTTCTGTCAGGGCCAGACCTGAACAACCGACTCCTTGGAGTACTTCTGCGCTTTCGTAAAGACTCTGTTGCGTTTATGGCTGACATCCAACAGATGTTCCACAGCTTCCTGGTCAAAGAAGAACACAGAAACTTTTTAAGATTCTTCTGGTTCAGAGACAATGATCCTTCCAAAGATCCCATAGAGCATCGCATGCGGGTACATATCTTTGGTAACAGCCCTTCACCTGCAGTAGCCATTTATGGGCTCAAACATTCCGCTAAGGAGGGTGAGAAAGAATATGGATCAGATGTTAGACACTTTGTAGAAAAAGATTTTTACGTGGATGACGGTTTAAAATCACTACCCACAATTGAGGCTGCAATCAGTCTTCTCAAAAGAGCCCAAGAAATGCTTGCCAATTCAAACTTAAGACTTCATAAAATTGCATCCAACAGTAAAGAATTAATGGAAGCCTTTCCAACACTTGACTACTCAAATGACTTAAAAGACTTAGATTTGAGTACCGACACTCTTCCTATGCAACGTAGTCTTGGACTTCTCTGGGATTTACAGTCTGACACCTTTACTTTCCAAGTAAGCAAGGAAGAAAAACCGTTTACCCGAAGAGGAGTATTGTTACCATAAACAGCTTGTATGACCCTTAGGATTTGCGGCTCCTGTCACTATTCAAGGTAAAGCAATACTCAGAGACTTAACCCGTGATACTTTAGACTGGGACGACCCAATCCCTATTGAAAGAAAAGAACAGTGGATACAATGGAAGAACTCTCTAACTGCTCTATCTAATCTTCATATCGCACGTTCATATGCACCTGTTCCATCCACTGAAATTCAAATACAAAAACTGTGTGTTTTCTGATGCTTCTGTCAAAGCTATTGCTGCTGTAGCCTATTTGAAGACAATAGATGTCAAAGGACAATTCTACATTGGATTCGTCATGGGCAAAACAAAACTTTCACCACTCCCTGAACACACAATACCCAGACTAGAACTTTGTGCTGCAGTATTAGCAGTTGAGCTTGCCGAACTGATCACAACAGAACTGAACATGGAAATAAAAAATGTTGAGTTTTACACAGATAGCAAAGTAGTCCTGGGCTATATATACAATGAAACCAAGCGTTTTTATGTCTATGTCAACAACAGGGTGTTACGAATCAGAAGGTTAACCTGTCCAAAACAATGGCATTTTGTACCTACAGACCATAATCCTGCAGACCAAGCAACTAGATCTACAGCTGCTGATCAACTAAAAGATACAATCTGGTTTACAGGTCCTGCACTTCTGCACAACTCAGAGCACAACACCACAAATCTTGAGAAATTTGAACTAGTGGATGTAGACACAGATATTGAAATCCGTCCTCAGGTGTCAACGTTGCATACAGAGGTTACAAGCAGCAGACTCAAGTCTCACAGATTTAGTAGGTTCTCTACCTGGAAATCACTTATTCGAGCCATCACCTACTTAACCCACATGGCACGTTCTTTCAAAAATGCCTTGACTACGCATACCAATGACTGTAAAGGATGGCACCACTGTAAAAATGTCTACACAGTAAGTGAACTTGATCGGTCCAAGAGTATGATCATTCGGACTGTGCAACAAAAAGTCTATGCCAAAGAAATCGAGAGCATCATTAACCAGAGACCTATCCCAAAACACAGTGTTTTAGAGAAACTGGATCCGTTCATTGATGGAGATGGATTATTGAGAGTTGGAGGCCGTCTCAAGAAAGCCGAAATAGACGTTGCTGAAAAACATCCCTTGGTAATTCCAGGTCATCATCATATTGCTTCTTTGCTTGTACAACATTACCACAATGAGGTAAAACATCAGGGCCGGCTGTTTACAGAAGGGGCTTCGCGAGCTGCTGGACTGTGGATAGTTGGAGCAAAGCGATGCGTGAGTAAATTTATTTTCAATTGTGTTACCTGCCGAAAAATGCGAGGTATTTTCCAAACACAGAAGATGGCCAACCTTCCATGTGACAGGATTAGTACAGATCCTCCTTTTACCAACGTGGGTCTTGATGTATTTGGTCCCTGGGCCATAGTTTCTCGATACTCCAGAGGAGGTCAATCCAATAGCAAACGGTGGGCAGTTCTGTTCACTTGTATGTCCACCCGAGCTGCTCACATTGAGGTAATTGAATCTATGGATAGTTCAAGCTTCATAAACGCTCTTAGACACTTCATTGCCATCAGAGGACCAGTGAAACACATTCGTTCTGACAGAGGCACAAACTTTGTTGGAGCAGCTAAAGAACTACAAATTCCTACAAACCTGGATACACTCAGTGTCGAAAGATATCTAAGTGAGCAAGGTTGTACTTGGACTTTCAATCTACCGCACTCTTCTCATATGGGTGGAGCTTGGGAGAGAATGATAGGGATAGCACGAAAAATCCTGGACTCTATCCTATTGCAAGTTGGTACAGCAAGACTCACTCATGAGTGCTTAACTACCTTTCTAGCAGAGGTTTCAGCCATCATTAATGCCAGACCTTTAATCCCAATTTCAAGTGATCCCGAAGATCCAGCGATCCTTACTCCTGCTATGCTGCTTACTCAGAAGACTGGCATTGTTAATCCTCCTGCAGGAGAATTCACATCTAAAGATCTTTACAAACGGCAATGGAGACAGGTTCAAAGCCTCGCTAATACCTTTTGGGACAAGTGGAGGAAACAGTACATCTCCACTCTACAACCAAGGAATAAGTGGCAAACCACCAAACCTAACCTCAAAATTGGTGATGTCGTTCTTATGAAAGACTGTCAATCCCATAGAAACGAATGGCCTCTAGGACTTATCACCAAAACACTCCCAAGTGAAGACGGAAACATATGCAAAGTAGAGGTCAAGGTGCATAGGCAGAATGAGACTAAACTGTTCCTCAGACCAGTTACTGAACTCATATTACTGTTTTCTTCTGAGGACTCTGTTAGTGGCATCAATTGATGCCAGGCGGGGAGTGTGCTGCTCATAGACACATATTAATGTTTACTTGTAATTCAAGATGGTTTACATGCATTAGTTAAATAATTAATGCCTTTGGTGCCACCTTGTGGCCTTTGTTTGTAAGGTTTCACAAATGTTAGTGTTTCCTGTTTAAGAGGAAGTTCTTTGCATTATGGTAGATGACTCATTTCACCTCATGTCTGCACAGAAGAGGACATCAGCCATCTCATCTCTGCTCTTGTTGAAGCATAGTTGGTAAGCTGTTCAGTTGTGGAAATGTCTAGCTATACCTAGCTTCATAAGCACTGCTAGTACAGTTTAGAACTTGTATGTAGTTACGACAGATTATAATGTGCTGTTATTTAGATAGACCTAGGCATGTTGTCCACCATGTAATGTTTACTGTATTTCTACCTTGTACACTGTTTTTATGTTTGTTACAAACAGCATATGTGTATTCTAATGTACATTTTTGTTTGTCCATCAGTTTTACCCCCTACATCCTGTTAATAAAACTACAGACTTCAAACACGGTCGTAATTATTGACAAGTAGGAAGGCGTTTAGCTGCCTGTCGAGCTCCACACAGACCCCGGGGGTACGAGAAGTGGGGGCAGGACAATAGGTAAAAGATAGTATAGGACTGCCCGATTTGAGATCACGTTGAAAGTCGTGGGCAGCTTAAACATCTTTTGATCAAAATATGTGAACCGAGAATCTCAAAGTTTTTTCATGTATGATAGATAGCATAAATGCTTCTTTAGGGATTTCCACGTAATGTATTGCCCATGTTATAAACATGTCCTAGTGCATGTGCCCATGATATAAACATCTCCTAGTGTATGTGTTCATGTTATAAATGTATCCTAGTGTATGTGTCCATGTTATATATGTATCCTAGTGTATGTGTCCATGTTATAAACGTGTCCTAGTGTATGTGTCCATGTTATATATGTATCCTAGTGTATGTGTCCATGTTATAAACGTGTCCTAGTGTATGTGCCCATGTTATAAACGTATCCTAGTGTGTGTTCATGTTATAAATGTATCCTAGTGTATGTGCCCATATTATATATGTATCCTAGTGTATGTGTCCATGTTATAAACCTGTCCTAGTGTATGTGTCCATGTTATAAACGTGTCCTAGTGTATGTATCCATGTTATAAACATATCCTAGTGCATGTGCCCATGTTATAAACGTATCCTAGTGTATTGCCCATGTTATATATGTATCCTAGTGTATGTGCCCATGTTATATATGTATCCTAGTGTATGTGCCCATGTTATAAATGTATCCTAGTGTATGTGCCCATGTTGTAAACCTATCCTAGTGTATGTGCCCATGTTATCTATGTATCCTAGTGTATGTGCCCATGATATAAACGTCTCCTAGTGTATGTGCCGATGTTATAAATGTATCCCAGTGTATGTGCCCATATTGTAAATGTATCCTAGTGTATGTGCCCATGTTGTAAACCTATCCTAGTGTATGTGTCCATATTGTAAACAAGTCCTAGATTATGTACCCATGTTATAAACGTATCCTAGTGTATGTGCCCCTGTTATAAACATGTCCTGGTGTATGTGCCCATGTTATAAACGTCTCCTAGTGTATGTGTCCATATTGTAAACAAGTCCTAGTGTATGTGCCCCTGTTATAAACATGTCCTGGTGTATGTGTCCGTGTTATAAACGTATCCTAGTGTATGTGCCCATGTTATAAACCTATCTTAAACTAAAAAATGGTACACGAAGCATAATATCTAATATCTGTGATTATTTCTCTTGACTGTGCTAAGAGAAAATAAGCCAAGGATAACGGTCTCTTACCTGTTCTCATCCCCACCATGCATATGATATGTGTTAGGTATGATTAGGGAGGCATTAATTCTCAGTGTAGGGATTCAAATCTTCTTACATGTAATCTAATTATATCTGTAAATTTGCATAATACCAGTCAGACTTATGCAGTGGATAGATTTTAGATACGGTGTACACTAGAAAGACGCACCCAGCCAGTTCCTACTTTATATATATTTTCATACAATACAGATTCCCATGCAGCTCGGTGACATCTGTAAGTGCTGATCCCTCTGATCAGGACATTGAGTCACAGAGCTACAGTTGTTCTATAGCTGAAAACAAAGAAGAAAGAGGTCGGAACCAAGCAATCTTAGTGCAGTACCTCATAGATCAATACAGCGTGGGGGTACACTCAGCATTGCTTGGAGATGCAACTGTGAATTGGTGACTGTAATGATACAGTGCTATGCTGTGTAATGCTAGTTTTATTGGCATCTGGTTAGTGTTGGACTCAGGTGCCTTGGGCCCAGTAGAAGAGTGGATTCTTGGGGCCCAGCAGTGGAGTGCATTTCTGGGACCCACCAGTGGAGTTGATTCCTGGGGTCACCAGTAGAGTTGATTCTTGGAGCTCACCAGCGGAGTTCATTCTTGTGGCTCATTAGTGGAGTTGATTCTAGGGGCCCACCAGCGGAGTTCATTCTTGTGGCTCATTAGTGGAGTTGATTCTCTTTGGTGGCTCAGCTCAGCGGAGTTCATTCTTGTGGCCATAGTGGAGTTGATTTCTGGGAGCCCACCAGTGGAGTTCATTCTTGTGGTCATAGTGGAGTTGATTCTGGGAGCCCACCAGCGGAGTTCATTCTTGTGGCTCATTAGTGGAGTTGATTCTGGGGCCCACCAGCGGAGTTCATTCTTGTGGCTCATTAGTGGAGTTGATTCTGGGGGCCCACCAGCGGAGTTCATTCTTGTGGCTCATTAGTGAGTTGATTCTGGGGCCCACCAGCGGAGTTCATTCTTGTGGCTCATTAGTAGAGTTGATTCTTGGGCTCACCAGCGAGTTCATTCTTGTGGCTCATTAGTGAGTTGATTCTGGGGCCCACCAGCGGAGTTCATTCTTGTGGCTCATTAGTGGAGTTGATTCTAGGGGCCCACCAGCGAAGTTCATTCTTGTGGCTCATTAGTGGAGTTGATTCTGGGAGCCCACCAGCGGAGTTCATTCTTGTGGCTCATTAGTGGAGTTGATTCTGGGGGCCCACCAGCGGAGTTCATTCTTGTGGCTCATTAGTGGAGTTGATTCTGGGGCCCACCAGCGGAGTTCATTCTTGTGGCTCATTAGTGGAGTTGATTCTGGGAGCCCACCAGCGGAGTTCATTCTTGTGGCTCATTAGTGGAGTTGATTCTAGGGGCAAACCAGCGGAGATCATTCTTGTGGCTCTGTGGTATTCTGGGGCACGCGAGTTCATCTGTGGTCATAGTGGAGTTGATTATAAACTATAGGCCAGTAAGCTTAACCTCTCAGAGATGCTATCCTGGAGTATCTCACTGAAAATAAATGTATAACCCCATTCCAGCATGGGTTTATGAAGGATCGGTCCTGTCAGACTAATCTCATCAGCTTCTATGAGGAAGTCAGTGCTAGACTGGATCGGGGTGAGGCATTGGATGTCATATATCTAGATTTTTCTAAAGCATTTGATACGGTGCCACATAAAAGGTTGGTAAATAAAATGAGAATGCTTGGACTGGGGGAAAATGTGTGCAAGTGGGTAAGTAACTGGCTCGCTGATAGAAAACAAAGGGTAGTAATTAACGGTACATACTCAGACTGGATCGCTGTTACTAGTGGGGTACCACAAGGGTCAGTATTGGGCCCTATCCTCTTTAACATTTTCATTAATGATCTTACACAGGGAATACACAGTAGAATATCGATCTTTGCAGACGATACTAAGCTCTGTAAAGTAATCAACACAATAGAGGATAATATGTTATTACAAAGGGATCTGGATAAGTTGGAGGCCTGGGCAGGGAAATGGCAGATGAGGTTTAACACTGATAAATGCAAGGTTATGCACATGGGGAAGAGAAATCCATTACATGATTACATGTTAAATGGAAAAACACTGGGTAAAAGTGACATGGAGAAGGACTTGGGAATCCTGGTGGACAGTAAACTTAATTGTAGCAGCCAGTGTCAGGCAGCAGCAGCCAAAGCAAATAGGATCATGGGGTGCATTAAAAGGGGCATAGATGCACATGATGAGAACATTATTCTCCCATTATATAAGTCACTGGTTAGACCACACATGGAATATTGTGTACAGTTTTGGGCACCAGTGCACAGGAAAGACATTGTAGAGCTTGAACAGGTACAAAGGCGGACAACAAAAATAATAAAAGGACTGGGTGGACTACAGTACACAGAAAGATTGACAAGATTAGGGTTATTTAGTTTAGAGAAAAGAAGGCTTCGGGGGACATAATAAATATGTTTAAATACATCAAAGGTCAATATAGAGATCTCTCCCAAGATTTATTTATACACAGGGCTGTATCTAGAACAAGGGGGCATCCTTTACGTCTTGAGGAACGAAAGTTTCTACATAAACATAGAAAGGGATTCTTTACTGTAAGAGCAGTGAGACTATGGAATTCTCTGCCTGAGGGACTTGTCATGGTGAATTCACTAACAGAGTTCAAAAAGGGTTTGGATGCATTTCTGGAGCGTAATAATATAACAAGTTATAGTGTCTAGGATTCAGGAGAGGGGTCATTGATCCAGGGATTTTTCTGATTGCCAGATTGGAGTCGGGAAGGAATTTTTCCCTAAAATGAGGACAATTGGCTTCTACCTCATTGGGGGTTTTTGCCTTCCTCTGGATCAACACCTTAGCACAACAGGCTGAACTAGATGGACGACTTGTCTTTTTTTAGCCTTACAAACTATGAAACTATGATTCTGGGGGCCCACCAGCGGAGTTCATTCTTGTGGCTCATTAGTGGAGTTGATTCTGGGGGCCCACCAGCGGAGTTCATTCTTGTGGCTCATTAGTGGAGTTGATTCTGGGGGCCCACCAGTGAAGCTGATTCTTGTGGCTCATTAGTGGAGTTGATTCTTGGAGCCCACCAGCGGAGTTCATTCTTGTGGCTCATTAGTAGAGTTGATTCTTGGAGCCCACCAGCGGAGTTCATTCTTGTGGCTCATTAGTAGAGTTGATTCTGGGGGCCCACCAGCGGAGTTCATTCTTGTGGCTCATTAGTGGAGTTGATTCTGGGGCCCACCAGCGGAGTTCATTCTTGTGGCTCATTAGTGGAGTTGATTCTAGGGGCCCACCAGCGGAGTTCATTCTTGTGGCTCATTAGTGGAGTTGATTCTGGGGGCCCACCAGCGGAGTTCATTCTTGTGGCTCATTAGTGGAGTTGATTCTAGGGGCTCACCAGCGGAGTTCATTCTTGTGGCTCATTAGTGGAGTTGATTCTGGGGGCCCACCAGTGAAGCTGATTCTTGTGGCTCATTAGTGGAGTTGATTCTTGGAGCCCACCAGCGGAGTTCATTCTTGTGGCTCATTAGTAGAGTTGATTCTTGGAGCCCACCAGCGGAGTTCATTCTTGTGGCTCATTAGTGGAGTTGATTCTGGGGGCCCACCAGTGAAGCTGATTCTTGGGGCCCACCAGCAAAGTTCATTCTTGGGGCAGGAGACAGGCTGCAGCGTGCAACTTGCGGCCTGTCTTCTGTCCCCTGTGACCACCAGAGACACGCTAGAAGGTGCAAGGGGCAGGAGACACAGAGCAAGGAGCCAACTCCTGCCCCCTGCAGCCTGTCTTTTGCTTGGTGTTTTTTGACACCCGATTGCTGCCACTAACCCCCTCTAAGGGGTACTGGAAATAGACAGGCTTCAGGGGGCAGGAGTTGGCTCCTTGCTCTGTGTCTCCTGCCCCTTGCTTCCTGTCTCTTGTAGCGTGTCTCTGGTGGTCACAGGGGACAGAAGACAGCATGTCTCCTGCTCCTTATCTCCTGTGACAACTGGAGAATGACTTGTCTCCTGTCGTGTTGTTTGTCATGCCTCACCCAGCATTCTGCAATATGATAGAATATCCTGCAACCAGGAGAGCTGGAGTCATTTCTCACAGGTGGCACAAAATGTTTCTATCATGGAAAGCTGGGTGTTACCTGTGGGCAATGGGTGTCACCGAACTTCCGTGCACGCTGAATAGGCTCCCCAGCCTATGCATGTGTTTAATGTTTCTATTTATTTACAAGTTTCCCTTGTGGACTACTTTGGATTTCGTTGAATCAGCCTTGTATCTATTTTTTTAATGAAATGGTTAAAGGGCCCTGGTGTCGGGGAGTGTTTATTTAAGTAAAATGTTTTTTGTATTGTGTCATTGTGTTTTTTTACTATTTTATTACAGTATTAGTAATGGAGGTGTCTGACAGATTCCTCTCCATTTCTAGCGTGAGGACTTGGTGTCAGTTATCGATGTTTTGATTCACGCCAAGGCTGATGCTAATCCCCTGTCACTATTACCCCAGTACCCAATGGGCACCTAGGAAGAGCCAGAATGAGAAGGCCCATGGCTAATGGTCCCTTCCCATGCTAAAAATACTAGTCCGCAGCCACCCCAGAAGCAGACCATCACATTAGTGGGTCCTCTTCGATGGTAACCCAGCTCTTCCCAGTACCCCTGTTGCATTGGGTACTGGGGTAATAGTGACACGTGATTAGCATCAGCCTTGGGGTGAATCAAAACATCGCTAACTGACACCAAGTCCTCACGCTAGAAATGGAGAGGCATCTGTCAGACACCTCCATTACTAATACTGTAATAAAATAGTTAAAAAACACAATGACACAACAAAAAAACATTTTATTTAAATAAACACTACCCATCACCAGACCTCATTGACCATTTTTTATGAAATGGATCCAATGCTGGTCCAATGTAGTCCAGTGAATCCGACATAGTTCACAGGGGACTGAGCTTCTGCGGTTGCAGGGTATGCCGTTCAAGATGCTGAATATTCTGGGGGTACAGACTACAGCTGCAGCAGAATCAAAGATTCCCTTAAAAGAAGACAGCACCTGTGAGTGACAACACACTTCAATGTAATCACTTACATCTGCAGAGCCTGTGTACAAATATATGATCACAATGTAATGGTTTAGGTTCACAAATAGCATGGCTGCATCTCCCAGCTCTCCTGGATGCTGAATAAGCTATTCAATGTCCAGGAAAACAGGGTGACCATAAACTCCTAAATGAACGTTCTTCTAGAGCAGTTACACAGTTGCGTGCAGTAGGTGTGGCCTTGTGAAGAGGTGTAGCTTCTTATAAAGGGGGCATGGTCAATGCAAATTCTAAATCAACTGTATATCTTCCTGAAGGGCACTTTTAAAAGTTGGCATGCTACAAAGGGATGCTGTCTATTACAGGCACCGACAGAGTGTAAGCACAGAGCAAGTTCAAGGATGGAGTCCAGTTTTTAGGAACATGCGGAGCAATATGAGCTCAAACTCGCACTAATCTTGATTTTTTGATATTTAGCTGGCATTTCACTTTATACCTAGATTTACATGGTGTTTTTTTCATACAGATTTTGATGCAGAGAATGTTTTTTATGCAATACTTTATGCTTCAAATTGCATGTAAAGTGTTCTATGTGCTTGAATTGTGATACACACCATCCAGGCACATGTCGCCTCTTTTAGGCATTGCATGATGTGTTATGCAGCATGTAAAAAAACAGAAGTGCTAGTCAATTCTCTGGGCATTTTTTGTATTTATGCAGCACACAATATACATTGGGAGATATGATGTGGAGTAGCACTACATATGGGGCTAATCTACATCCTTTTTATGTGGTGAAAAAAGTAAAATAAGCAGCAAAAATCCAAGGTTCTGCACCCCATTAAGAACTTGTGTTGACGTGTTCATCACACCTTCTTACAAAGTAAGGCAGACAATTTATTACTGGTTCACACAAGTAGACTAATGGGTCCCAGGTAAGGTGACTCTCAAGATTGCATATAGTAACTGAGTTAATTTGTCAGTGTCCAGATGTCAAGACAGTGGATCTCATTTAGGCACATTGGATTGCACGCCACGACTGTAACCTCCCAGACAGGCATCCTTCCTCCTATAGATCTGACCTGATGAGAGCTCCAGAGGGCCAAAACCTTGCTCTGTCCCAACATCTGACAAATTACCTTTATTACAATATGCAATATTGTGAGTCGCTTCACTTTGTATCCATTATACGTGTATTCCCATTTCATTGATTAGCTTTTCTGATTTTGCTTCTCTTCAGAGTTAAAGGGATTGTCTCACTACATTGATTCATCTTACCTCAGTCCTGTTTTCTTGGTTTCACTTTGAATTCAGGGGCGTGTTTACTGGCTTCTACTAGGCTGCAATAGAAGCCAGGTCTGTAGCTAAAGCAACCAGTGCTGGCAACCTACCAGGATAGATCAAGCAGGTCTGTAGCTATAGCAACCTGAGGAGCTGATGCAGCCCATAAAAGAGCTGATATCTTAGAATAGGTAGGACACTGTTAATGAACATATATTGCAAAGTGACTTGTTTTTGCAAGATCTTTAACATGAAAAGCAAACCTTGTAGTGAGACAACCCCGTTAAGTGCAGATGTTATCTCTTCCCTAGTTACCGTCCCCTTTCTGTCCTCATTGTTCCAGCAGTGACCAGGATGGTGATGTCACTCCCTGTTGTGATTCTTATCTGTACAAGCAGGAGCTTGTTTACATTACTTACTGACAAGCTTTATTCCTTTAGAGCTCTGTAGCCTTGTGTTCTACAGTTTACAGACCTCCTGCCCTCATGTCACTGTAACAGGATCAGTTAGGAATAGCAAAGCTGAAATGTCAATCATTACTATAGAACCACCTACATCTCAACTAGGATGTGTGAGCCTGACGCTGCCTGTGGCTATTTAATCTACTTATGTAAACCAATAAAAAATTTGTCATGGATTTCCTATTACTATCAGGGTATGTTCACACGGTGTACTGCTGCGTGTTTTGGAAGCATGAGCTGATCAGCGCGTACTTCCGAGGGGGGCTGGCCCCATTCATAGTTATTATCAGCGGCGCGTAAGCACTGCGAAGAAGTGACTTGTTACTTCTCTCCCCAGGCGTACAATACGATCGTATTGTAGCGGGGGAAGCCGAGGTGTAATTCATAGCTCTCTATGACAGCTATGAATTACCGTAATTGCGGCACGAATTTCGCCCATATTAAAGTGCAAATACACGGCGAAATGCGTGCCACAATTACGCCGTGTGAACATACCCTTAGCATCCAGAATATTATGTCAATTCTTCTTGAATTTCCATCTGGATTTTCCCAATGAAGTCAATGGGCCAGTAAGAATCTGAATACAATCCGCATGTATAGATGAAGACTGCACGTGGAGTCGACACTGATTTTTCTGTGCACAAAAAACCGCTGTGTGAACATCTACTTTACACCTCAATTTTGCATGCAAACCTCTAAACTGCAAAGTGATGGATGCGAAGCTGCAAACACTTAAAATCCAATGAAGAGTAAACCCTGAACTAAAAATCAGAACGTCTAGCCACTGACAATCGATCACTATTCGGCGCAGGCGCTGAGCGCCTACGTCACGCGCGCGTCGTGTAAACACACGGCGCATATTGATGACAACACACTTGCTGTGAAACGCACTCTTGCGTTCCACGAACCGGAAGCTCCTCCGGACCCGGCCTGTAGTTCCGGGGTCTTGCAGAAGCGCTCGCTGTGGACATGCTGTGTATGAACTAGTTACAGCCGAGGGACAGAAGGTATGAAGTCATGGGGTGTTTCAGTCAGCTGGTAGGTGCAGGAGTGTGCACAGGCCAATGCATGATGTTAATGAGGAGGCGGGTATAAGGGCAATGGAATCTCTCTGTAACAATGGGATTCAATAGACATTTCTGACAGGCATGAACCCACCCGGCAATGGTCGATGGAATGTCACTAAAGATCTGAACAGTGCATTGTGATGTGTGTTGTGAACATGGCAGACAACTGCTTGAATAGCAATCCCATAATATAATACAATTGTCAATTGCCTCTAGCTTTTAAAGTGAGTCATGCATGACAGAAGGCAGTCCAGATCCCACTGTAAGTGCATGGCTGGAGTAGGTGCGCCATGTTATACAATGTTCTCTACCACCACATCACTTTTCCTACAGTGTGCCCCTACAATTACATTCTGATCCCTAAACGTGATCTGTGTGATTAAAGTCATCAAGTGAGCATCAATTCATGATCACCAGACCTTCCGGGATCCGTTCCCAACACTTGAATTGTATGGACTGTACACACTGTAAAATACAATTCACTTGAAATGTAAAACTGAAATAAATGTTGTAATTTTGTCACTTTTTTCCACTAAAGGGGTTGTCTCACTACAAGGATTGCTTTTTATGTTAAAGATCTTGCAAAAACAAGTAACCTTGCAATATATGTCCATTAACAGTGTCCTACCTATTCTGAGACATCCCCACTTGCATGGGCTGCATCAGCTCCTCAGGTCAGCTATAGCTACAGATCTGTTTGTTCTCCTGATAGGCTGCCAGCAGCTGGTTGCTGTAGCTTCAGACTTGGCTTCGTCTGCAGCCAAGTAGAAGCCAGAGAACACGCCCCTGAATTCAAAATGAAACCAAGAAAACAGGACTGAGGTAAAATGAATCTATGTAGTGAGACAACCCCTTTAAGGATTTTAAAAGGGTTGTCTCGCTACATTGATTCATCTTACCTCAGTCCTTTTTTCTTGGTTTCACTTTGAATTCAGCAGCGTGTTTACTGGCTTCTACTTGGCTGCAGAAGAAGCCAGGTCTGTAGCTTCAGCAACTGTTAATGGACACATATTGCAAAGTGACTTGTTTTTGCAAGATCTTTAACGTAAAAAGCAATCCTTGTAGCGAGACAACCCCTTTACAGGGAACCTGTCACATAGGTTATGCCCCTCCTGCTGAGGACATACTTGCTGTTTACCCTTTTCTGTAAGATGCTGTAGTTTTAGAGTATTTAATACCCAAGTCTGGCAATTTGCAGCCAGAAAAGAGTCCAGCTTATTCATGAGCAGGGGTTAGCCCCGCCCACCCAAGGCTAGCCCTGCCTACCTGACAGGTATTCATCTGTTTCTACCTGTTTAAAGTAAAAGTTTGAATCAGTCGTGATTGGGTGGACTAGCCACGGCTGGGAGGAGCTAACACCTGCTCATGAATAAGCTGGCATAGCCCATGTGACAGGTTCCCTTTAAGGGTGATATAAAGTTTTTGGTTCGCCTGGTTAGGGATAAAAGTTGCGGTGTGGGCTGTCAGTGTTTTATTTTTTTTGTGTGTGTGTTTTTTTTTTTTTCAAATTCGTAATGAGCCGTCCCTGGCTTCTCAGTGTAGAGCACAGTTGTCACTAATAGCTGCCTCTCCACTCCTACAGCTACACAAATGTCGAGTTAGATGCTGATCGCCGGTTGCTTAGGCTGAATCACCACTGCTTTGGACAAAAAAAAACGGGCGAAAGTCGACCAGTTTTTGTCCGATGTATGACCACGGTTTTTGTCACGTTTACACAAAAACGCGGTCAGTTCTTTTTTTTTTTTTTTTTTTTTTTTTTTTGGGTTTTTTTTCCCAAAAATTTCAACTCCCCCCGTTTTAACCATTTGTTGAAAAAAAAAAAAAAAAAGGGGTTTTTTCCCCCTTTTTGGGAAAATGGGGTTTTTTTTCCCCAAAAGGAAAACTGGTGCAATAAAAATAAAAAAAAAAGGGGTTTGGGGTACCCCCCCAAATCAGGGTTTAAAAATTTTTAAAAAAACCCCCTTATTTACAAATTTGGTATGAAAAAAACCCCGCGGGAAATGGTTTCTTTTAAATAAAATTTTTTTTTTCGTTTAAACTTTAAAAATTGTCTTTTGGATGGTTTACTTTTTTTATTTTTTATTAAAGGGCCGAAGAGGGGACACCCGAAACTAAGGTTTTTTTCTTTTTTCAGGGGCCTGCATTTTTTCAGGGGTTTTTTTAAAATAAACCCCAAAAAAAATTTTTGTTTACTTTAACGCCTTACTAAAAGGGCACTTTTGGTTTAATTTGAGTTTTAAAAAAAAAGCCCCAAAAAAAAAAAACCTTTTTTTTTCCGTCCTTCCCTTTATTTTTTTTTTTCTTTAAAAACTTTCTCTCAGGGGTCATTTCTGTTTAAAACCTTTTTATTTTCCACTTTAAAATTTGAAAGGGGATGGCATGGTGTCGGCTTAGGGAAGAAAAAAAGGGAAGGCAAAACCGGGGAAAGGGGTGTATTTTTTTTTTTTTGGAATTGGGTTAATTCCTTTTTTAAAGATCTTTTTTGAAAAGCCGCCTTTGAAAAAAAGGGGACCCCCCCTTTCTTCGGGCCTCAAAGGGGGGAGTAAAACCCCCTTTAAATCCCATTTTCCTTAAAATATTTGTTTTTTTTTCCCTGGAAAACTAAAAGGGGGGTTTAAAAAATAGTTATAAAAATGGGGGAAAATTTTTTTGGGGGGGGCCCGGATTTTCAACGGTTTGGGGCAAATACCCCCAACCCTAAAAACCGGACCGGCCCTTCTCCAGGGTGGGTTGCCCCCGCACCCCGGGGACCAGAAATTGTTAGGGTTCCATTAAAAAAAACCAGGGGTTTAAACCCCCTTTGGGGGGAAATCCTTTTGGCAACCTTTTGGGTTTTGGGGATTAGGTTGTTAAAGAAAAAGTCTGTGCCTTCCCAGGGGATTTGTGGTTGTGTTTTTTTTTTAAAAAAACCTGGTTTTTGGTTTCTTTAGAGCCCCAATTTTTTCATTTTGCGGGGCTTTCCTTTTAATTTTAAAGGTGATTAATGGTCCCCCCCCTTTGGTGAACAGCTAAAAAATGAAAAGCCTTCCATTTAGGTTTTACCCCTTGGGGGGGGTGAGTAAATTTTTTTTTTTGTTGCTACTTGGGGGGGCCTTCACAGGGTTTTTTTAACCTTGGCGAAAGATAAAAGGGGGTTTTTTTTTACATTTATATGAAATCGTCTATTTCAAAGTGTTTTTAAAAAAATTTTGCTTGGGTTTTTCCCCGGTTTTTTTGGGGGCAAATTCCCCCGAAAGGGGAAACGGGGGGGGGGGACAAATTTGAGCCGGGGGCCGGCCGGGCCTCTTGAACCGGGCCCTTAATATGGTGTTTTTTTGTTTTTTTCCCCGGGTTTCCCCCCGGGGGAAGGGGGTACCCTAGTTTTATGAAGTTAATTTACCGAAAGAAGGGGGGGCCCGAAGCGAATTTGGGGCCGTTTTTAAACCGTTACCCTTTTTAAGGTAAATTTTTTTGGTTTAAAAAATTAAAATTTTCTTGGGTGTGGCGACCCAAAAAAAGGGGTTTGGGGGGGCGTTTCTAAATTTTCCCCAAAAAATCTATTTTTGGGGGGGGCCTGTCCACTGCCTTTGTCCTCCTTTTTTTAAAAGAAATTTCCGGCGGAAAATTTTTTGTTTTGGGGGGTGGTATACCGTTGGGCGTGAAGCAAAAAGGGCGAAAAACTGATTTCCCCCCGGGAAAAAAAATTTTTTTAAACGGGGGGGAAGGGGGGGAAAAAGTTTCATGGGAGCCAGGTTCCTTTAATTATGGGCCGCTTTTCTTGCGTATTAAAAGTACGCGAAAAATGCCCCAAAAAAAAACCGTGGAAATTTTTTACTGTGAATGGGGACTTTTGAGTGAGTAAATGAAAAAACCAAAAAAACCCCTCCCATCCATTCCTTCATCAGGATGCATTGGATAGGTGGCGACACAAACCACAGCAATCAATGGAATTTGTCCAGCCTCCAATAAAAAAATCCAGATTTATTAGATGAAAAATTAAAAACAAAACATTGAGCAGTAACAAATAAGACACAGAAAAAATATCACACGCTCACGCGTTTCAGGCTGTAAGACAAATGTTCACAGTAAGGGGGCGTTCACACGACGGCAGAGTGACAGTGTCCGCTCCGAAAAACCACTGTTTCCTCATAATTTTGCCAGTACAAAATTTTAGTGAGGAAACGACCCAGACTGCCCAAGGTGAGTACTTCATTATTATTGGTGCGGGAAGCCCCATCAAAAAATTGAATTTTAAAAGCTATGTTTTAAAGGGCTGTCTTAGAGCCTGAAACGTGTAAGGGCGTATTTTTTTTACTGGTTTGTTTGTTATGCCTTGTTTGTTTTTCATTTGGATCTAATTTTTTTAGGGGGTTTTTTCTGGAAGTGGGGCAAATTCGTTTTTTAATTTAGTAATGAGAGGGGGGGCTAACTTGGGGGGGGTGGGGTCATGCCAGTCAGAAAAAATGGATCCTGTCTGGGGGAGCAGGTATAAGTGCCAAAATTTGAGTGTAAATGCTTGAAATGTGCATCTTCGATAAGGGGGCCGCACTGGAAAAGCTGCCCGACATGGCTTGTGGGGCCCTCAGAAGGGGGGCATTCTATGTGAAGGTTCCTTTAATGTTTAAAAAAGGCATCTTTCGAAAAAGGGTTTTGTCAGTAGTTATGTCCCCAGCAAGGGGGGGCATTAAAAATTTGGTGAAGGGGTTTTTTTCACTGTACCCCTTTTCCTAAGCCTTAAAGAGAGCCTGCAAAGCACCCAAGTCTTATTAATGAGAATAGGAGGTACAACAATGTGGTATTTGTTATATAATTAAGGTCTATTGCTTTTTTCTCTCCTTCAGATTCCGCTGATTCGGTTGGTTTTTATTGTGATTTACAATTTAGCATCAATTTCTGGAGGAAATGGTGTGGAAACAGAGTCTAGCGCAGAAAATGGCGCTACCATTGTAGCCGAATCTATTGCCATAATTATCATTGACATTCTGATCTGCCTGGGAAACCTGGTCATCGTGGTCACCTTGTACAAGAAGTCCTACTTACTGTCTCTGAGTAACAAGTTTGTGTTTAGCCTGACCCTTTCCAATCTCCTCCTGTCTATGCTGGTCCTTCCATTTGTTGTCGTAAGCTCAATCCTGAGAGACTGGATCTTTGGAGTGGTGTGGTGCAACTTCTCTGCGCTCCTTTACATGCTGATCAGCTCGGCCAGTATGCTGACCTTGGGGATCATCGCAATTGACAGGTCAGTCGTGTGTGTCTTCTGTAAATCTTTGTATATGATGATAAAACTACAAATCTGCTCTGGACAGATGTCGGCTCTTCATTTGCAGTTCATAGGAAATGCCTCAGTTCTTGGCGAGACCTGTATGATCGTGTTTTTCACCCTTTTCTGGCGTCAGATGCACCAAAGTGAGCCGGCTACGATGTCTAATGCGCCTAATGAATGTGTTAGGTGCATTGTTCGTAAGACTCAACACTTTCTAATGTGTCTAAAATGAGAGGGCGTTCTGGGGGTGTCCTGGGGATGTGTCACATCACACGTAATATTAGACACATATATGAATGTGGGTCTACAAAACTAGGTGCATTACTGTTCGGACAGGCAGACCTATCTCAATGTGATCTGCCTGAGGAGTCGATGTGGAGCTAGATTTGCTGTTCGGGACAAAGGGTGACATGTATGAATTCAAATGCGTATTTTTTTCTTACTTGGCGCCGACACTCCAGTTCTAAATAGATATAGCAGAGTGTAGAATACGACAGTATGAAGATTTTTGGCGCATTACACAGAGCTTAATGCACCAAACTTTGTATGGGCATAGAGTCTAATGCGCTGAACTTTGAGAGAAGTTTGGCGCATTAAGCTCTATATAATGCGCCAAAAATCTTCATACTGTTGTATTCTACACTCTTCTATATCTATTTAGAACTGGAGTGTCGGCGCTAAGTAAGAAAAAAATACGGATTCGAATTCATACATGTTGCCCAAAATGTCCTATATTTCTCAACTTACGCCAGTACAATAATAAAAAGTAATTTCTGATAATTATCAAACTGTATAAAATTAAATTATTTAAATGTAATAAAAAATTATCATATAAAATTAATATAAAAATATATATCCCAAAAATAGAAAAATATCTCCTATAAAATGCATTTAATATGAACAGAATCTAAAACTAATTTTACATTAAATAACCCACTGATGTTGTTCAGATTTTTTAATTTTTTTTTTTTTTTACCTGTAAATTTTTATTAAAATTTTTCAATAAAGTTTTCAATATCAAAATAAACATTCGACAAAGCCGTGAAATACTTCTCACCGAGACATTATGCATTCAAAGCAGTTAAGACAAAGTGCAGTTTTTGAACAGTTAGGTCTCAATGGGTCATGTGTGGTACAAGCCTAGGCAGCAATCCAATAACTCCGTCCTCTGAAGCCAGTGAAATGCAGGCCTGCAGACGGCTGAAGTGACAAAGACACCTACAAGAAAAACCAACAGAAAATGAGAGCAGCACCAATTCTCCACAACGGGTAAATATCCAAGTTCTGTGCATCAGCCAGTCCACTGGATGTGTAAGCCTTGAACACACCAACAAGATAGCCAGGAATAGAAAAATGCGAACGGCAGCACCAGATGGATTAAAACAGGAACTCTTTATTCCATAAGGAGTACAAAATGCAAACGTTTCAGCCACTACACTGTGGCCTTTCTCAAGCTGCTTGAGAAAGGCCACAGTGTAGTGGCTGAAACGTTGCATTTTGTACTCCTTATGGAATAAAAAGACACCTACAAGACATAAACACACACTAACAACACAGGGTAAGGGAAGGGGAAAGACCAAGAACAAGACACACTAGGAAGAACTAAGGCCAGGTTTTTTAATTTCTACTACATTAAATTTGAAATGTATTTTTTTGCTGCTCTCACCCTTTATTCTACATACAGCAAGAGCCAGCACACCACTGGTCTTGCGGGGAGGGAAACCCCCTGTTTTGTACAACCAAGCAAGGGGAATTCACTACCAAAAGTTTCTATCTCACCTGGAAATGCCTTAATCTAAAGGGGGGTGACAAATTTTTCTTTTATTTCAATAAACCTATCTAGGGGGAGCTAGCCTTTATACATGTTTGGTGCATTACTTATGCACCAAAGTTTTGTAATGCGCCAAACACACAGGCGAGGCGCGTCGAACTTTAGACTACATTTATGAGCGCACAAAAACATTTTCATACATTCAGGCGCATTATACAGTGAAAATGAGACTCGACAATTCACTTCAAAGCGCCTTCCTTCATACATGTTGCCCTTGCTGTTTTGTATAAAACCTATAAATGCATGTTGTCTTCTATTGTGCAGGTTAGCAATGAATTTCCTATTGCAGTGCATTCATTTATAGGTTTTGCTTTCCTGACTGACTGCGTTATATTTCTTTTTTTTTTTTTAAATTGTATTTATTGCGAATTTTTCAACCATTAAACCATTTCAAGGGAAAGGGAGTGGTGGGAGAGGGTGAAAAGGGAACAGTAAAAGGTGTGATCAAGGCTAGGTACAGATTTTCAAGCTTTTGAGTTTGTACAATACTGTATCTGGTTATGGAAAGTCCATAGAGGGTCCTTGTTCAAGGGGCCCTCACATAAAAAAATAAAATGTAGGTCCTGAATTTGGTGATGATTCTTGACAATGTTAAAATTTGAAAACAATAGAATTTAGGGCCGCATGTATGAAAACTGTCTAGGTCTAAAACTCACTTTGATGCCCATAGAAACCATTATTATGTCATTACCTACTAATTGTAATAAGACTGTATATAGTAACAGCTGAAGTAAAGTCTGCCCTGCCGTACAAAAGTTTTCTCTCACGTCTAGAGAAGGACAATATTTTATATGTAATTTTTCATTGCATTGGACTGCTGAAAAAAATATTGCCAAAAATTTTTAAAAAATGGTCTTCCAGGAAGATTGGTTTTAACAAAAATATTCCTTTCTCATGACTGTGTCCCTATAGGAGATGAGCTGTGACAGTTTTCTTGAGGGGAAGCAGATGTTTCAGGCTTCTCTTATAAACAAGCAGTCTACAACCTGCAGCTCTACACACTGTGCTCTGCTGTTGTACACAACACCTAGAGAGCCACATATTAGTGCTTTAGATCTATGATTGTCAGCCATGTTTTTAGTTTGTGTTTTATTTCCAAACACATCTTTATTAAAGGGGTTGTCCACTTAATTTTTTAATATGAACCAGTTACTGACCCAGCTGTTTGCCTCCAGTTCTAACCAAGCGCATACTATGGATTTTAGTACATGTGGATTTGAACTCTATAACGCCGCTTTTTTGTGCTTGGTTATTCTGTTAATTTTTTTCGATTATATAAAGGAGTTTGGATAGCTGAGGGCTGATTTTCAACCAGTTCTAACCAAGCACATATTATTTATTTATTTATTTTTTAAATTTATACAGATGTGAATGCTGTAATACTTTCTCGTGCTTGGTTACTCCACTGTTTTTTTTTTTTGTGGGTGTTTTTTTTTTGTTTAATCTTTATACCTGATACATTGGGGTTTATTTTGATGTAACATTTAGGCCTCATTCCACGGCCTTAATTTTGCCCGGATTGGCGCCGTACTGCGGCGCGGAATTTTGCGCTGCAGTTACGGCGCCCAATCCGTCGGGTAAATTACGGTAATCCACTGCTCTCATAGAGAACAGTGGATTCCGTCGCTCCTCACCGCTCGGCAAATCCGCCGGCGGGGAAGAAACTGACATGCACATTATCCAGGCGCAATACGCGCCTGTGGATAATGCAAAGTCTATGGGGCCGGGGACGGCGCTCTGGCCCCCCCCCCGGGTCCCCCCCCTTATCACGGGAGGATTTGTGAGCCGATTGCGTTTTACAAATCCGTCGGGAATAAGCCGTGTGAACCCCGGCCTTAAAATTATATTGTTTTTAATATATGGGGAAAGCATTAAAACATTAAAAAGAATTCTCTTTCACATTGTTCTAATAGCATAAAGTTTTGTAATTGTGTCACTTTATCCTAAAACTACATATCACTGATGTAAAAATGTCTGTAAGGGCTCATCCCCACGGCAAAGGACAAATACCGGCCGGTATTTGTCCGGTTTTAGTGCCGTCCCCTTTTCTCCGCGATTAGCGGAGAAAAGCCCAACCCCTTCCCATTGATATGTTCATATTCCGTCCGAAAACTGGATGGCAGAATGAACATATTTAATGTTTTTCGGGAGGCCGGCGGTTAACCCGTGCAGTGGGGACTGCTGCACGGGTTTTCCATAGAAGCTTGGTGTGTGAGTTTGCGGCCAGTTTTTCAGACAGTCTGCAAAACCGCAAACCGGCCGCAAACCCGGGCCGGGGGGACATGCCCTAAGGGAAATCAGGGACAAGGCTAAATTGTGGTTTGAGCTGTCGGTGATTTATTTATTTAAACATTTTTTTGTTTGTGTTTATTTTACATTCTTGCCTCTGACTTTTTTTTTTTTTTTTAATACTGATGTTCCGTGTAGACATGGTTACGATACATATAATATAGGAAATGCAACCGATGACACTGACTGTAGACCTACTGCAGTTACCTGGGGACGAAAAGCAGGAAGCCTGATGACTTACTGAGTGCCCTGTATATTGCTTAGCAGTAAGTGCAGTGTATACAGCGATCAGAAAGGCGGGGAGGTAATATACAGCCGGATCTTTGCTTCTGTGGCTGCACGGTAAGGGTATGTTCACACGGCATATTGCAGTGTGCATTGTACGCGCAGTATTACGGCGGGTGTTTTAGAAGTACGCACTGTCCAGTGCATAATTCTACAGCACAGGGTGGCAAGCTCCTTTCACTTTTATTATCAGCGGCGCATAAGCGCCACAAAGAAGTGTCCTGTCACTTCTCTCTCGCGGCGTACAATACGATCGTATTGTACGCCGGGGGGAGACAAGACGTAATTCATAGTTCTCTATGAGAGCTATGATTTACTGTAATTGCGGGACGCATTTCGGGCTTATTGCAGCGCAATTACATCCCCAAATACACCCCGCAATTACGCCGTGTGAACATAGCCTAATAATGCAGCTGCAAACTCCGTAGAGATGGTATAAAATGTCCTTGCAGAGTTAAAGGGGTTGTCACATCTCAAAGTTTCATAGGCTCCATTAATGAAATAATGCTGGTTTCTCTGTCACTTCCTGGTTGAGCTGTCTAATTAGCATATGAGCTCTGTGTATTTAGACTTCTCTGTTTGTTATGTTTATCAGCTAAATTACCTTCTCTGAGGTCCAGAGAAGCTTCTTTGCTAATGTAAACAGTAAAGTAATTAGTCTTTTGTCTGAAAGATCAGATAAAAACGAGCTGTGACTGTCCATAGTGCTGCTGCTGCCTCTTCCTGTGTGATATAATTCAGTTTTGACTCTTTTAAAATAAAATAATAATTGGCCGCAATAGTGGAGTATATCGCGGGTGCTTTCCTTAAACACCTCGTGTCAAATTTTGAATGAAGGTATATCCTATACAGACACTACAATCATGTGTCTACAAAACGTATGCAATTTAATGGGTATCAAAAAACGTACAATGCATTCGGCTAAATAGCCTTGCTTAAAGACATAATGCAACTATAAAGTGTAAACTTGCGGCTATATGTCTCCAGTCCGGGAAGTGACCCAAAAGTAATCTTCAGCACTGAAATGTCCAATTTGCTCTTTACTAGAGCTGGCAGAGCTTGCTAGACAACGTTCACCTCGCTGCTGTGATGGCTGTTTGGGGTGTGTGCTATGTGCTCTGATGCGACTTTTCCCGGGTCCTCCCTTTCTAAGCATAACGAATACAAGGTGTGTCTCCTTTTTATACATTTAGTCTGTCCAGCTTTTGGATTATCATGATTTCTAATATAAGACAAAATACACATTAGTCCTAAACATAGAAGTCATAAAAATACATTAAAATTACACCCCCTCATTCAGCCCATTAGGGCTGAGTGAATCGAGTGTAAAGATCCAGTAAACTTTCGCTGCAAGAGATTTTTATTAATCTGAGATTGGCAGTTCCATATATTTGTTCAACAACCTGCCACTTAAGGTCACAGACATTATGTTTTGCTCATAAAAATGTCTAGAAATTGAGCTTTCTCCATATTTTTTAACATCTTTTTTGTTGTCTTTTTTGTTGTCTTTTTTTATCTGGTGGAAACAAACCTCCCATTTCTTTGTACCTTCGGATGTTTGATTTATGTTCATTAAGTCTAATTTTAATTTTACGTGACGTTTGTCCAATATATATAATCCACAAGGGCATTTTTTAAATAGATTATATTTTTTGAATCACATGTATGAAGCCCCTAATGTCTATCCCATGGCCCCCCCAATGGATGCATGATTTTAGGGCCCAAAATGATCCCTGTACAGTTTGGCAAGACAGGCAGGGAAATGTAACCTGTCTGAACAATTCCTAATCTCTGTTGTTTGGTTAGCAGTATTATGAATGAGGCCCGCTCTAAAAAGTTGGTTACCAATGGTTTTACCTTTTTTTTATATCAAAATTTTGGAGGTATGCCAAATAATCTACCATATTTGGATCTTAAATATGGTAGATTATTTGGCATACCCCCCAAAATTTGTATATTAAAAAGGTTAAAACATTGGTATCCAACTTATTAGAGCCGACCTCATTCATAATACTGCTAACAAACAACAGAGACTAGGAATTGTTCAGACAGGTACATTTCCCTGCCTGTCTTGCCAACACTGTACAGGTATCATAAAGCGCCCTAAAATCTGCACCCATTGAGGGGCCATGGGATGGGACATTAGGGGCTATCATACATGTGTTTCAAAAAATATAACCCTATTTAATAAAATGCCCTTGTGGTATTATATATATTGGACAAACGTCACGTAAAATTTAAATTTAGACTTAATGAACATAAATCAAACATCCGAAGGTACAAAGAAATGGGAGGTTTGTTTCCACCAGATAAAAAAGACAACAAAAAAGACAACAAAAAGATGTTTAAAAAAATTTGAGAAGCTCATTAGCTAGACATTTTATGAAGCAAAAAATAATGGGCTGTGACCTTAAGTGCAGGTTGTTGAAAAAAATATATGGAAAAGACGAATCCAGATTAATAAAAATCTCTTGCCGCGAGAGGTTTACTGGATCTTTACTCTCGATTCACTCAGCCCGACTGGGCTGAATGGGGAGTGTAAGTTTAATGTATTTTTATGCCTTCTATGTTTTGGAGCTAATGTGTATTTTGTCTTATATTAGAAATCATGAGTAATACAAAAGCTGGACAGACTAAATGTATAAAAGGAGACACACCTTGTATTCGTTATGCTTGAGAAAGGGGAGGACCGGAAACGTCGCATCAGTGCAGCATAGCACACACCCAAACACCCATCACAGCAGCGAGGTGAACGTTGTCTAGCAAGCTCTGCCAGTGCTAGTAAAGAGCACTTGGACATTTTCAGTGCTGAAGATTACTTTGGGAAATCACCCCCAGGACTGGGACATTATACCCCGCAAGTTATCACTTTATAGTTGCATTATTTTCTTTAAGCAAGGCTATTTAGCCAAATGCTATTGTACGGTTTTTGATACCTATTAAATTGCTACTTTTTTTGTAGACACATGATTGTAGTGTCTGTATAGGAGTATATCTTCCTGTGTGATGACTTACTCCCTGCTATCAGATAGAACAAGCAGCAGGGGGGAGAGATGTGCACAGGTCAGATACTTGGGGAACTAGATAGAGCCAGGAAGGTGATAACATCACTTGTAGCTCCTTAACAAGAAAAGACAACACACAATATATATGTCTTCATTTAGTGTTCCCTACATTTTGAAAGCTAATCTTTGTAGCGAGACAACCCCTTTAATTTCTGACCGCCTGGTCATATACAGTCAGGGGGCAGCTGGCAACTGGTTAAGCTACTGCTTCAATAATAAAATAAAAAAATGTACTTTCCACCACTCCAGAGCTGACTCTGCCGGACGTGTCCCCCGCTGTCTGTGTATATCCGGCTGCTGTGAACAGAGTGTGACTAATGCAGCTGATCAGTGAGTGACCGCGCCGCTTGGAAGTGACTCGCTTGCATGCAATGATGTTACGGGGATGGCATGTGAACGCTGAAACAGCCTTTATCACAGTTAACACTCCTTTGTAATTATAGCTTTGGCCTTCCATTAATGTTTCTTAATTCGTTTTATTGTGTTCCTCCATCATAACATATGATGAAGTGCATATACATTCAATCTTAGACAAATATTAAAAGTCAATAAAAGTAAGCTTGCGGTATCCTCCTGTCTATAGGAGTGTGCGATCAGTCCATGGTGTTTCACATGTCGATCTTCTAGTTCGTAGTTCCTTCGGCTCCAACAGGTGTGCGCAGCCTTCCATGACGTTTCAGGGTCCCGGAAAAGGGGAGCACCCTGAAACGTCATGGAAGGCTGCGCACACCTGTTGGAGCCGAAGGAACTACGAACTAGAAGATCAACATGTGAAACACCATGGACTGATCGCACACTCCTATAGACAGGAGGATACCGCAAGCTTACTTTTTATTGACTTTTATTATTTGTCTAAAAATTTTTAAAGTATATGCACTTCATCATATGTTATGATGGAGGAACACAATAAAAAAGAATTAAGAAACATTAATGGAAGGCCAGAGCCTAATTACAAAGGAGTGTTAATTGTGATAGAGGCTGTTGCCCGATACTCACTCTAACCCTTGCGGTATATATGCAGAAATATAAAAAGATAGAGGGGGCACTCTTATGGTGAAAGTATGTAAATAATATAAAAATGTTAAATAGTGAACTGCACGCTCACCTTCTAGAGTTGTGCATATAGCATAGAGGCAAAACTCTCATATGTATAGACTCCGTCCGAGTGTCACTACGGCCGCCGCGGGTCTTCCCTCCAAAGCCGCAATATAAATAAAAAAAAGTTGGGACCCCGCCACTCGTCTACAATAGTACCTCAGTGAGGCAAAGATATGGTGCTTAAAAAAAAGGTTTTTATTCCGATAAAAACAATGTCAATAAAAGAGCACAAAAAATACTCAACGCGTTTCTCGCCTGCACTACATCAGTAGAACGCGATATCCTTGCGGTATATAAATACAAGTAACCAGAGGTCTAACAGACAAGGTAAATGTGAACGCTGAAGCCACTGATTAGGTACATTAGTCACACTTTGATCACATCAGCTTAATATAAACAGACTGCGGGTGACAACTCCAGCAGCGTTGGTGCTGGAACAGCAGTAAGTAGAAAGGTAAGTATTCCTTTTGTCATTTTTTAATTTTCTTATTACAGCAGTATCAGGGCAAGATACTAAAGTTTCACTTTATAGGGTTTGTCCAGACATGGTGTTCTGCCAGATCTAACATTAGGCGTGGATGCAGCTGCATGGTGGATGCGGTAAGGTTGTTAGGGCTACTTTCCAGTGAGTGTCATACACAAGTCCTATGGAATTCTAAGTAGCTCGGTGCAGTACCCAGTACTGCTTCTCTTCACACCTGATGTCCGGCAGGACAGTACTAACACAACCCCCTTTAGTTCCAAAAACAGTGAATGTTCTACCAGTAAAGTGAATTCTTATGTTCCCCTGCTTTGTTTTGTTTTTTGCTTGTTAAACTCCAAAAGATGCCAAAATGATTGGCTCCCCCATGTTGTAGGAGAACAGACCTCCAAGTGTTACCCATCTCCTCACAGACTGAATTACAATTCTTTTGGTACATTCTTCTTCTATAAATAAACTTTACAAAGCTGTAAAAGTGGTGTTTATCAGCTTGGACGGTCGCCAGTCACATAACACATATGGTTGCTTTTTAAAGCCACATTGTACTGCTGGCCTAAAGTGGCTTTACCCTGTTCATACTTAAGGCCCCTTTGACTGAGCTCCTGAATGTTTTTGTTTTTTTCAATTTATTTTTGCAGCATAAGGAAGCGTTTGATGTACATTGCTGCGTCTGTGTGTGACTCTCAGGACAAGTGCACATTGCTGCGTCTGTGTGTGACTCTCGGGACAAGGGGCACATTGCGCGTCTGTGTGTGACTCTCGGGAAAAAGGATTTGCTGGTTTTTCTGTACTTTCTCGGCAAAAAATTCCCGCTTTTCTGTCACTCTCAGGACAATCCATGCGGTTTATCTCGGAATTCACTTTCGGTTGTACTCTAGGAAAAGTAATTTGCTGGTCTGTCACTTGGCAATGCAATTGCTGCGCGTGACTCTCGGCAAGTGCACATGTGGTTGTGTTCTGGAATTTTATTTTCTTTTTGACCTCGGAAACAAGTCACTTTGGTTGTGACTTCGGGCAATACATTTGCGCGTGATTCCAGGCAAGTGAATTGTGGTTGTGGGCTCTCAGGAATCAATTGCTGGTCGTGATCTCGAAAGTACTTTTCTCTTGGGGTTCAGGACAATCACATTTGCCCTGTGATCTCAGGAAAGTGACTTTGCTGCGCTTTTTTGTGCTTGGACAAGTGCCAGCGGGTTGGTATGTTTGGGAAAAAGGGACTTGTGTTATATCTCACAAGGCACATTCTCTTGGACACTAAATGACTTTTGCGGGTTGGACACTAGGACAGGTGCAATTTGGTTGTGTTTTTGACCCAATGACTTGCTGCGTTGCTCCTAAAAGGGGGGGGCCCCTTTGGTCTGTGCCCGGAAGGTGAATTGCTGGTTGGCTTGGGACAAGTCCCTTTGTCGTTGTGATTTGGGACAAGTGCACATTGCTGCTTTGGGTTTTGTGACTCTCGGACAGGGCACATTGCTGCATTTGTTGTGACTCTGGGGCAGGTGCCATTTGCTGCGTCTGTGACTCTCGGGAAACAGGTGCACATTGTGCGTCTGTGTATGTGATCAAGGACAAGTCCCTTGCTGCGTCTGGGGACTCGGGGTAAAGTGGCATTGCTGCGTCTGTGACTCTGGGGAGGTGACATTGCTCTCTGACTCTGGACAGGTGCAATTGCTGCTTTGACTTCGGGACAGGGTGCACTTTGCTGGTCTGTGACTCTAGGACATGTCACTTTGCGGTTTTTGGACTTCAGGACAAGTGCACATTGCTGCGTGGGGGGACTCAGGAAAGTGCACATTGCTGCGTCTGGGCTCTCGGACAAGTGCCATTGTGGTTGGACTCTCAGGACAGGTGCACTTTTGCTGGTCTGGGGACTTCGGAAAGGGCACATTGTGCGTCTGGGCTCCGGGCGGGTGAACTTTGGGGTCGGGGGCTCTCAGGACAGGTGCACATTGCTGGTCGGGACTTGGGGGTGACAGCCTCCTGGGGTAACTTTTGTGCGTTGGGCTCTCGGAAAAGGGGCACATTGGGTTTGGGGGTTTTCAGGACAGGGCCATTGTGCGTCTGGGGATCTCAGGGAAAGGTGAAATTGCTGCGTCTGGACTCTAGGAAAAGTGACTTTGCTCTTCTGTGACTCTCGCAAGTGACATTGCTGCTCTGTGTTGTGACTTTTGGGACAAGTGCCTTGCTGCGTCTGTGTATGTGACTCTCAGGAAAAGTCACTTTGCTGCTTTGGGGGATCCGGGGGTTCCCATTGCTGGTCTGGGGACTCTGGGAAAGGTTGCCATTGCTGGTCGGGTTGCTCTAGGAAAAGTGACTTTGCTGCGTCTGGACTTCGAAAAGTCCCAATTGTAAACGTTGTGACTCTTGGGAAAAGTGACATTGTGCGTTGGGGCTTCAGACGGGCAAAATTCTGCGTTTGAGGACTCTCGGACGGTGCAATTGTGGTCTGTGTTTTCTCTCGGCGGTGCAATTGCTGGCTGTGATTTCGGAAAATTGAATTGCTCCCGGGTCTGTGTATGTGACCTCGGGGAAAGTGCACATTGCTGCGTCTGTGATCTCGGGCAAGTGCACATTGCTGCGTCTGGATCTCGGAAAAGGCCTTTGCTGGTCTGGACTCTCGGGAAAAAGGCACTTTGCTGGTTGGGACTCCAGGAAAAGTGCACATTGCTGCTCTGATTTCAGGATAATTTGACATTGTGGTCGATTTCTCGGAAAGTGACATTGCTGCGGTTGTTATTCAGGATAAGGCACATTGCTGCTTGTGATGTGATCTAGGACGTGCAATTGCTGCGTCTGGGACTCTCGGGGACAGGGCACATTGCTGGTTTGGGATTCAGGACGGTGCCATTGCTGCGTCTGGGATTTGGGAAGGGCACATTGCTGCGCGGGGACTTCAGGACGGTGCACATTGCTGGTTGGGACTCTCAGGCAGGTGCACATTGCGCGTCGGGGCTCTCAGGCGGTGCACATTGCGCGTCTGGGGACTCTCGGGGACAGGTGACATTGCTGGTTGGGACTTCGGAAATGCACATTGCTGCGTTGTGATTGGAAAAGTGGTTTCATTGCTGCGTCTTTGACCCCAGGACAAGTGCACATTGCGCGTCTGTGCTTCGGGAAAAGGCCTTGCTGCGTCTGTGACTTCGGGAAAAAGGGCACTTTGCTGCGTCTGTGACTTCGGGGGCAAGTGACATTGTGCGTCTGTGACTTAGGACAAGTGACATTGCTGCGTCTGTGACTCTGGGAAAAGTGCACATTGGGGTTTTTGTGACTCTCGGACAAGGGCACATTGCTGGTTGTGACTTTTGGACAAGTGCCTTTTGCTGCGTCTGTTCTCAGGATAGTGCACATTGTGGTCTGATCTCAGGAAAGTGAAATTGCTGCGTCTGTGATTGGGACAAGTGCACATTGCTGGTCTGTGCTTAGGAAAATGCAATTTTGCTGCGTTCTGTGACTCTCAGGAAAGTGACATTGCTGCTCTGGGGCTTTGGACAGGTCCCAAATTTGCATTTTGTGTTGTGATCTAGGACGTGGCACTTTGTGGTCTGTGACTCTCAGGACAGGTGCACATTGCTGCGTCGTGATTAGGACAGGTGCACATTGCTTCCTGTGACTTGGGACAGGTGCACATTGCTGGTCTGTGACTCTCGGCAGTGCACTTTGCTGGTTGGGGCTCTCGGACATGAAATTTGTGCGCTGGGTACTCTCGGGAAGGTGCCATTGTGGTTTTTGGGGACTCTCAGGAAGGTCCCCATTTGGCGTCGGTTTACTCTAGGCAGGTGACATGCTGGTCGGGATCTTCGGGAAAAAGGCACATTGCTGCTCTTTGTTGACTCTCGGGACAAGTGCACATTGTGGTCTGTGACTCTCAGGACAGGTGCACTTTGCTGCGTCTGTTTGGACTCTAAAAAGGGTGCACTTTGCTGGTCTGTAAACTCTAGGAAAGGACATTGTTTTGCGTTGATTCTCAGGAAAGTGACATTGCTGGTTTTTTCGGGGAAAGGCCATTGCTGGTCTGTTCTCAGGAAAGTGCAATTGTGCTTTCTGTGTATGTGCTCTAGGAAAGGTGCCATTGTGCGTCTGGGACTCTCGGGACGGGTGCCATTGCGCGTCTGGGGACTCTCAGGACGGTGCAATTGCGGCGTCTGTGACATCACAGGCAGGTAGCAGCAAATTGCTATTGCATCTGTGACTCTCCAGGACAGGACACATTGCTAGCGTCTGTGTAACGTGACTCTCAGACACAAAGTGCACATTGCTGCGTCTCGTTTATGTGACCTCTCGAGACACGGGGAGTGCACATTCGCTGCATCTGTGTCTGTGACATCTCGGACTAGTGCACCATTGCGTGCGTCATGTTGTATGTGGACTCTCGGCACAAGTGCACATTGCGCTGCATTCAGGTAGTATAGTTGACCTCGCGGCCGATCAAGTGCACATTGGGCCTGCGTCTTGCGATGAGTACTGGCACCCTCTCAAGGACTACGGTGTGGCATATTGCTTAGCGTTCCTGGTGAGTTGGACTCCTCTAAGACAAGCGTGTGCACATGCTGCGTCTGTGACAATGCTCGACTGAGGACAGAAGGTTGCAACATTGCTGCGCCTGCGAGGACTTCTCAGGACAGGTGCACATTGCTTGCTGTTTGACTCTCAGGGACAGCGTGCACATTGCCTAGGCTGTCTGTGACGTCCAATCACGACAGTGACACCTATTGCTCGCTTCTGTGACTTCAGGACAGTGTGCATCATTGCTGCGACTCTGTGACTCTTCTAGTACAAGTGCATCGATTGCTGCATCTGTGTATGTGACTCTCAGGACATGGTGCACATTGCCTGCATCTGTGGTATGTGAACTCTCCAGGACAAGTCTGCACATTGCTCGGCAGGTCTGTGACTTGCTCAGCAACAAGGCACATCTGCTCTGGCGCGGTATCAAGTGTATATGACTCTCCTAGACAGGTGCACATTGCTGCGTCTGTGACTCTCAGGACAGTGCACATTGCTGTAGCGTCTGTGACTCAACAATGGCACAGGTGCACTATTGCTTCGGGCGTCTGTGACTCAGGACATGGCACATGCTCGCGTCTGTGACTCTCAGGACCAAGGTACATTAGCTGAGCACTCTGTGTCATGTAGACTCTCAGGATCAGTGCACATTTGCTGCATCCTGTCGTATGAGACGTCTCAGGACATAGTGCACATTTCTGCGTCTGTGACTCTCAGACAAGGTGCACATTGGCTGTCGTCTGTGTAATGTAGACTCTCAGGACAGGCTCTGGCACATTTTGCTTGCTTTCTGTGACTCACAGGACCAGTGCACATTGGCTGCATGTCCTGTGTATGTGACTCAACATGACAAAGTTGCACATTGCTGCATCTGTGTGTGTGACTCTCGGGGACAAGTGCACATTGCTGCGTCTGTGTATGTGACTCTCAGGACAAGTGCACATTGCTGCGTCTGTGTCTGTGACTCTCAGGAAAGGTGCACATTGCTGCGTCTGTGACTCTCGGGACAAGTGCACATTGCTGCGTCTGATTCTCAGGATAAGTGCACATTGCTGCGTCTGTGTATGTGACTCTCGGGGTCTGGGTGCAATTGCTGCGTCTGTGTATGTGACTCTGGGACAACGTGACACATTGCTGCGTCTGTGTATTGTGCTCTCAGGGACAGGGTGCACATTGTGCGTCTGTGATCTCAGGACAGGTTTGCACATTGCCTGCATCTGTGTCTGTTGGACTCTCAGGTCAGGTGCACATTGCTGAATCTGTTGTCTGTGACTCTCGGGAAGTGCACATTGCTGCATCTGTGTCGTGAATCAGGACAGTGCACTTTGCGTGCATTTGTGTTTGTGACTCTCAGGTGAGGTGCCATTGTCTGGTCTGACTCTCGGGACTAGTGCACATTGCTGCTCGTCTGTGACGCTGGGGACAAGTGCACATTGCTGCGTCTGTGGTACTCTCGTGACATAGTGCACATTGCTGGTTCTGTGACTCTCGGGACAGGTGCACATTTGCTGCGTCTTTGTATGTGACTCTCGGGACATGGCACATGGCTGCGTCTGTGTATGTGGACCTATCAGGACAGCGTGCACTGCTGCATCTTGTATGTGACTCTCCGGACAGGTGCACATTGCTGCGTCTGTGACTCTCTGGACAAGTGCACATTGCTGCGTCTGTGACTCTCAGGACAAGTGCACATTGCTGCGTCTGTGTATGTGACTCTCAGGACAGGTGCACATTGCTGCGACTGTGTATGTGACTCTCGGGCAAGTGCACATTGCTGCATCTGTGTCTGTGACTCTCAGGACAAGTGCACATTGCTGCATCTGTGTATGTGACTCTCTGGAGAGGTGCACATTGCTGCGTCTGTGACTCTCGGGACAAGTGCACATTGCTGCGTCTGTGACTCTCGGGACAGGTGCACATTGCTGCGTCTGTGACTCTCGGGACAGGTGCACATTGCTGCGTCTGTGTATGTGACTCTCGGGACAGGTGCACATTGCTGCGTCTGTGTATGTGACTCTCGGGACAGGTGCACATTGCTGCGTCTGTGTATGTGACTCTCGGGACAGGTGCACATTGCTGCGTCTGTGTATGTGACTCTCAGGACAGGTGCACATTGCTGCGTTCTGTGTTCTCTAGAGGACATAGTGCACATTGCTGCAGTTCTGGGTATGTGACTCCTTTTTCGGGTCAGGTTCACATTGCTGCGTCTGTGTATGTGACTTTCGGGGACAGGTGCACATTGCTTGTTGCGTCTGTGTTATGTGACTCCTGGGGACAGGTGCACTTTGCTGCTTCTGTTGTATGTGACTTCAGGTCAAGGGTGCACATTGATGCATCTGTGTGTGTGATCTCGGGACAAGTGCAACATTGCTGCATCTGTGTGTGTGTCCAGGGCTGTGGAGTCAGTAAGCCAAAGTTCCGATCCTCAATTTCCCCCTTAACCCGTCTCCGTATCCCTCATACATATAAGAACTTTAATTTATGCTTTTTTTCATCCCTTCTGATACAATAAAAAGCTATTTAGGTAGAATATAAAATATATTTATTGGTATACACTTTAGAAACACAAAACTTTATTAAATTTGCAAATTGGCAAAACGCTGGCAGTACAGTCGGAAAAAAACAGTTTTCAACAACACGTCCTGAATAACATTTGTGGATGTTCTATGATTTGTTCTGAGAAAAAGTATTGCCTCCTTCAGATCCTCTTTCATAGATGACCTCATATCTGATCGAATTATTTTAAGGCTAAGAGAAAAGCCTCTTACACTAACTAGGGTTGGTGGCAAAGCGGTGACCACATAGGCAACATCTCTAACAATCTCGGGGTATAAAAGGAATTGCCTCATGCACCAGTCAGTTTTGATGACGGTTGAACTCTTCTACTTCTTTGAGAGGCAATGTGATATAAATTTTGATTGATATTACAGTCAGTCTGTTTGCTGTGGGAGTGGGAATCTTTTTCCTGCGGCAACGCTTTGCCCTGCTCCTTGTTCTCATCATAATTTCTTTGTCAAAGTTAAAGAGTTGTCTCATTAATAGCTTTCAGCTCTGTCTGTGAATGGGAAGTTGAATTGAGGGGCGTGCTAGCTTCTCTGGCTCTTCCCCCACCTCCTCTTCCCCCCTCCCCTCGGACAGGCAGCTATCACTGTAAACTTCTATACAGCTGGGGGGGGCAGGGGGTATTGCTGCCAGAGTGTAACCCTGTGTGTGCCTGCTAGATGTGGTCTATGATTGCTAATAGCAGAACATTAGGGGCTGCAGTGTTCCTATACCCTGCTGCTTAGCTTACATATCTCCACATCTCAGCAACAACAAACAAAACCCTCTCTGAAATTAAACAGGGCTGGAAGCTGCACAAAGGGTGTTACTCAGGATGTGTCCCTAGTACTGGCACAGCATGAACTGTTCACAAGCCTACCTGATCTGTATAGTGATTATTATAGTTACAGTCCACAGGACATCATGATTATTGTATCACACAGGGTCACTGCTGTCACTCTATGATCAGTTCTAATCTCTGCTAAATCTGTGTAGAGAGCAGGAGGAAGCAGGCTCACACTGGGTTAATCAGCTGCAGGTAAACACTGATGAGGAGTCCTCCTCCCCCTCCCTCCACTACAGAGCATTCTGTGCGGGAGGGGCTCTCGCTCCGACCTGTCTTCAAAGGTGTTGAGTCATTCAGACTGACAGCCCAGTAAGATAAGGATCAACAGGTCGGCTGCTATAGAGATTTGAGAAGCTGATGCACTCCTATGAACAGGGCTAAGCTCAAAATCAGTAGGACATTTGTATTTGAACATCATATTGCAAGTCTTGTTTTTAAAGATCTTTTAAGTACAACCCAATCATTGTTGCGAGACACCCCCTTTATAACTCTTTCATCTGATGTGGCTGAAAAGATATGCTGAGCAGCATGGCAGAGACCCAATTTCCTTTTCTTTTTGGCAGTCCTTTGTAGCCCACTCATCCTAATTGCTACCCTCAGTCAGGAGCTTCTTGTACTTTAGTAATCTGTTGATCATCCAGAAATATTACGATGATTGGGTCCAACATATACAGCTGCCAAAAGAATTTCTTTCTAATAACGTGTCTCTCGCCTTTTCATTGAAGCGCAATGCCATCTGCGATTAGCCTCCTCTTTGGGATAGGCTAAAAAGCAAGTTGTCTTCACTCCTTTATGAAAGTTCCAGGAGTTAAACCTCAGCTTGTTAATGTTTTAGTCCTGTGATATGGGTGTTGAAAGCAGTTCTTTTAATTCAGCCACATGTGTCCATTGACTCTTCCACTTTATGTCTCCTGAGGGTTGGCCATGTCCACAGAAAGGGTTTCAGTCTCAACTAATCGTTCAATAATCAAATAAGTACTGCCCCACGAGTGGCTTGATACTAAATTGCCCCTTTCCACAAAGTCTCTTCAAGATAGAATCAATTTTAGGGGTTTCGGGCAGGCGCAATAGCCATTTGCCTCACCTTGCCAATCAGAGTTCCAGCACGTCCTCTTGCTGACTGTCTCCTTATCGCCAGCTGCAGTGTGTGCACTGCGCATGTGAAAATATGACAGAATTTGAAGACAGCTTCAGCAGATCTTTTTCTAGGAGCATCTTGGTGCTGTTGTTTCTGTAGGAAAATCTGTTTGTTCCTCAGTTACAACATTCGGACTGGGCCTTCCATCTTCCCACAATACTGAATCCAAAGTCTTCCTTCTAACTGTTGTTCACCTTCATTATTCTCTTCATCAGTTTAATTGTACGTGTCATATTTGATGCATTGTCTGTTACCATAGCAAGAATCTGTTCTTTTTTTTTTGAGTTTCATAATCTTGCAGACATTTTCCACTTAAGGCCTGGAGAAACTGGACTGGTGTGATGAGCTTTAGTGTCCTTTACTGCCAGCGTCTTGGTAACCAATTTTTTTGTTGTCACAACAAATCGAACATTTATAGCAAAATAGGTTCATCTGAAGTGTGCAGGCATCCATTTAATGATATATAAAGCGTCTCTTGAGAAATCTTTTTAAGATCTTCTTTTTGGTAAAGGCTTCTTCATTCCTAATTTTCTAATATTTCTCTTTGAGAAAACACAAAGTTTGCGGGACCATTTCTCCATTAAGAGCTGTAAAGCTGGTCGAGCAAATAATGATATGGTACTCCGTCCTTCACAACAAGCTGTATGAGCTGTCTTTTAAATCACATCTGCTGTCATTGATTTCTGTAATTTTGTCACTTACAAAATTATCTTATTACTGGAAGTTTGAGACACTCTTGCGTCCTCCTTTGCCTGGCGGGATGTTGCTGGGCACTGGTTTTTTTGGTGTCTCTCTGATCCTTCTCAGTCACAGATTTGAATATCGTGAAATATCTTCTGGGTGGAAGCGGTTTAAATGTCTTTTTAGTTTGGAAGCTCTTGCAGGAGAGTTTTTATCGCTTCCTTGATATGCATGATTTTGACATCACAGCAATTTGTTTTCATCTGGGTCACTTATCTTACACTGACACACAAATATTTTTTTCTTACCGTCAGTGTGAAATGCTCAAAGACAGCTGACTTCATAGGAAGCTTTCTGAGACTTTTTTATAATAATATTAAATTCGTCCTCAAAATAATTTTGTCCTATGGAAAAAAAAAAATTAGGTATTATATTGTAATCTCGAAAGAATAGACGAGTATAACTTTGGGTAGAAATAAAACGAAAACTTTGCTTAAATCATAGTTAGTGGGAATAATATATGTCATGACAAAAAGTTTGTTAATATGTGTTTTATTAGATATCTTTTATTAATGAATAAATTTCAGTATTCAGGCTTTTCTCTGGATTACTGGGCTTGCCTGATGTATGAATAACCGGGTTTTGGTCTAATACTTTTTTGAGCTCTGCTTTAATTTCTCCACAGCACTATATAAAAAGGGGAGCTCTGATTGGTTGCTTATGGGCAACAAAAACTTCTACAACCTAGGACATAGTGTTTCATACATCATGGCCCTGGGTGTTTTACTATTCATACTGCTTCACAGTCTACAAAAGTGAAACTAATAGCGTGCTTTGCAAACAGCTTTTACACTACAGTACTCTCAACATGTGTGTTTCTGTATTTCTAAATATGAGATGTTAGAAAACGTTTCCCCCCTTTATAATTCTATGTTATAGCATTTATAAGCCATCTGAGCAGCTAATCTCTCCAAACAAAGAGCTCAGAGAGGAGAAGCAGGAAAAACACATGAAGCACTTACAGAGAGAAAAATATGGACAAATTGATTTATGCACAGTTTATATGAAAGTTTAGATTTGCTTAAGAAGTACTTGCCTTAAAGGTGTTTTCTCTGCCCGATGATTCACTGGCATGACAAGCAGTCACTCTGTCTCTCCAGGCTGTGGGGTGGGTCTCCAGCAAGTGATTAGCATTTTTTACTTCATGCCCTTTCTTCCGAGCAGATGCAGGAAATTGTGTTCTCCAACACAATTACAGATTATAAGTCAAGCTTTTCCAGTCCTCACAGTTCACAACACTTGTTATTTCTTCGCTTATGCAGATAATGGTTGCTAAATAAAAAATAAACCCCCCACCCTGGTAGTTTCACTCAGAACTCAGTCCCATCCACTTCCGTGGGGGTGAGGTTATACTCCTCTCAGCTAATCATGATAACAGTGCTTTCTGCGTATGCAGGTTACATAGAAACCTGGTGTGCAGTGAGAGACCTGGCTGAATTCTATTGTCATGGCTGATGTAAAATCTACTGACAAAAATATTTACTAATGTTGTCTATAACAGTCCCTTTATGTAGTAAGCAAAATTCTTGTTATTCTGTGTTCTCAAGCAGATCCGTGATGAGTGCAAGCCATTCCTTCCCTGTGCTTTTTCCTCTGATCTGTAGCAGATGCTTCACAAAACTGAGCATGTACTTAAAGTGCAGCACAATTTTCATTTCCATATTAAGAGCCTAGATGCTTTTATAAGGAATAGAGCCGACCATTACAGGCATTTCATTATTTTCTCAAATTCTTATGATAAATATATTCGGCACATACTGCAATATGAACTAATGACCATATTTATTAAATATTTTGGGAGTCAGAGTCGGTCTATTTTATTCCGACTCCACCAAAAGTGGGGCTCCGGACTCCACGATCCTCCGACTCCACAGCCCTGTTAAGTTTGTAGGTGGGGGACTCTTCAGGACAAGGCACATTGACTGCGTCTAGTGACTGTCAGGACAATTGCAATTGCTGCATCTGTGTATGTGACTTCAGGACAAGTGCACATTGCGTAGCGTCTGGTGTATGTGACTCTCTGGATCAATGTGCACATTGCTGCGTCTGTGACTCTCAGGACAAGTGAACATTGCTGCGTCTGGACTCCTCAGGACAAGTGCACATTGCTGCTTGCGTCTGTGACTCTAGGTTCAAGTGCACATTGCTGCGTCTGTTGACTCTCTGGACAGTGCACATTGGATGAGTCTGTGACTCTCGGGACAAGTGCACATTGATGCGTCTGAGACTCTCGGGACAAGTGACTTTTGCTGCGGCCTGTGACTCTCGGACAAGTGACATTGCTGAGTCTGTGACTCTTCAGGGACAAGTGCACATTGCTGCGTCTGTTGCGACTCTAGGACAAGTGCACATTGTGCGTCTGTGATCTCTGACAAGTGCACTTTGCTTGCAGTCTGTGACTATCAGGACAAGTGCACATTGACTGCGTCTGGACTCTCAGGACATGTGCAAAGTGCTGCGTATGTGACTCTCAGGACAAGTGCACATTGCTGCGTATGTGACTCTCAGGGACAAGTTGCACAGTGCGGCGTACTGGACTCTCAGGACAAGTGCACATTGCTGCGTCTGTGACTCTTAGGACAGGTGCACATTGCTGCGTCTCTGTGTGTGACTCTCAGGACCAGTGCACCTGGCTGCGTCTGTGACTCTCAGGACAAGTGCACATTGCTGCGTCTGTGACTCTCAGGACAAGTGCACATTGCTGCGTCTGTGACTCTCAGGACAAGTGCACATTGCTGCGTCTGTGACTCTCAGAGACAATGTGCACATTGCTGGTCTGTGACTGTCTCAGGGTCAAATGCACATTGCTGCGTCTGTGACTTCTGGGTATAAAAGTGCACATTGCCTGGTCTGTGACTTCAGGACAAGTGCACAATGCTGGGGCCGTCTAGGTGACTTCAGGACTAAGTGCACATTGCTGCGTCTGAGACTTCAGGACAAGGGCACATTGCTGCGTCTGTGACTCTCTGGGACAAGGTGCACATGGGCTGCGTCTGTGACTATCAGGACAGGTGCACATTGCTGCGTCTGTGACTCTCAGGACAGGTGCACATTGCTGCGTCTGTGACTCTCGGGACAAGTGCACATTGCTGCGTCTGTGACTCTCGGGACAGGTGCACATTGCTGCGTCTGTGACTCCCAGGACAAGTGCACATTGCTGCGTCTGTGACTCTCAGGACAAGTGCACATTGCTGCGTCTGTGACTCTCAGGACAAGTGCACATTGCTGCGTATGTGACTCTCAGGACAAGTGCACATTGCGGCGTCTGTTACTCTCAGGACAAGTGCACATTGCTGCGTCTGTGACTCTCAGGACAAGTGCACATTGCTGCGTCTGTGACTCTCAGGACAAGTGCACATTGCTGCGTCTGTGACTCTCAGGACAAGTGCACATTTGCTGCGTCTGTGACTCTCAGGACAGGTGCACATTGCTGCGTCTTTTGTGGACTCTCAGGAATCATGGCGTAGTGCTACATTGTGCGTCTGGGATCTCTCAGACAGTGCACATTGCTGCGTCTGTGTATGTGACTCTCAGGACAAGTGCACATTGCTGCGTCTGTGTATGTGACTCTCAGGACAAGTGCACATTGCTGCGTCTGTGAATCTCCAGGACAAGGTGCACATTGCTGCGTCTGGACTCTCAGGGACATAGGTGCACATTGCTTGCGTCGTGTCATCTAGGACAAGTGGCACATTGCTGCGTCTGTGACTCAGGACAGGTGCACATTGCTGCGTCTGTGATCTCAGGACAATGTGGCACATTGCTGCGTCTGTGAACTCTCAGGACAAGTGAGCACATTGCTGGTCTGTGACTCTTCTGGGACAACGTGCACATTGCTGAGTCTGTGGACTTCAGTGACAAAGTGCACATTGCTGCGTCTGTGACTCTCAGGACAGTTGCACATTGCTGCGTCTGTGGACTCTCCAGGAAAGTTGCACATTGCTGCGTCTGTGACTCCTCAGGACAAGTGCACATTGCTGCGTCTGCGTCTGTGACTCTCAGGACAAGGTGCACATTGCTGCGTCTGTGACTATATGTACAAGTGCACATTGCTGCGTCTGTGACTCTCAGGACAAGTGCACATTGCTGCGTCTGTGACTCTCAGGACAAGTGCACATTGCTGCGTCTGTGACTCTCAGGACAAGTGCACATTGCTGCGACTGTGAAACTCAGGACAAGTGCACAGTGCTGCGTCTGTGACTCTCGGGACAAGTGCACATTGCTGCGTCTGTGACTCTCGGACAAAGTGCACATTGCTGCGTTTCTGTGACTCTCGGGGACATGTGCACATAGCTGCAGTCTGTGATCGCGGGACAAGTGCACATTGCTGCGTCTGTGACTCTCGGGACAAGTGCACATTTGCTGGTCTGTGGCTCTCGGGGACAAGTGCACATTACTGTGTCTGTGTCCTATCGGGACAAGTGCACATTGCTGCGTCTGTGACTCTCGGGACAAGTGCACATTGCTTCGTCTGTGGACTCTCGCGCAAGAGACATTGCTGTGTATGTGACTCTCGGAGACAAGTGCACTTACTGTGTATGTGGGACTCTCGGGTACAAGTGCCATTGCTGCTGTCTGACTCACGGACAAGGCACATTGCTGACGTCTGTGTCTGGACTCTCAGCGACAAGTGCACATTGACTGCGTTCTGACTCTCGGGGGACAAGTGCACTTGCTGCTAGGTCTGACTCTCGGGACAAGTGCTCTTGCTTGCGTCTGTGCTCTCGGGACAAGTGCCATTGCTGCGTCTTTGTTCTCAGGACAGGTGCACATTGCTGCATCTGTGTATGTGGACTGCAGGACTAGTGGCACATTGCTGCGTCTGTGACTCTCAGGACATGTGCACATTGCTGCGTCTGACTCTCGGGACAGGTGCACATTGCTGCGTCTGTGACTCTCAGGACAGGTGTGCACCTTGCTGCGTCTGACTCTCGGACAGGTGCACATGCTAGCGTTGTGACTCTAGGACAAGTGCACATTGCTGCGTCTGTGTATGTGACTCTCAGGACACGTGCACATTGCTGCGTCTGTGACTCTCAGGACACGTGCAGTAAAATTAATTGTGAGACTGTCTTTGTTACCCATAGCAACCAATATGAGCTCAGCTTTAATTGTTTTAAGCTGCTCTGGCAAAATCTAAAAGCTGGGCCCCCCCCCCCCCCCCCCCCCCGGCGCCGCAGGGTACGCGTTGTTTAGCGCGGAGCTCCCGAAACACATGATGTAAAAAACTGAGGCGCATACTGTCCAGTCAGTGGTTCAGGTTTCATTTCCACTCCTGATCTGGGACAGTTGGCTTAGCTAAGGAAATAATTTTGTAATAGTTACAAAACAAAAACATGAACAAATAAAATAATTGTAGTTTATGAGGGGGGAGGGGTTCCAGACAAAAAACCATTATTAAAAATTGTGTGTGAAGGAAGCACAATACTAACAGCCTATTTTTTGGATAGGGCATCAATATCACATCGAGTTGGTTGGACTCTGAACCTTTAGTGGCTTGTCCCCACCGGGTATTTGTCGGTTTTTCAGACGGTTTGCGGGTTTTTACAAAAACCTTCTGGAAAATCCGACTAAGCAACGCTCCCCCATAGAACTTCAATAGAAAATCTGTGCTAGCAGTCCCCAATGCACGGATTTCTGCCAGTCGTTTTTTTTACTCCGCCGAAAAAACTTAGAACATGTTCATTTTTCTAGCCAGTTTTCAGGCAGAACTTGAACCATGTGGGTGCGATTGGGGTGAGGGTTTTGAAATCCGCAAACCACGGAGGAAAAAAACACGTTCACCCTGTGGGCCAATAAGTCCAAATACCCGTAAGCATATCTGACCAGTATTTTGGTCTTTGCTGTGTAAACGCAGCTTAATAATGTGCTGGATAGTGGGCTATAATGAGAATACTGCCTCTTCATTGTTTACCTTGTACAGAGCTTTATAGGCTGTGTCTAACAGCACTGCTTTCTGCGTCGGATTTTCAGAGTGGATTCAGTATTAGAATCTTGTGGAAATTCCGACTATAACCATTGCTCTTAGTCCGCAATAGCATATCCAAGCTGTATTTGTCTACACCAGTACGGGGATTTTTCTATTGTCAGATTTCTACCGCCAGCCTCTGCCAGGAATATAGAAACATGTTCTATCTGCTGGTGGATCCAGTAACTTATGTTACTGTGCCGGCTGAAATCTGGTACATCTAAGATGTTAATATGTTAAAATACTGTAGATTTTGCTATGTAGTATAGCCTAATAGTGATTGTGTCCAGTTCAGTGACGGAGCTGCAGTACCAGGCACAGTTGCTACCTAACATACAGTGAAGAGACCACAGCAGGGACCATGTAGTGGCCCCTTCGGTCAGCTGATCGGTGAGGATGCCAGGAGTTGGACCCCACCAAGTGATGGCCTAACCCCTCTTGTGCTGGTCTCTGCTCACTGCTGTTGCTCCTCATTGCTTTGGATCTAGAACAGTTCTCCATATGAAGCAGGCCATGTCTACGCTTTTGCATTCGGACTAGATTTATATTGTCCATGGCCACAGCTGTTGTATCTCTGTGTTTGGCAATTGCTTCCGCTTTTGTATGTGATTATAAAAAGGGAAGGTGTATTTTTTTTTTAAGAGTCGGAGTTCAGCTGTCGAGTGGTTTGGGCAGGGCTGGTGTGCCGTCGGGTTTACTATATGTGAAGCACTTAAGACATGGCTCTTAGCCCAGTTAGTTAGAGGACGTTTTGCAGGGAACAAATGTTTCATTGTATCATACATTTCTTAAAATTCCTTCATGTCTAGTCTTAAAGGACCATTCCAGTTTTTCTTTCCTTTAGTTTATTCAGTATTGATTCTAGGTACACAGTAGCGCCAGTAATTTTGCTTATCCGCTGCTGAGTACAGGATTGCTCACTGCTGCCACTGGATTGTGTGACCTGCACTGAAACACTTAGGGCACATCCCCACGGCACCGAGCAAATACCGGTATTTGCTCTGTTTTTGTGGCCGTGCACACGGCCGCAGGGGTACGTCTTTTGTCCGCTGTTTGCTGAGAAAAGCCCTTCCCCTTCACATTGACATGTTCATATTCTGCCCGAAAACCCGGCGGAAGAATGAACATGTTCAATGTTTATCGGACCGTCGGCGGTCTAAAAAAAAAGTCCGCCATAAAGTCCGTGTAGGGTGGACCGCTGCATGAATTTTCTATAGAGGTCCGTGATAAAGTTTGACAGCCGGTTTTCAAAACCAAAAACCAGCTGAAAAACCAGCCGTGGGGACCAGCCCTTAAAATTGACGTGAGAAGCTTGCAAATGAAATAATAAACATTTTCACCATTCATTATTATTAAAAATTCTGGCCCGTTTTTGTCTTAGATGCTCCTTTAGTGATCCATTGTTTACAGCTCGTCTCCAGGGGATACGACCTGGGCTGAGAGCTCCTCAGGCCTGGCTGCACATGCTCAGACATCACCTCTCCTCTCAGGCAGCTAATGAGTGTTCAAACCCCAGGAGCTTTCATTCTACTCCTGTCCTCTGTGCTCCTTAGTAATAAGTCAAACAATGCAAATAAATAAAAAAGAAACCTCAATCAGGTCTGTGCACTGATAAAGAGAAAACACAAACACCAAAGCTTTGGTTCTGAGGGATTCGAACTAAGGAACCCTTGTGCTGGAAGGCAAAAACTTTAACTTTCAGCTACCTCAGTATCCTTTACAAAACAGACCTTTCTTTGACTACAAAGAGGAAAGGCTTGGAGATGTCCATCCTGATTGGTCACATGATAAGCAATTCAAACATCAATCACACAGCCCCCTTCTGAGCGCACAGGAGCTGAAGCGCTGGATGCCGGCGGTCTGAAAGAGATTGGCAAAACCCTTTAACATGGTTGTGTGACCCCGACGTGAATTTCTATAGGAGGTAGAAAGTCCCACCTCTGGAAGGTATAGAGAGGCAGGGCTTCCTGGCAAAAACACAGTGTTTGATTATTTTTTTTTGTCTATTTTTTTTTTTAAAGCTAATCAATGTGTGGTCATAACAGAGCCTGCACAGCCAGAGTCCTGTATTCCGCTGCAGGTAAGCAAAGTTACTGGGAACTACTGTGTACTAAAGCAAACTACGGAACATAAGGAAAAAAAAAACCTGGAGTGGTCACTGTATAGCTGTGTTATTGGCGTAAAAAGGCATACTATAGTATATGTAACCAGTGCTATTTCCCCTAATCTGGCAAGGCCCACATAGGTGTAGTTTGTTACTGATATTTGCTAGAAAAAAAAATAAAAAATCCAATGTGTTTTACAAACCTGTGTAGAAACTTGGTGTTGGATTACAAGCATGGCTGTATACTTTTTTTTGAATCAATAATTTTCTGTAAGAGTAAAAGAGTACTTGTAACTTTTTTTTTTATATACATTTTTTTTTTCAAACGGGCAATGATATGTTGGAAAACCCCTTAAAAGTATATCACCTGCCAGATTAATGCCACGTTAAAGGTGTTTTGCCAGGAAGTGCTTAATGCTAAGAAGCAAATGTAAACACGCTGAGCTGAGAGAGAGAAGAGAGGAGAGGACTGCCAGGGACAACTAGCATGCTAAGGGATCGTGTGCAATGTTCACTAAATATCTAACTACAAACTAAGTGGATTCTGTATACAAAAGACAACACCTTTTCTCCACAGCCTCTTGAAAGTCCTTCATGTCCCTTTCCTCAGATAAAGCAGGGAGCTTCTCACGATGATCACATACAACAAGTGGATTCTGTATACAAAAGACAACACCTTTTCCTCCACAGCCTCTTGATACGTCCTTTCATGTTCCCTGTCATCAGATAAAAGGCAGGGACTTACTCAGATAATCACACTACAACTAGGTGGATTCTGTATAAAAAGACAACACCTTTTCTCCACAGCCTCTTGAAAGCTCCTTCATGTTCTCCTTGTTCATCAGATAAAGCAGGTATTACTAGTAATCACACTACAACTAGTGGGATTCTGTATACATAAAGACAAACATATTCTACCCGGTGCTTGAAAGCTTCTTCAGCTCCCTCTCATCAGATAAGAAGCGTTCTCTGCGCCAAGCCCGGCCTAGCAGCTCTTGTCAGGTTCCGCCTATCTAATAGAAGCTTTTAAGTCATAACTTAAGGGCAGGTAAGGAGCCTGTAGCGCTCTCAGGCTGCAATTTTAGTAAACAATAACGATCTTTAGACAAGTATTAATACCCATTTTGGAGGGATCCCACGTCAACATTCATTGTGGCAAAAAACCCTTTTAAAGAAAAAACAGTGAACCATGTAATAAAAACAAAAAAAAAAACAACATTACTCAACTCTTGGCAGTGTCTCAGTCTCTCGTGATTTTTGTCGGGCAATCAGTGTGTGACTGCTGCAGCCATCATTGGCTTCAGCAAAGCGAACAGTAGATGACTCGGTGACAGGTGAAGTGGTTCATGTGAGTTGCAGCAGTCGTACCTTTAAACAGGACAGCACGGAAGACTGCCAACATCATGGTGCTGGCATGGGGGTTGACTAGACAGCTGAATGGATTCACCCGGGAATGGCACCTAACCACTTAAAACCATGATTGTTGCAGCCAGCAATGCACTGACTCATGAACAGGAACTCATAGAGGCTGGGCGGACACCACCAACAGCATTGATGCAGGAATGGTGGGACCATAAAGGTGAATATGGTATCCTATTTTTGTGTGTGTTTTTTTTATAAACATAATATTTTCTTACATTTTTACAATAGCAAAAACATAATAACTGTCAATAGATGAGATACTGTTTGATACACAACGACACAATATAAGGGGCAGCATTAGTACAAATAAGAGCACTAAGCAATGACAAGTAGCCCTATTGAAATACTTTGGCTCTCCTAATAATAAGGATGAAGCAACAAGACGGCTCCAATCTTCACTAAAGAAAAAAATACAAAAGATAATTAGCAAAAACGTACACAAAAAAGAAAAACAAAACACAGAAACAGTCGTACCCATATGCACGATAGGTAGAAGGGACACAAATCAATACACCCTAAAAGTGAAGAAAATAAAGGATACGGTGCTGATACAAATGCTGCGAGATCTCTCGTCACAGGCCCCCGCCCCATAGCCCCCGAGGGAGGAAACTAGATAGTGCGGGGTCTCCAACCCCCGGTTCTGCGGACCGGCACGGGCCTTAGCGCGTCCCTGGCCCCCCCCCCCCCCAGGTCCGCACGGCGACGGCTACACCAGATGCGCCGGCCGCCCGCTGTCTTTAGTCTGGGCGGTCGGCATCTTCTCTGCGCGGCGCATAATCGCCGCGCTGACCTAGCAGCTGCGCTCAGCGTGCCCTCGGCTGCATTACCGGGAAAGCAAGGAGCGGTGCATTACCGGGATGCTTTCCTATTGCTGTAGATGCGGCGCTCACTTCGAGGCCGTTCATATCTACAGCGATGAGCGGCGGGGAGTGTAGATGAGCAGGACGTCACCACCCCCGTGCCGCTGCGCTGCTCTCGGTGCTGGCGAGGAGGAGCTCGGCCGGAGGATAGTGGAAAAGGTGAGTGACTGCTTATTACTTTTTTTTTTTTTTTTTTGTAAATGTCCTGGCTGCTACTGGGGCAGCCTATTGAGATATTACTATGGAGGGCAGCTATATATATCATTACTATGGGGGCAGCTATTTATCACTACTACGGGGGAAGCTATATATAATTATTCTGGGGGCAGCTATATATCATTTTTACTTCCTGGGGGCAGCTATATATCATTACTTCCTGGGGGCAGCTATATATCATTACTTCCTGGGGGCAGCTATATATCATTACTTCCTGGGGGCAGCTATAGTATCATTACATACCTGGGGGCAGCTAATATATCATTACTTTCCTGGGGGCAGCTATTATCATTACTTCCTGGGGCAGCTATATCAGCTATATTCTTACTTCCTGGGGGCAGCTAGATATCACTACTATGGTGGGCAAGCGCTTTTATATCAATCACTACTACTGGGGGCAGGGGCTATGTTTCACTACTTATGTGGGGCAGCTATGTATCAATACTGACTGGGGGGCAGCTATTGTATCATTTACTACTGGGGGCAGCTATGTATCATTTACTACAAGGGGGCAGCTTATATCACTACTACTGGGGGCTGCTAATATATCACTACTACTGGGGGCAAGCTATATATCAATACTACTGGGGGCAGCTTAATATCACTACTATGGGGGCAGCTATGTATCATTACTACTGGGGGCAGTCTGTATCATATTATGGGCGGAGCTAGATGTATCACTTCTACTGGGGGCAGCTATGTATCCACTTCTACTGGGGGAGCTATGTTATCACTTTACTGGGGGGCAGCTATGTCTCACTTCTATGGGGGCAGCATGTATCATACTATTGGGGGCAGCTTTGTATACTATATGGGGGCAGCTCTGTATCACTACTACTGGGGGCCGCTAAGTTATCATACTATTGGGGGAGCTATTGAATCAACTATCATACTGGGGTAGGGCCCCCCCCCCCCCCCCCCCCCCCCCCCCCCGCCCCCCCCCCCCCCCCCCCCGCCCCCCCCCCCCCCCCTCCCTCCCGCCCCCCGCTATCATCACTACTACTGGGGGCAGCTATCTATCACTACTACTGGGGGGCAGCTATCACTACTACTGGGGGCAGCTATATATCACTACTACTGGAGGCAGCTATGTAACACTACTAGAGGCAGCTATGTATCACTTTCTACCTGGGGGCAGCTATGTATCACTACTACTGGGGGCAGCTTTGTATCACTACTATTGGGGGCAGCTATGTATCACTACTATTGGGGGCAGCTATGTATCACTACTATTGGGGGCAGCTATGTATCACTATCACTACTGGGGGCAGCTAAGTATCAATATCACTACTGGGGGCAGCTATGTATCGCTCTGGGGGAGCTAGGTATCATTATACTGGGGTGCAGCTATGTATCACTATCACTCCTGGGGGTAGCTATGTATCACTACTGGGGTGCTATTGTATCATACTGGAGGGGCAGCTATGTATTTACTATTATGGAGGCAGCTATGTTTCACTACTACGGGGGGCAGCTATGTTATCACTACTACCTGGGGGCAGCTATGTATCACTACTCACTGGGGGCAGCTATGTATCACTACTATGGGGGCAGCTATGTATCACTACTGGGGCAGCTATGTTCACACTAACTCGGGGCAGCTATGTTCAACTACTACTGGGGCAGCCCTAGTTTTTTTTCTATTATCCAATGTTACACCCCCCCATAATCGTACTCTTTTGTTACCTCTTTTACTACAGTTATTTTTTTACTACTTTCAATACTTTCATATATACGTTATTTCGAGTTTTGCATTTCTCCATAATATATCCTTTCTGTGTTAATCTGAAATTAGCTACTCTAAAATTTATCTTCTTTTCTTAATTGTATCCAAATACGCTGGGGCAGCCTATGTTCACTACTACTGGGGCAGCTATGTATCTATCACTACTGGGGGCAGCTATGTATCACTTATCACTATTGGGGGGCTATATTTAATTTATTCCAGGGGGCATATATCTTATAATGACAGAGTTGATTACATATGTATATTATTACATGTATAAATGCTGACCCACAGAGCTGCTCAATTATTACTGTAGATGATTATCCACTCTGTGGGTCAGCATTAAGATAATAGTGACCACAGAGCTGACAATCGTCTCCAGTTATATAATACTGGTTACCCCCTACTATCCCCTAAATGACACAGTATTACATTTCTTGGGGGTTTTTTTTGGTTTTATTCTAAACATCAAACCCCGCCCCTAATAGCCATTCCCCACATACCCCCCCCCCCCCCTTCTCCACCCTGGGCCGTAGAAAAATTGTCGTGCATCAAACCGGTCCCTGGTAGAAAAAAGGTTGGGGACCGCTGAGATAGAGGACAAATTCACCCCCAACTCTGGCGTACAGTTACCAAGGGAATATCCAGAGCATGGTGTCAGGATATGGCTGAGGTAAAGCTCCCAGGTTATGGGATACGGACATCCAAAGCCCCCAGAATACCTGCTAGTCGAGAGGAGAGATACCAGGAGGTGTAAACAAAAGGTTGCATGATCTCCTTTATCTCCTGGTGGTTGTAATGGCGCATCCCCACAGCAATCGACAAATACCGGTCGGTTTATCCGTGCACACGGCCGCGGGGGGGGGACGGCTTTTCTCCGCGATGACCGGAGAAAAGTCCTCCCACTTCCCATTGACATGCACATATTCCGCCCGAAAACCGGACGGAAGATTGTGCTTGTTGAGTGTTTTTCGGGCGGCCCACGGGCGGAAAAACCGCTGGGTGGAAAACCTGTGCAGTGGGGACTGCTGCAGGGTTTTCCATAGGAGCCCGTTCTGCTAATTTTCGCCCTGTTTTTCAGGCGGTCTGCAAAACCGCAAACCGGCTGAAAAACAGGCCGCAAACCCGTGCCGTGGGGACATGCCCTAAAAGTTAACTATGAGGCATTGGGCTCCTTTAGTCCTGATAATGTTGATTCTGTCCATTTCAAGATGATGATTGACAGTGTGTGTTTTATTATACAGCTTAAACCTATCTTTTTGTTTTTAGGTTTGGAAACACCTTTATGTGATTTTTTCATTCTATGATGCAAAACAAATGACCATTCATTTTTCTTCTGTGTTTCACACAGGTATTATGCTGTTCTTTATCCAATGGTCTATCCTATGAAGATAACCGGAAACCGGGCAGTATTGGCTATAGCGTATGTTTGGCTGCATTCCCTCATTGGATGCCTTCCACCTCTCTTTGGCTGGTCATCGCTGGAATTTGATCACTTTAAATGGATGTGTGTAGCTGCATGGCACAAGGAAGCTGGGTACACCGCCTTTTGGCAGATATGGTGTGCTTTGCTGCCCTTCATCACGATGATGATTTGCTATGGGTTTATCTTTCGAGTAGCTCGCATAAAAGCTCGAAAGATCCACAGTGGATCTGTTATAATTGTACAGGATGCCTCCCAAAAGAATGGGAGAAAGAATTCCAGTACTTCTACCTCTTCTTCGGGAAGTAGGAGGAATGGATTTTCCAGCGTTGTCTATTCTGCTAACCAGTGCAAAGCCTTCATAACAATACTTGTTGTTATTGGGGCTTTTGTGCTAACCTGGGGGCCTTACATGATTGTTATAAGCACTGAGGCCTTATGGGGGAAGAACAGTGTTTCTCCTGTGGTAGAGACTATGGCTACGTGGCTTTCCTTCACAAGTGCAATTTGCCATCCTCTTATATCTGGACTTTGGAACAAAACTGTGCGCAAGGAGCTTCTCGGCATGTGTTTTGGCAACCGGTACAGAGACCCATTCCACCAGCAGCACAGAACGTCACGAATGTTCAGCATCTCCAATAGGATTACAGGTAATATAAACCATAAATAAGAGTACTGCTCGTAGTATTTTATTTGAGACGTCTGCAACAGTCAGGTTGGAAAATCTAATGTTTTTACTTTATTTCCTAGATCTTGGATTATCCCCACATCTGACTGCTCTGATAGCAAGTGGGAAGGATTCAGATCACCAAAGCACGACTACAAACACTGGTTTCAGCTACTCAATGATTCAGGTAACTTATTTGAGTACAGTCTTAAAGGCAAGGCGTGTTCCCGTCTCTGAAACTTATGGCATATTGGTAGGCTATGCCATAAATTTCTGATAGGTGCGGGTTCCAACTCTGGGACTTACTATCGTGAGAACAGATCCTGAACACTTCCATTGAGAATAGTGTGTAGGTTGCATTGACACACTACTTTCAGTGCTTTTTTTTGGGGTGTTCTGATTACAGCCACGCAAATGTTCTCCTCATTCTTTCGGGGGTATGTTCTCATGATAGGTGCGCCTGTTCGACATTTATGGTGTATCATTGATATGCCATAAATGTCTGAGATGGAAATGCTTCTTTAACTTGCATTAAATGGGATTAATATGGTGCTTTACTAGAAGTTCCACTTTTAACCCCTTAAGCCGAACGCCTGAAAAGTAGTTAATGACCAGAACATTTTTTTAGTTTTTGCATTCTTGCGTTTCAACAGCTGTAACTTTTTTTATTTTTTCAATATTATAGTTGTATGAGGCCTAGTTTTATTCGAGACAAGTTGTACTTTATGGGGGAATAGTTTAAGTTCACTTATAAATAATTGCAGAATTTGTTTTCAATTCTTTTTTTTCTTTTTTTTTTCTTTTGTTCTACACCACTCACATTTCACACTTAATAACTTGTTAGATTAATTCTAAAGTTTATTACGGTTGTTTGGATACCTAATATGTGTAGGTTTTTTTTGTGTTTGTAATTGTATGCACAATTTTTTTTAATTCAATTTTTATTTTTTACACAGTTTTTTACTTTTTTTTTTTTTTATCCCATGAAGGGAGAACTGTTACTTTTGTTACATTGTAATCTGTGTCAGTCTGACACAGGCAGTGATCAGGACAGAACACAGTCTGCCCTGATCGCTGGCTTGTTACACAGACAGCCCTGGGGATCCTCCAGGTCCCACGGGCTGACTGTGCATCCGTTCCCTGGGCTCTGTCAGGTCACCAGGTGTCCCGATCACCCGACAGAGCAGGGAAACCCTTCGATTGCACTGCAGTGACGATCCGTGGCAATCAAAGGGTTAAAGCACCGGGTGCTGAGGTGTCCCCCGCTCCCCAGTGCTTTCAGGAGCTGTGCTGGGAACAGATCTATGTAGTTCAGCCCCGTTACCAGCGCTGCTGCGGAGCCCAGAACCGCAAACTCCTATGTATTCAGCGATGCCAAAAGACGTTGCTGCAGACGAACGACCCGCACCAGCCGACGTCAATAGACAGTGGGTGGTCGTTAAGTGGTGAAAGTACATTTTCACTCCGAATAGGTCTGAGCTATCTGGCCAAAGTGTAAAATCTTTTTTTTTTTTTTTGCTATTTATTTTTTTATTCCCACCTGTTGAACAATACAGTCCTTTCTTACTGTATACTGACTTTACCTGGGCATATTTTTGTCTCCTAGATTGAAAAAGTTAGATTTCAAATAACAACTTTAGTGACAAAAACAGAAAAAAATGTAGCAACCTTGTACGAACCAGGCCTGTTTTGTCTCTTGGTCAAACTTATTTTTATTTTTCTCTTCACAAAGGGGTATGATGACTTGTTTTTAGTTAAAAGGGTTGTGTCACCACGCTGTTTCAGAGCCACAAGCAGTTTTACATTTATGCATCCTGTTTTTTTCTGGTCAGGTTGTGGTTGGTTCTATAGGAGTGATTAGCACAGGGGTTGCAACGTTTGGCTCTCCAGCTGTTGGGAACTTTCCCACATGCCTATGATTAGATTATAAAAATGCATGATGGATTTATATTTTCCCCAAAGCGGAGGTTGCATTTCAGACCCCGGGTTTTAAGCATTTGCCTGTATTCAAAAGCTTTTTATGCATGACAGGAGCAGGAGATCTTAGCTAAACTCTAGAGAGCTTTAGAACTCAAAGTAAACAATTAATTAGAAATAATTAGCGGTTAGAGATAACACTGTGTTCTCAAACAGCCAGCAGTCCAACCTATGGTGATATCACTCCCTGCTCTCAGATGCCAATCAGTGTGCACTCAGAGCAGATAAAATCTCTTATCTCCTGAGTAAAGCTGAATTTAAAAAAAAATGTGTGTGTGGGTTTTTTTGTTTTTTTTTTTAAACCACTGTTTCATAGTTTGTAAGGCTAAAAAAAGACAAGTCGTCCATCTAGTTCACCCGTTGTGTAGGTGTTGTCCAGAGGAAGGAAAAAACCCCCAATAGGTAGAAGCCAATTGTCCTTTTTTGGGGGAAAAATTTTTTTCCTGACTCCAAACTGGCAACAAAAAACCCTGGATCAATGCCCCCTCTCCTGAATCCTATCACGTACTTGTTATATTATTCGCTCCAAAATGCCCCAAAAACCCTTTTTGAACTGGGTTATTGAATTCACCCATGACAACCCCTCGGGCCCGAGAATTCCTATCCCTGCTCTTACAGTAAAGAATCCCTTTCTTTTTTTGTAGAAACTTTCTTTCCTCAAGAAAAAAAGGGGTGCCCCTTGTTCTAGAACACCCCTGTGTAAAAAAAATTTTTGGAGAGATCTCTGAATTGACCTTGATGATTTAAACATATTTATTATGTCCCCCCAAACCTCTTTTTCTAAACTAAATGACCCTAATTTGCCAATTTTCTGTTACTGTAGTCCACCCACCTTTTATTATTTTTTTGCCCCCTTTTGTACCTGTTCAAGCTCTACTTTTGTCTTTCCTGTGCACTGGTGCCCAAAACTTCACAAAAATTCCATGTGTGGTTCAAACCCATTGCTTTAAATGGGAAATAATTTTTCCTCATGTGCATCTATGCCCTTTTAATGCCCCCATGCCTTTTGTTTTGGCTGCTGCTGGCCTGACACGGCTGCTACAATTAATTTACTGTCCCCAGGTTCCCAATCCTTCTCCATGTCTTTTTTTTTTTCCCCAGGTTTTTTTTTCCATTTAACATGAATCATGTAAGGATTTCCTTCCCCGTGTGATAAACTTGCATTTATCGGGTTTTAAACCCATCTGCCATTTCCCTCCCGGGCCCCCAACTTATCAAACCCTTTGAAATAACATATTATCCCTATAATGTTGTTATTTACAAATTTAGTATCGTCTGCAAAGATCGATTTTTCTACTGTGAAAACCCTGTGTAAGATCAAAAAAGAAAATGTTAAAAGGATGGGGGCCCAATACTGCCCCGTGGCCCCCCCTAGAAACACTCCAGTCTGATTATGTCCCTTTAATTTACTCCCCCTTGTTTTTCTACCCGGAGCCAGTTACTTACCCACTTGCACACTTTTCCCCCCCAGTCCAAGCATTCCCTCATTTTATTTCCCAAACCCTTTTTATGTGGCACCGTATAAAAATGCTTTAAAAAAAATCAGAAAAATGACATCCAGGCCTCACCCCCACCCCGCTACACTGATTTCCCATAAAGCTGAGGTTTTTGTCTGACAACCGATCCTTCATGAACCCATCGGAACGGCGTTATACATTTTTTTCAGTGGATACTCAGGATAGCTTCTTGAGAAAACCTTCAAACATTTTACCTAAAACAGGGTTTAAGCTTATGGCCATAGTTTCCTGGAAATTTTTTGCCCCTTTTTGAATTTGGCACCACTTTTGTATGCGCCAACCTTTGGGACAAAACCCCTTAAAACAGTACATGAATATTAAAAAATAGGGGCCTATCTATACATCACTTAACTCTCTTGGGGACACGGGGGTGATGCCTTGGGACCTGGGGATTTGTCTATTTAATTTTCCCTAAAGACGGAGCTGCACTTTTTCCCGGGGGTTTTAGACAAAAAAACTTTTAATTTGGAGTTTCCCCACTCTCTCTTTTCAACGGGAAGGTCACCCCTCGGTAAATACAGGGGAGAAAAAAGTGTTAATCGTTTTGTTTTTTCTCACGCCCTCACGTCCCTCCCTCAAATTTTTCAAAGGCCAACTTTCGTTTTAATCTTTTTAATATTTATAAAGTTAAAAAAATTTTTGGGTTGTTTTACTTTCTAAAGCAATTGTCTTTTCCGTTCCCCGATTTTTTTCCTTTACTTTATTTTACACACTTTATTTTTTTCCCCATCTTTTTTGTCCTCTTCACTGCCCTCCTGTTTTAGTAGGTGAAAGCTTTCTTTTTTTTTTTATTGCCTCTTTTACATCCCGTTGATCCCCATTGGGTTTTTCCCGTTTTTAAATTTTTTTTTTACCATAAGGTATGTACCCCTCCAGTGGGAGCCTAGGATGTTTTTAAAAATATCCCTTTTTTTTAGTTTTTTGCCCTTTTAAACACTTGTCCCCTCAATACGGTTTTGGGGGGTCCCTAAGCAAATAAAATTAGCCTTCCCAAAATTTATGTTTTTGGGGCTCCTTTACAAAAAACTCTATTGAAGAAAACAAATTTATTAATTTATGTCCATTCCCCAGGTGCCCCCCAAACCCGAACCTTTTTTACTCTGTCAGGGTTTTTTGTTAATATTTGTCTAGAAGGGCCTTTCTCTAGCGGGGTTTCCCGCACCATTTGGGAAAGGTAATTATCATTAGTTTTTTGACAAAAAATGTTTCCTTTTTTGAAGCTACAACTTCAGTTTTCCCCTTGATGTCTGGGTAGTTAAAGTCGCCAAAATAATAACCCCATTTTGATTAGCCGCCTCATCTTTTTGCCCGGGAGTAATTTTTTCCTGGGTTCTGTTATATTTGGGGCCTTTTAGCAACCCCTATTAGTATTATATTGTTACCCCCCCCCATGTATATTTACCCATAATGTTCCACAGTTCATTACCTTACCCATACTTCCCGCAGTTTGGCTTCAGCAGGATTTTACATAGGACAGAAAACCCCCCCCCCCTTTTCCCGGTTTTCGATCCTTTCTAAATGCTGTAACCCGCAAGTTTAACCGCCCAGTCGTACCCCCTTTTTTCCCCGCCATGTCCCGTTTTTCCCACATGTCATATTTTTTTTCCCGTATTAATATTTTTTAGTTCTTAATTTTTTTGGTCAGACTCCGGGATTGGTCAGCATGCAATTTATAGATTTTTTTTATTTTTATTCCTTTCTCCCTGATATTTTTATCTATTCACACCCCCCCCTCCACTCCCCCCCCCTGTTTTATTCCAAAAACCCCGCTCTCTACTTCACTAACTTGAGCTTTTTGTGTAGTTACCCTCCCCCCCCGTCCCAGTTTAAAAATTCTCCAACTTCCCCGGCCATTTTGTCCCCCCTAACAGCGCACCCCCCCCATTTAGGTGAGCCCATCCCTAGATAAGTCTGACCCCCACAGAATCACCCGTTCTCCAAAAACCCCAAAACCCCTTTCCTACACCAATTTTTTTAGCCACTTATTTACTTCTCAAAACTCCCGCGCCCTCTGGGGGGGCCGTGGAACAGGTAATATTTTTGAAAATATTACCTTGGAGGTCCTTGCCCGACTTTTTTCCAATCCCTGAAAACGTTTTTAAGGACACTCCACCCACCTTAACTTTTCATTGGGGTTCCAATGTGGCCAGCAGCTGGATTCTCACCAGCCCCACCCAGCAATCTGTCAACCCGACCCCCAATGTCGAACCCCCCGGGCCCCCGGGAAACAACATCTGTTTCGACATCCCCGGGCTTTGTGGCAATGCCCTGTCGGGCCCCCAATAATTTAGTCCCCCAAATACGCACCTCCAAAAGAAAGACGGGGGCCCGCAAGAAGTCCAATAGTACGCCACAAATATCAAAGCAAAAAACCTTCCATAGGGGGAACGCCTCACTCTCACCCCAAATATCCAAAAAACAGAAAAAGGGTCAGCTCAATTTAATTTATTGTAATCCCAAAAACAAAAAAGTGTGCAAAGTTCGGCTTTAAAAAATAAGCCTTGAAAAAGGCTTTATTTTTTTTAAACCCAAACGTTGCACACTTTTTTTTAATTGGATCTACAATTTAAATTTTAAAATCTATGCTGACACCTTTTCTGCTTTTTCAACTCTACACCGTCTAGCCCGCCTCATCCTATTCCCCATCTTTCTGGGGCAGACAGGGGGTAGGGCTTGCTGCAGCAATGCTTTTTCGAACCGACATCCCCCTCATCCCCCAATCTTGCAAATTTTTTGGGGTGTACCCGTTAGACAGCCTCCCTGACACTCTTCCCCCCTACCCTTTTTTCTTCTGTTACCCCTTTTCTGCCCCTTTTGTTCCTGCACCTCCTTCAAACCCCCCTCCCATAAATTTCACTCGAGTGATTGCTCTGGGCGCCCCTCGCTTCCAAGTTTGGGAATGGATCTCATGCCCACTTGCTCATTTAGATCCAGGGTCCGGGCTTCTAAATGTGCAGTGTGCACACATCTCTCACAGCAGTATGCCCCCTCGAACTGTTGCTCAAGGATGGCATACATTGCACAGGTTGTGCACTGGACAGCATTGTCAAACATGGAACTCATGGGGATGTTACCAAAAAGATATATGACTAAATTATAATAAGTAATACAATACTGTCCCCTCTAAACTCTCCAAATCTAAAGTCTCTCAATCTCAAGTCTCCACACTTAAAAGAAAAAACACACTTTAAAGAAAACACTCGCAAGACTCGTTCACTCGCTCAAAATGCTCAGCTTTAAACCTTACCTACACTGCTGTTTGGCTGTGCTGCAAACTCTCCTTCAGAAGCAACATTTTTAGGGGGTTTTTCTATGGTACTTGGCCACTAAAGGATATGATTGCTTGGAGGCTATAAAGCAATACTTGTGTATTGCAGCCTAGATCACTACTACCACTTTCCCATTTATACCTTGACAGAAGCGAGGTTTAATAGGAGCAGTTTTATCTCATCCACTCAATACTGCTTCTCGACATTATGATTTAGATGTACCTTAAAGGGGTTGTCTCACTACAAAGATTGTCATTCAAATTAAAGATCTTCAAAAAACAAGCACGTTTGCAATATATGTCAATAACAAATCTCCTACTGATTCCTAGATAACTTGCTTTTAGTGGCTCCAGGGGCTGCTGAGGTCTCTATAGTCACCGACCTGCTTGTTCTCCCTGATAGGCTGTATCTCCGGCATCTTATCACAACAGGTCTCGTCGGGAGCGAGCACACAAGTTTAACTATCTCCTGTCCTTTCTCTCTCTGTCCTCGCTCTGCCTGCGGCACAGAGCAGTGATTTAGAGCAGGCATACTAGCAGCCCCTGTCATCTCCCCTGCTGCCTTATCTGTGTCTCAGCCTAATTATTATTTCACTGCTGTTAACTATTTCCTGCCCATGTCATTCAGCTCTGAGTCAGCCTAATTAGCATTCACTCTCCTGTTTACCTAACCAGCTTCACTGCTGAAGTGAATGATTCAGGCAGGAAATAGTCAACAGTCAGTGAATAGTAATTAAGCAGACACAGACAGATGTAGCACTGAGATAACTCCATGCAAATACAACAGGCTGCCCAGCTAGTCACATCAGAGATTATTTGAATCACTTCCCCCCTGCCCAATTCCCTGTGCTGGGAACCCCTGGCCTGCCCTGCGTGCTGTCATGTATGGATGTATGGGGAGAGAAATATGTGCTGTGTACACGGTGGATGCTATTGAATGGTGAGCAGCAGGGGAAAGAGAACTCTGTGATCTGAGATCTTCTCCCTTCCAATGCTGTTAGCATCGGGAGCGAGCGCAGCAGCATGACGTCACCTAGATGAAGGGAGGGGGGAGAGGACTCCAGGAAGCCAGTGCTCCCGCCCATGATTTCAAAACTACAGCTCTTAGGACAGCACCAAGGTAGGATGAAATCCAGTCGTGAGACAACTCCTTTAAATGTTAAGAGGCTTGCAGTAGGAACGAGCTTAATTTGATTTCACAATTCTGGGCAAATCTAGAATCTTGCTGGTTTGAAACGGCAAATTAATCAAACTAATTTGATTAATTGCTCAGCCCTAACTCCAAAGTATCAAAGTATAAGATGTGTTAGTACATGTTAATAGTGGCTTTGTAACATATATGGCTTAATTCACAGTAAAAAAAAATTTCCCTTCTCCAAGGACATTTTGATTCACAAAATGGTTTGTTGTTTTGCAAATCGAAATGTGCATGATAGAAAAAAAAAAAAGCATAACAAGTGTCTCAATGGGATAGCACCATTTTAGCACATGGTGTGTTTTTTGTGCGCCCTATGATGAGTTACGCAATGCATATGAAAACCAGGGGTGTGGAGTCGACAAGCCAAAGCCCCGACTCCGACTCCTCAATTTCCCAAACCTCCGACTGCTGACTCCGACTCCCGACTCCCTCATACACGGCGCATGTTTAAGTGATAACTTTACTGTAGTAAAGTGGTAACATCAGGCTGTTTATCACCTTATGATACAATAATCAAGCTATTTAGGTAGAACAGACACTGACAAGCAAAAGGATAACAATGTTTTGCTCTTTTGAACACTTGTGGGTACAGTTGAAGAAAAAGCTGTATTTGTATCCAAGTCCAGTCTGCACCAAAATTGGGAATGTGTAGAAAGCCCGGGATCAATTTTGGTCAAAATGTGCTTAATTGATCCGGCCCCGAAAGGTTTAGCAGAGCGAAACCAAAAGGGGGTTTCCCAAATACTAACAAATAATAAAAAAAAACTTTTGATTTTAGGAGCAAAACAGTAACAATGCAGTTACGGGAAAGAATTGCAGAACTAAGCAAGCAAAATTGCAAGCAAATTTTTTTAAAGATATGTTTAAAATTGATATAAAATTTTCAGTACCCAGTGCAAAGCTCGAGAGATATGGAGCCTGAAAGTCACAAGTTCAAGACGAATGTTACCATTTTGCTTGTACAGAGGTAAAATATATTTATTGGATCTGACTTTAGAACACAAAAAATTTGTAAACATGCACAACACTGCCGGAACATTTGGTGGAGTCACTGAATTGTTCTGAGAAAATAGTATCACCCATCCATCAGATCCTGCATACATGGACCTCACATCTATTCTTAATATTTCCAGCTAGAGAACGGCCTCTCTACACTAACTTGGGTTTGGGGCAAAAGCAGTGACCACAGGGCAACATCTCTAACAAGTCAGGGTATAAAAGATTGCCTCAGCCACAGACGGATTAGATGAATGGTTTGAACTCTTCTACATCTTTGAAAGCAGGTGAAAAATTTTGCTGAAATCGGTTTTGCCCTGGGAGCAGAATCTTTTCCCCTGGGGCAGCGTGCTTTGCCTTGCTCTGTGTCAATCATTACACTCCTCATGTGATGAGCTGAAAGATCAGGGAAGCAGATAGCACTGGCCGGACCCAATTTTCCTCCTTGCTCTTTGCACTGCATTGAACCAATCGTACTTAGCTAATTATGAATTTTGGGAGTCGGCTCCCTTTTATGACGACTCCGACTCCTGCCAAAAATAGGCAACCGACCTTCCACAGCCCTGATGAAAAAGGGATGCAGGGCAAAATCACACACATTTATCCACGTGTACTCAGAGCCAAACGTCAAGAATGTGGATTTGCATTCTGTTAGCGCAGGATTGGTTTCTACACACGTGTCGCCTCTCGGGCGCTCCAGCCAGATACTCCATACCTAGCTGAGAGCGTGACTGCAGTGATGTGGTCGAACAGACTCAGAGACTGTCCGGTGCACGAGCGACCTAGCGTACTTCACAAGAGGGCATCTCTTCTGTTATATCGTACATAGGAGTACGGGGGTCTAGATATTAGAGTAGCGTCGTCTGACTACACTCTCTCTTCGTTGTGAGATGGATTCGGCGCGAGTAATTTTTGGTGTTATTGCGTGGGGTTTTGCCTCTGTGAAGGGAGAGGAGGGATAGTGCGGTTAGAGATAGTCGATGGAGGTAGCTGTCATGAAGTCTAGTATTCTCTCCTCTGGACTCCTATCTTCTCTCTAGAGTCTTCTGTCTTGTATGAGCTATGCACATCAGTATTATATGAGTCTATGAGTATATAGAAACGGTGTAGAGTTGTTATATCAGTGAGTATATAACTCACTGGATGGTTATTTGTCAGAGAACAGGCGTCTTCATGTTTGGGCTACTTTGACAGCTTAATGCCTTTCTAATCCAATTTTCAGAAGTGAGATTTTTCATCTGGCAGGCAGAAACCCTGGCTTCTGTTTAATATCAAGTTTGAAGCTTTATTTGGATTGCAATTTCCATATGACCATTTTCCAGTAATATTCCCAGTAATACATGATCATTTGCTGAATATTTTAGAAGCCATAATTTGGACGGGGGAGGGATGAGTTGTACATCTACAGAGAAAGGGCTCGTCTTCAAACAGCTCCTATTAAAGGGAAAGTGTCATCAAAAATGACTTATTGTTTAACTCACATTTTAATGTTAAACACATTTTTTAGGAATTATTGGTTATTTTTTTTTTTTTTTTTAATTTTCCAGATCACTTTCAGTATTTTTTTTAATAATTCTTAAAGGGGTGTTATCGTTTCATTAAATGGTCTTCAGAATAAGGGGACAGTGAAAACAAGCAACTTTGCAATTGGATGTCATTAGCAAAGCTGCCTTGTTCTCACAGTGTCCCTTATCTTGTGTTTTTATTTACACTGATATCTAGTGTGGGTCTAATCCCTCCTCCTTGCATTTCACTAGCTGAGAGCTCATTTACATTCTGTACAGCCCCTGGGTCGATTCACGGGCTGTACAGAATGACTCAGAGTTAGGGGCCGTAGCATTTTTCTGTCTCCACACCTAGCAGAAACAGACTGCAGCAGATTGTACAATGAGAAAACATGACAGTTTTGACCCTGTGCCTAACTATCCTGCATATACGCAGATCTGTGCTGTTCTTAGAAAGCTGTAATACATCTCCAGCTGTGAGAGGAGATCAGTGCTCAGATTAGATTGAATGCAGCCTGTGGTATATATACAGCTCTTATAAAATAAGATTGATAGGGAAAGAGACAGTGATATGTGGACTCAGAGGGGAGGGGGGAGTCTCAGGCCAGCAGTGAAGGGGGGAAGATGTCATCCAGCTGGGAGGGGAAGAAACGCCCCTGCATTCACAGTGTTGAGAAGCTCAGAGCAGTGTGAATGAGCCGAAGTAAGGAAGCGATACATCCCCTTTAAGTAATAATAAAGTAATAGTAATAGTAATAATTGTCTGACACTTCCTGTTCTGTAGAGGGAGATTTTCAGTGTCTGCTCATGATCAGTAAAAGCTGGGTCAAGCTGAAAGGAGATACCAGTGTGTACAGATAACAAAGAATCCACCAGTCACAAGAGGAGATGTCACAGCTCCCCCTCTCCCCTCCCTTCACAGTGAAAACTCTTCTATACAAGTCTATGGGACAGAATCTTTCTTAAGAATCCTATGGGAATGAAGCTGCTGTAAAGTATCTATCTGACTGCTGTTAAAGCAGTGCAAGCAATAATGTCTTCCCCACAATCATATATAGACGAGCGAATATAGAAATCTACAATCAGGAAATAAAAACGACTGAGAGGAAAAGAATATGGATCAGGGGCTTGATTTAATAAGTAAAAAAAAAAAAAAATTGCCGACAGATTCCCTTTAAGGTATTTAAGTATTTTTAATATTTTTCAACTCTTGATTTTGGTTAAAGGTGTTTAAATCGTATAGAAAAACACCAGAAAAAAAGGACACGTGAGAAAAAGTTGGACACCATCCTTAATTTGGTTTCTCTCCACTGTTATCAATCTTCCACTGGATAGTTGATGAATATTAGATTACTAAAACCCCCACTGTTTCTGCAGAACAAATTCTATAGGAATCCAGCATCCAAACTATGCGGTGAAACTTAAAACTTGACTTTTAATATGCAATACCCTGTTTCCCCGAAAATAAGACAGTGTCTTGTGTTAATTTTTGCTCCTAAAGACGAGCTAAGACCTCTTTTTAGGGGATGTCTTATTCTTCCATGAACAAGAATTCACATTTAGGCTAGGTTCACACGGTGTAATTACGCCCCGCAATTACGCCGTGTGGCTGGGGGCTGGCACCTCGCCAGCCCATAGACATTCATTACCAGCGGTGCGTACACGCCGTAAATAATGTGCATGTCACTTTCTCCCCCCGCGGCGGATTCACAGAGCAGAGAGAGGAGACGTAATCCATAAACTGTGGATTACCGTAATGACTGGGACGTATTCCAGCTGTAATTTGCGTACTCCGGCGCATAATTACGGACTGAAATACGTCCAATTTTAAGCCGTGTGAACATAGCCTTATTGTTGAACAAAAAATCAATATGTATTAGTATACTGCAGTGATTTCATCACAAACATCAGCATAAGCAGCCAAATTCTGAATTGCATTAAAAAAATGCACTATGTCTTATTTTCGGGGGTGCCTTATATTCGGGGAAACGGGGTATCTACAGTGGACACTTATATGTTTTGGTAAGTGCTATGACTAAAGTGGTTTACCGAAACGTGTAAATGTCCTCTGTACACATCACATATGTCGAAGTTTTCATGGTTGAATTAAAAGTCAAGTTTTAGCAGGTTCTTTGTGGAGTTTGGATGCTGGATTCCTATGTATTTTGTTTTTGTGGATACAGCCATGCTCTGGACATTTTTTGGGCACTGAACATCTTTGAGGTTCCCTTTCTCTTAGTGGTGAGCTTGTTCTATTTGTTTATATGACATACCGTTTATGGATTCTTAAAGGGGTTGTCTCCCTTCATGTTGAAAGCTCATCTTTGTAGGGAAAGTTAAATCAAGACTTTTTTCCACATATATCAGTCTTTTGATATTCCCTTGGTCAGGATATAAGAGAGATTTGATCTGCTCTGAGTGCACACAGGTTTCTCTGGCTACCGTCCTGCTCTCTCTCCCCCTTCCTGATTAGACAGAAAGCAGGGAGTGACATCACCAGGATGGGCGGCAGCTTGAGAACAGTGTGTTTTCTTTAACCTCTGTAGCCTTCTACACTATATAGTACATCGCCTGCAGTCATGTGCAATTAAAAGAGCTGTTAAAATTGAGCTGATATGCAAATCACTGCTACAGAACCGCCCATGGTCTAACCAGGAAAAGTGAGGAAGTGTAAATGTGAAGCTTCCAGTGACAACCCCTTTAATTGGAGCAGCGGGCATAAAGTGAAGGTCAACAAGCATGCATGTCGGCACCTCATACAAACTATTGGATTTAGGAAAAAGCCAAGTGAACACCCCTGTAACAGTGATTACAAGGACCCTCAGCAATCTTCCATTCACTCCATAATGACTTTTTTTTTTTCTCCCCTTCTCCTTTGCTTAGGTACTGATGTCATGCTCCTAGACGACTGCAGCTCTGACAGTGCCCAGCATACTCGCATCCTCTATTCCAGGAGGAAAAGTTCTGTCACTTTTGAAGATGAAGTGGAACAAAAAAATGGTAAGATTTTAAGATAAGCTGTTTTGTTTTTTACATTTTCCCTGATTGCTGTATTCTACAATAAAGCTATGCTGTTCCAGTTTATTATCATGTAAGAGAAGGTGTATAACTCTTAATACTGTAAGGAATTTCATGTAATCATCTATATCAGAGGGTTCTTTTTGTGGGGGCTTTAACTAACATATGCCTAGTAATGGTGGAAGAGATTGTTAGGCTATGTTCACGCGGCTTTAAATGGGACGTATTTCAGTCCGTAATTACACGCCGTACTGCGCGAATTACGGCTGGAATCCGTCCAAGTCATTAAAGGGGTTGTCTCGCTACAAAGAATAGCTTTCAAATTGTAGGGAACACAAAATAAAGACATTTTCCAAATATATTGCTTTGTTCCTCTGATAGCCAGGGAGGTCATAAATTCACTTCTATTTCAGTTCCCTCAGTAACTGACCTGTAAACAATTCTCCCCCTGCTGTTTGTTCAATGAGATAACAGTGAGTGAATTCATCACACAGGTCCAGCAGTGTCCTGTGGTGCTCAGCAGTAAAAGCTTGATTTATGTAAAATAAACAGAACTGTAATTAGGGCTTTTGTTTTGGGGATCAGATAAGAAGTCCTGTTAGTAGTGTTGAGAAGCTAATCTGATCTAATTGCAACTAGAAAGACAATTTGGAGCAAGAGCTGTACAAGCTTGGAGCTTATTGCAAATGTCAGTCTGAGCCGGGGGTTTGGCCAGAGTATTTCATTCATGCATTCTCTGAAACTCTGAAGGGAGACAACTCTTTAATGTAATCCACAGTTCTCATGGAGAACTATGGATTACGTCTCCTCTCCCCGCTCAGCGAATACACCGCGGAGGGAGATAAGTGACAGGTCATTTTACTAGCGGCGGATACGCGCCGCTAGTAATGATAGTCTATGGGCTGGCGAGGTGCCCGCTCCCGCCCCGTCCACACGGCGTAATTGCGGGGCGTAATTACGCCCCGCAAATAAGCCGTGTGAACATAGCCTTATACAAATCGTGCCAGAAGAGTATTGGCTTACGTTTGCTTATGTTCCACAAAATGACACATGTGGCGCAGCAAGATTTTAAATTGGATTGTGTCAAAAAGAATAGTTGGATCCATCAAGCTCTCCATTTTGTTTATAAAATAGAAAAAAACATTTTGCTCACCCTGTATGGTTCAAATAAATGCTCCGCTGTCCGCAATTTGCAATGTTTCAGATATCTTGTTGTCTACTTCAACTCAAAGACAAATCTCATACAGAATAATTTGGAAAAATCCGAAATCTTCCTAAAATAATGTTCTTCTTTATTCCATTCCAATTAAAGTGGCGTATATTGTTGCAAGGATTATGGCAACAGGGCGCTCCCACTTACACGTTTCAAGTTTGAAAAGTACTCTTGTTTACAGCATGTCCACACCTGTAGCATGTTCACTAAATTCAACCCACGACTAATCAGGATAATACAATTACTATGTGTGCCATTGGTGAAAAGATAGAGAGATAAAAGAAGGTAAAGTGAAAATAAACGCGAGAGTCATAATTATTCACATCATTCATTAGTTACCCAATTGCAACCTTCAGGAACATGTCCTTATTATTATAATTTATTTTAGAGCACCATTGAGTCCAGGGCGCTGTACATTCAAGGGGGTTACATACATAAGTCAAACAAGTATAATGGTGATAATATGTGACTATCAACTGGTATATAGGGAAAGAGAACCCTGCCCGCGAAGGCTTACAATCTACAAGGAAGGGGGAAAGAGACAGGAGGTGAGACATATTTGTGGGAGGTTTAGGGGCAGCGGGGTTATGGTAGAGATGGGTTTATCCGTATCTACTTAATGAAAATGCATTGTCGTTCCTGTAGTTAAAACCCATGGGCTTTCACGTAATGAGCTCTAATATATCTGTGAGGTACATATCATTTCCAGTCTCCGCCACTTCTGGGTTGACTAACCCTTTGGAGGCCAAAGAACCGAAGCGGCCGCATATCACCACCATGTTCCTCAATAAAATGCTTAGCAGCGCCCGATGTTTGAGTTTGCTTCTTATTAATATCATTCAAATGTTCTACAATCCTGCTTTTAGTTTCCTATCATGCATCCTATATAATACTTATTGGATATAGTACAGAACAGGCATCCTCAAACTGCGGCCCTCCAGCTGTTGGGAAACTACAACTCCCTTCATGCATTTCTATAATCTATAACAGTGGGCATGATGGGAGTTGTAGTTTCCCAACAGCTGGAGGGCCGCAGTTTGAGGATGCCTGGTATAGAATATAGCACAAATGATATGACTTGTACTGCAGTTAATGAAATCTTTAATTGGGTAAGTTTGTTTGTATGTTCTCAAATGTTTTTTTCAGCAAAAAAACACATACTGCATCTTGTGCCACAACACGGAAAGAGTCCTTTTTGGGATAACCTTGTTCGCTGCTCATTGGCAACTGATGTAAAGCTACTAGGAGAACGTATAGTTGCCAGCACTTTATTCCTCTTAGCTACGCATCTCACTTTTCCTTTCCCCATTAAAATCTCATTCTGCCATAATACTGATATATATATATATATATATTATATATATATATATATATATATATATATATATATATATATATATATATATATATAATATATTTAATTTTTTCTTTTTTTTTAAACCCTTCTGAACGCTGTAGAAAAACTACAGGTTCTTTGTATATAGTACAAAAATTATTGCTTGTTCTATTTGATAAAGAACCTTGCATCTTGTCCTTTAATTTCTCTACTGCCTTTTTTAAATACCCATTTCTTTTAGCCTGTTGATATTTGGAAATAAAAATCCCCATCAAAAGAAAAAGTACACATGATAAATCTATGCAGATCCTCTTCATAATTACGGTTGTATTTTAAATGAAAGGCAGATGCATTCTGGGCTAGGTGATAAGGGATGCTTGAAAATAAGCTCTCCTCACCACAGGTAATCCATGTGTACTTGGGTAACCATACAAACTGGGAAAAGACCTGCAAGACTCGACCACTATCTTTAAGATAGCCTGGTACATGCTGAAGATTAGGTTGGAGGTGTTTATCCACCCAATTGCTGAAATGCTCTCCTAAGGCACCCATTTAAAAAAAATAATTGGATGTAATTTGGGGGGAAATCCCTTTTGACAGTCAGTGTCCTTGCAAGTCTTTTATGTCTGTAATTGTCTGGAACAAATCAAAGTCCGTTTGTGGAGAAAAATGTAACCCATTGCTTAGTACGTCTGGTTAAAGGGGTTGTTTCACTACAAGGATTGCTTTTTATCTTAAAGATCTTGCAAAAACAAGTCACTTTGCAATATGTGTTTATTAGTGGTGTCCTACCTATTCTGAGATATCCCCTCTTGTATGGGCTGCATCAGCTCCTCAGGTCGCTATAGCTACAGACCTGTTCGATCTCTCCTGATAGGCTGGTTGCTATAGCTACAGACCTGGGGAGACCAGTATGAAAGAGGGCCATTCCAAGTTCATTTTTCTGATCTATTTTTCAGTGTATATTGCGCCTGAATGTATAAAAGTGGTTGTTGTGCGTTCATAAATGGTGTCTAAAGTTCATCACACCTCGCCTGCGTGTTTGGCGCATTATGGATCTTAGGCACATTAGTAATGCGCCAAACATGTATAATGGCTATAGATAGGCTGGAAATAAAAGAAAGGTCATTAGGATAGCATGTCAGTGAATAGAAACTATGGTACTGATCTTGTTTGATGGACCACAGATCCCAGCAAGACCTGTGGTGTGCTGGCTCTTGCTGTATGTAGAATAAAGGGTGAGAGCAGAAAAAATACATTTCAAATTTAAAGGGAATGTGTCATCAAAAATGACTTATTGTTTAACTCACGTTTTTATGTTAAACACATTTTTAAAGAATTTTTGGTTATATTTATTTTTAATTTTCCATATCACTTTCAGTATTTTTTAATGATTCATAAGTCCTGCAGTTTTCACTTTGGCCACTAAGCCTAATAACAGTCTGACACTTCCTGCCCTATAGATACAGATTTTCAGCAGTGTGCTCATTATTAACACAAGCAGGGTCAAACTGAAAGGAGACACCAGTGTGAATAGATAACAAAGAATCCACCAATCACAAGAGGAGATGTCACAGCTCTCACCCCACTCCTCCCTGCAGAGTGAATTCTTCCTAGGTCACACTGCATGACTAGAAAACTGTCCTATTGAAGTCTATGGGACAGAAACAGTATTAAGACTCCTATGTGCATGAAGCTGCTGTAAAGTATCTCTCTGACTGCTGTTAAAGCTGTGCAACCAAGGCCAAGTGGCCAAAGTGAAAACTGCAGGACTTAAGAATTATTAAAAAATATTGAAAGTGATATGAAAAAATTAAAAAAAAAATATAACCAAAAATTCTTAAAAAATGTGTTTGACATAAAAACGTGAGTTAAACAATAATTAATTTTTGACACATTCCCTTTAATGTACTAAAAATTCAAAAATCTGAACATCATCAGTGGGTTATTTAATGTAAAATTAGTTTTAGATTCTATTAATTTTAAAAACATTTCATAGGATCTATTTTTATATTTTTGGGATATTATATATTTTTATATTAATTTTATATGACAACATTTTTTTATTGAATTCAAATCATTTAATTTTAAATAGTTTGATAATTATCATAAAACACTTTTTATTATTGCACTGTTGAGAAATATTAGCCAGCAAATCTAGCTCCACTTTTGACTCAGACAGACCACATTAAAATAGGTCTGCCTGTTTGAGCAGAAATGCGCATAGTTTAGCTGACCCACATTCATATACCGTGTTTTTCCAAAAAATAAGACATATATATATATATCCAGTACATAACCTGTAGTCAAAAACCATGGAGTGTGTGTCTATTCTTTCAGTGCCTAATCTTGAAAGTGTGGCATGCTGGGGAACTGCAAGTCACAGTAGCCACACTTTAAGATAAGGGATTGTTTGTGTGATTGTATAAATGTGAGTGTATATTTATGTGTGTGTATACATTGAATTTTCATTTACACATTGCACGCTATGGCCTGGGTCGAAGGACCTGCGAGTCATGTGACTGTGACATCATCTCAGGTCCTTAAGCCTGAAAACACTGGAGGTATCCACAAAGCCTCCAGTCTAATAGGCTGTATATGGGGGTGGGCAGAGCGTGGGAATGGCACTGCCCAGGAGGCAGGCACCAAGTGACATCACTCAGGAGGCGTTGACTTTTATTTTTGGAGTAAGGCTTATATTCGGCGCCTACTCCAGGAATCTGTGAAAATCAGGTTAGGGCTTATTTTTGGTGGAGGGGTAATTTTTGGAAAAACACGGTATGTGTCTAATAATACGAGTGTGATGCGACACGCCTCCAGAACGCCCCTCATGTTAGGCGCATTAAAAAGTGTTGAGTCTTGCGAACAATGTGCCTAATACATTCGTTTGCCGCGTTATACATCACAGCCTGCTCATGTTTGGCACATTTAACGCCTGAAATGTGCGAAAACTCCATTCATACATGTCGCCCCTGGTGTAATACGTGTCTATGGGGTGAGCTCCCGAACACCAGTGTAATTGTAATAGCCTTAGGGTATGTTCACACAGAGTTTTGGGATCCGAAAATAGCATCCAGAAATGCTGCGTCAGTCGGATCCAAAATGCATCCAAACACTCAGGTGCATGTTTGAATGTGTTTTGGCTGCAGCAGGATCGCATCCTATAGTATTAAATAGGGAGTGGGCTGCATCTTTTGGATCAAGAATTGACATGACAATTCTTTGAACGGATCCGAAAGATGCAAGTAAACGTGCATCAGCGATCACTCGTCTGAATGCCGATGAGTGTTTTACATTGCAAGCAATGTAAAACACACTGCCATATGCTAGTTTCCTGTTTGGGTCCGAAAGACTGATCCAAACACGCATCTAATAATGTATGTACACACGGACACAACATGCCATGTGAATATACCCTTAATCCTCTCGGGATCATCTTTTTACTCATATAGGTGGTCAAAGTGTTATGGTTCCACCAAGTCTTTAGCACTAGTCATTTCCAATTGCTTAAATAGTCTGCCACAGTCTTTATTTGTGTCCAAAGAACATCCTCTGAAAAGACTTGCGCTAGTTTTGCTTGTCTATTCATTATTGCAGGGATACATCTGTTTTCACACCAAGGATCCTTTCACCAAATGAACAATACATATCCTTATTTGTTTATTATTGTGCCCCTTTTTTTTAAAAGAATAGAAAAAATGGGTAGTTTTTTTGGGGGTTTGTTTTTTTGGATAAAAAAAGGATGTGGCTAAATGATTTATCCCAAAAGCCCTATTAATTTAAAAGTTTGGTCTTCGAAAAATGTTCCCAAAACTTTTTCCGCTTTACTATAGCTGAAGTTTGACTAAGCGAAGGGCCAACTATTTTCCCACGGTAACTGCTAGGGGTTTAAGTACGCCCGCAATTTTAACGCCCGGGTTTTCCCGGGGGATTTTTGCCGGGCTAAAAATCGGTCGTGTACTCACCAAACCGGGGGGAAAGGGTTTTGGGGGGGCAGGCCCGACCCTAAGTATTAATAATGGGCGCATTTTGGCAAGAAATTGGGACATGCATTATCTTCCGGGCATCCAAAAATTTGAGGTAATCCATTGGGTATCTCTATGGAAGGGTGGTTTACTATTCGCAAAGAAAAAACTCCCCAACAATTTCCTTTTCGAGAATAAAGCTTCAAAAATTATTAAAAGGACAACATCCTTTAAAATCCCCTTATTATAATATAGGGTAAAAATTTATAAATTTACTAGAAAAACTAGAAAACAGTAATGGAACACCTAAAAGATTCGTATTTTGGACTTGATAAGCCCTTGTTCCCAATTTTAACCAATTAAATTAATACCCTTAGGGTTTTTATTGTGCCTTATTTCTTTAACCCCTTTTTTGGTTACCGGTGGTCCTTTTAATTGGTTTTTTTTAGTAAAATTAAATTTTAGTTATTTTTTCCCTTTACTATTAAAAGAAATTGGTTTTTAGGAAAAAAAGTTTATATTCTTTTGAATGTTTTACTATAATCTCGGCACGTATCTCGCTCGTTTTAGAGCGCAAATACGACGCGAAATGTGTGCCGAAATTTGACCGTGTGAACATGCCCCAAATGTAAGTTGAGCGCTGCTTGCTGCAGCATGCGTGGATTAGGATGGTAGCTGTAATACATTTTTTTACTTTTGTTTTATGTGACATAAAACAAATGGTCTCTTGGAGAGAGAAAGGGGTTGTCCAATTCCTCTAAAAAATTAATGGGAAGCTCCTGATGGTCCAATAAACAAACTTATAAATAAAATAATAAAGAAGCCCTATATTTGCCTTCTTCTTTCTTCTCTGTTCCAGCACTGGGTCTCCTCGGTCTTCTGTTTTCTTTCTTTTTCTAATTCCGAATGGGGACATTGCCACTGCAACGGTCGTGCCTATGCTTACATCACCTTTCAAAGATCTTCACTTCTGAATGGTGATGTAAGGGAAGTGGCACCTGACCAGGATATCCCTGTTTGGAATTAAAGGGGTTTTGCCACGATCTCATTTCATACCTCCTGCATCCAGCTCTTCAACTGTGTGTGCTCAGAAGGGGGCGTGTGTGATTTTTTTGATTGCATATCTGTGACTCTGCGGGGATGACTCACCAGGCCTTTCCTCTCTCTAGTCAAAGAAAGGTCTGTTTATATATTGACTTGCAAGCAGATACTCTGTAGCTAAGAGGTAATGTTTTTGCTTTACAGCACAAGGGTCCGTGGTTCAAATCCCTGCAGGAACTTAACCTGTGGATTTTTTTTCTCTTTATCAATGCAAAAGCCCTTGATGAGGTTTTTTTTTTATTTATTTGCACTGTTTGACTTATTACTAACTAGTCCAAAGGGACAGGAGTAGAATGACAGCACCCGGTTTGAACACTCAGTAGTACTGAGAAGAGGGGTTTGAGTCTGAGATTTTCTGAACAAGGAAAGTCACCAGCCCTGGTCGTATCCCCTGGAGATGAGCTGTAAACAATGGATCACTAAGAGCAGCTAAAAAAAAAAACGGTGCAGAATTTTTAATAATGATGAATGGTGAAAATGTTTATTTTTTAATTTTCAAACTTCCCACGTCAATTTTACTTTGTGGCAAAACTCCTTTAAGAAAGAAAATCAGAGGCACCCAGTGCCAGAACAGGGGAAGGTAAGTATAAGGATTTTTTTTTTATGGGCCACTATGGGAATCCTATTAATTTTGCAGAGAAAGCAAACAACCCCTTTAAGACACCAGAGCTGTGTATGGTATTTTTTCTTTTTCTTCTGGGAAACATCTAACGTATAGTAATGACATTGTGTTTGCAGATGCTAAAAAAACACCAGCTGAGGAGACAACATCTACAGCATCTTTAGAATCCTTTGCGTTCAGTTTGGCTAAAACAATTGAAATGGATGCAAAGATCAGCCTATTTGGAGAGGAAGCGCTACGTCCACCTTCTGGTGTGCAGCCCTTGCCAGGGAGTTCCGGGATGAACCGAGGCACCAGGAGCCATGCCATCCAGAAGCAAAGGGTTGTACTGCAAAGTATTGAGGAAGGGACCACATGACCATCTAAACAGTAATGAATGCATAATGATCATAGGAAGGTTTCCACCAACTGGGTTCGTGGAAAGTATTCCTATAGCATGTGTTTCAGACAAAGGGAATTTCATTCTACTCATTACTGGTGCCATCTGCTGTTGTCTATTTTCAACCACTTCCATAAATTAGAGTTCAGAACGACCTCTCTAATACTGTACAGTAAGATTTACTCTTTGATCACACTAAGTGTTATATACTAGTAGTGTTGCTTTTACAATGAGAACCCATTTTGTTACTTTTGTATGGGATTTTTACATTTTTTGGTACTGGGTGTTGCTTTGTAGGTATAAACACATTTTAGTTTATAATGACTGAAGCAGACAGTTTTGTATGTTTTTCAATTTTATACAAACCATATTGTGTTTTTTATAGCACTAGATCTTTTGTTTACATATATTTATTTTTTTTTTACATCTACTTTAATTCGTTTTGGTATTTTCTGCTTTGAAAGTACTATTTATTTTAGGGGAAATATTACTGAATACACACTACATTTCATATGTAAGTGCCTACATGGTAACGTTAGTGACTTACAGTTTTATGGGATATGCAAACCATTAGTGTTATACATCTGTATGATGTCAGTGTTAAACTTAAAATGTCAATGTAATAGGCCAAAATAGCAATTGGATTAATATTTGTCCTGAAAATGAGAATTACTGTATGGAACGTCAGTGTTGCATGACTCAAATGGTACCTAATCAGCATTTCATGGCGAACAAATGTAAATGTTGGGATTATTATTAAAGCACTGGGTAGCTGCTGTTTTTGTACTATAAAAAGTTTTGTTTTTGTCCTATTACGGAGTAGTTCCCACTAGTCCAGATATACAGAATTTGGACATGGGGTATAGATGTCAGTGCAAAAGTTTCTATCACTGTCCCATTTATTAGAATGGGGCTTGAATTAATCAATATACTTGATGCCAAAACAGTCCCATATATCTGAATTCAGTTGCAGAGACAACTGCAAAAATTGTGCCACATGTGAATAAAGTGCCAGAGCAATGTGATCAGCCTATAAATAATCATTTTATCTTCTGTATCACTGTTAACGTTCAGCCTTGATTCTGAACCACCCCGATTCTGCAGGATAATAGGTTTTGCTTGGTATACTGCTCCAATAACCTCTACTAGGTGGATAAAAGGAGTGATAGTCTTCAATGAGGTTGGTTCAAATCTTTTACAAATCTGTAAATTAGAGGGGTTATCCGGCAAAAAAAGATAAAAAAAAAAAATATCTCAGTTGGCGTTCCAGATTTTGCATTTATCTCCCATTATGTTTTCTGTGATAATTTGTGCTATTCCTGCACAGTGTGTAGCCTCCCTTCTCTGCAGCCTAGCGGCAGCCTTTACTCTTCAGAGCAGTTTCCCTTTGCCCATTAAAACTACAATACCCAAGATCCTTTGCTGTACTTTATCTTCCTCTGTCTTATTGCCAGCCCCCTGGCTGGAAAAGGTGAAGTTATTTTTTTTATATTTAGTATTTTTTAATTTATATTTTAAGTATTTTTTTTTTTCACATGAAAATTTAGTCCTCCTGGCTTTAGGGAAGGATGTAGTAGGAAAACATACAGTGGAAACGGGTGCCACAGCCCTTTTTAACTGCTTACATGTCTCGTCCGCACTGCCCGCAGCATCTCGGCAGTTAAAAGGCTGGGATCAGAGGTATTTCCGATTGTGGCGATAGCTGGCATTTCTGCTGTATTTTGTCTTCCTCCCTTCCAGCCTCAGTGTTAGTGCCAGCACCCTGCATCCTTCCCTGTGTTGAAAGCCTTGGGAAGCAGCACAAAAGGGATTGTGGCTTAGAAGGCTTCACTGAAAAAGCCTAGATCCCTTTGGTCACCTAATCTTCTGGGCTCCACAGAGTGATGTTTCCTGTGTGCCAGACATACAGAAGTACTAAATTTGCCGTCATTAAGCCCTTAAAAGGGTTGTCTCACTACAAGGTTTGCTTTTTATGTTAAAGATCTTGCAAAAACAAGTCACTTTGGAATATATGTCCATTAACAGTGTCCTACATATTCCTAGATATCCCCTCTTGTATTAGCTGCATCAGCTCCTCAGGTCGCTATAGCTACAGACCTGTTTAGTCGCTCCTGATGGCTGCTAGCACTGGTTGCTATAGCTATAGACCTGGCTTCTACTGCAGCCTAGTAGAAGCCAGTAAACATCCCTGAATTCAAATTTAAACTAAGAAAACAGGACTAAGGTAAGATAAATCAATGTAGTGAGACAACCCCGTTAAGGTCCATGGCATTTTCAGTTTTTTCGTTTTTTTTTTTTTTATCCGCTTCTTCCAAAACCCATAAGTATTTATATTTTTCTGCCTACATAACTGTGTATGATGGCTTGTTTATTTGCGGGACAAGTTGTATTTTTCATTGGTACCATTTAATGCATCCAATAATGTATTACAGGTCAGATTTTTTTCTTTAAAGGGGTTTTGCCACGATCTCATATCATCCCTCCAGCTCTTCAGCTCTGTGTGTTCAAAAGGGGGCGTGTGTGATGTGTTTGAATTGCATATCATGTGACCCTACAGGATGACATCACCAGGCCTTTCCTCTCTGTAGTCAAAGAAAGGTCTGTTTATGCATAAAGCTGTGAGTAGCTCAGAGGTAAAGTTTTTGCCTCCAGGCACAAGGGTCCTAGGTTCAAATCAATGCATAAACCAAACCTGTGTTTTGTTTTGTTTTTCTCTTTATCAATGCACATACCTCATAGAAGTTTCTTTTTGATTTATTTGCACTGTTTGACTAATTACTAAGCAGTCCAGAGGATGGAAGTGGAGTGACAGCACCTGGGGTTTGAACACTCAGTAGCTGCCTGAGAGGAGAGGTGATGTCTGAGCATGTGCGACCAGGAGTAAGGAGCTCTCGGCCCTGGTCGTATCCCCTGGAGACGAGCTGTAAACAATGGATCACTAAAGGAGCAGCTAAAACAAAAACAGTACAGAATTTTTAATAATAATGAATGGTGAAAATGTTTATTATTTAATTTGCAAGCTTCCCACGTCAATTTTACTTCGTGGCAAAACCCTTTTAATGGCATTTACCATGCGGAGTAAATAAGATATTGTTTCAGATTGGACTTTTACAAACATGGCAACTCCAGTTACATCTATTTGTTGTTTTTGGGTATTTTTTTTGTAAATGGAGAAAGGGAATTTTTTTTTTTTTTTTTTTTTTTAAATACTGGTATGTCATGGTAGGGTAAGGGTTATGTGATGTAGAACTACAGGAAGCTCACAGAAAATTTTATGAAAGTACACTGCAAAAATGTCTAACATCAGGAAACTTATTTTACTGGATAACCCCTTTAACTAAATGGATCCATTAAACTAAAAGTGAAATGCCAAATTTAGTTAAGCTGTGAATATTTATGCGTGTATATCGTTGTATGATCACCTATTTTTCCTAAAAATTATTTTCTTTAATTGAACCCTGGAGGATTATGGAGATGATAAATCTACTTTATGCCTACCTGCAGTTGTTCATTAGGTGTGAAATCTGTCTGTGCGATAAAAATTACATTTGAAATCAGTATTCACTTTAAGCATATGAAAAAAATGACAACTCTATTCATGCAATAGTGATTTTTCTGTGCCCAACGTAAGGGTGCGGCTTTCATGTGGCTAAGGCCTCCTTCATGCGGCTTATTTTGGGACTGATTGGAGCCGTACTGTGCGCCATATTTGCGCTGAAGTACGGCTCCAATCCGTCCCAGTAACTACGGTAATCCATAGTTCTCATAGAGAACTATGGATTCCGTCTCTTCTCCCCGTTCGCCGAATACGCTGCGGGGGAGAAAGTGACATGTACATTATTTACGGCGCGTACGCGCCGTGAATAATGCAATGTCTATGGGGCCGGCGGGTAGCTCCCCCGCCCCTTATTCAAGCCGTACCTGCGGGCGAAATCCGTCCCGCAATTACGGCTTGAATAAGCCGTGTGAACACTGCCTTAAGGTAAGTTCACACGGCTTATTTTGGGACGCATTTCACCACGTATTGAGAGCGTACTATGCTATAAAACGACCGAAATGCGCCCTAATCATTACGGTAATCCACAGTTGTCATAGAGAACTATGGATTACGCCTCTTCTCCCCGCTCGGACAATACGATCGTATTGTACGAGCAGGGAGATAATTGACATGTCATTTATTCACGGCGTTTACGCGGTGCGAGTAATGACAGTCTATGGGCCCACCCTCCCGCGCCACAGGAGTATGCGAGGGGTGCGAGCTCCCGAACACCAGGCGTACGCCCAGCAGTTAAGCCGTGTGAATGGACCCTTAGAGCCATGCTGATATGCAGTTTTACCAGCAAAACCATATGTCCATTCCAAAACTGCTCTTTTAAGCTGTAAAATCAACACCCACCAACAAAAAAAAAAGAATATTGCATGGTATATATTTCTTTGCTTAATTTCTCTGTACCGCAAATGCTTTTTAGTGCAGTTGAAAAAAATAAAGAGATGTGCTGGCATTAGCTGGGAAAATAGTGCTTAGTACAAACCTAGCCTTAAAAGGGAGTTTTCACCATGCTGTTTCACAGCGCCTGCTCTTCACAGGCAGCTTCAGGCTCACACATCCTAGTTCAGCTGTAGATGGTTCTATGGTAATGATTGACATATCATCTTTGCCATTCCTAGATGAGCCGGTTACAATGATACGAGTGCTGGAGATTTAGAAACTGTAGAGCACAAGGCTACAGAGCTCTAAAGGGTTATAGTGTGTGAGTAAGGGTATGTTCACACGGTGCTTTTGAATACGATTTCGGGTCCGTGTTGAACCCGAAAATCGTATCCAAAAAGTAGCGTTGATCGTATCCAACACACAGCTGCGTGTTTGGATGCATGTTGGATGCAGCAGGATCGCACCCTATACTTTATTATAGGGCTCCTGCTCTGTCTTTCAGACCAAGAATTGACATATCAATTCTTGGAATGGAATCGAAAGACGGATCCAACAGATGCAATGTAAACACTAAATCTGTGATCACTCATGTGAACGCCGATACATGTTTTACATTGCTCACAATGTAAAACACACTGCTCATTGTCAGATGCGTGTCTACACGGACCCACTCATCCAAAAGCGTATGTTTACAGGGACCCAACACGCCATGTGAACATACCCTAAGGTAGACAAACAAGCCCCTGTTCTACAGATATCACTCAATGCTGTGCGTTGTCACCATGGTCGGACACGACTGCTGGAACTATAAGAGCAGAGAGAGGTGGCTGGTAACCTAGGGAAGCTTGTGTACACAAGCAGGAGAGAGGAGATTTTAATCTCCTAAACAAAGCAAAATCAGAACAGCAATGTATTTGGTAATAGTCTTTATATACCTTTGCTTATATATTTAAAGTTAATCATTGTGGTGAGAAAGCCCCTGTAATTTATTAGAGAGAAATTGCAAGCTGATTTTCTTGTAGCACAGTGCTAATCCAGTTTTTAACTAAGCAAATGATCTGAGTCATTAGAGACAGATGGGTTGCAGTGGGTTCACTGCGACAAACCGTTTTAGAAGTGTTTCTAAAAGCCAGTTAGTCCCAGATAACTCAGGTTTTCAGCCTTAACAAAGAATGCAGAGCAGGATAAAGAAAGCCCAGTATGACTTGGGACAAACCCCACTCTTTTGGTCAGCTTTTAATGGGTGTGCCACAACAAATATCACATATCCACACGATTGGTGGCAATTGTATGATTACTGGGGTCAAAATACTATGATCTCCAGCCGTCTTGAAAACTGAGGTCCTGAGTGGGCTATCTGAATGGGGCAGTGCTCGCACATGCGTACTGCTGCTTCAGTCACTGACTTGATAGCTGAGCACTGTATTACAATGTTTGGTTGGCATATTTTGTTGTGGCACAATCCAGTGTACATCTAGGCATAATTCTTGTATTACTGTTTATTTTGTAAACTTTAAAATTTCTACATTGTTAAGTGTTAAAAATGCAGATTTTGGACTTTGTACTACTGTAATTTAAAGCCCAAGTAGTAACCATCCATTTCTATGTCATTTATGTTACAATTCTACTGGCAAATGTACAGGTCTGTGAATATATACCTTTTGAATAATATATTTTGTTAACCTGTTTTATCCCCTGGGAACAAAGGGTCGGGCAGGTTGTAAGCCAGCATTTCTTCTACATTTTAAGACTAATTGTCTGCTATTATATCATTAAATGGTTAAAGAAGTAAAGTTTGTTAGTTTGGTCATTGCTGCTATGATGTAAGCCAGCATTGCCGTTTTTCCCCCAACAGACAGGAGGGCCTCATATGCCTCGGCTGAAATCAGAAGGTCCAAATGACTTGTGTCCTAAGAGGGTATTCTAGCATTCGGTGAAGATACTTGAAAGACAGTTGCAGAATTTTCAGGGTATGTTCACACAACGTATTTCTAGGGCATAGTTCAGCGCGTAATTGCGCTGGAATGCACCTGAAGTACACCCCACAATTTGCGGCATATTCCCTGGCCTGTAAAAAAAAAAAAAAAAGTGTCATGCCACTTCTTTCGGGCGCTTGTGCGCCGGGGAAAGTGAAAGTTAATGGGTTTCAACAAGTACTGCGGGTGTATAGCGGCACGCACAGGTACACGCCGCTATAAACTGTGTGAACTCACCCTTACACAGAGAGTGCAACTGCACAATGCTAATACTAAATAAGGGTTACCCTTTTTTTGCCGCTGTGTACTCCTTTTTGGTAGGTTGGACTTTTGGTAGCCTTGTAGTAGCAGACTACGGTTCCCGCCATGCATTGTGGACATCTATTCCAAGCTGCTCCTCTTCTCTTGTATTCCCCTGGCTTTTGATGAATTAGGCTTCCCCCTCTTGTGCCTCTCATTTTGTGCTCCCTTCCTGATGGGTTTCATAGACCTATAGCTTCTTCTCCTATTAATCCCAGTGTTGAAACTGAGCATGCTCGACCGGCATGCGAAAGTTGAACTACTGGTCGTAACCCCAGATGACCTGTTTTGTGGGTGAGGAAGTAATGAGAGATTATTTGGGAAACTCCCGAACGATTTTAATTTCTATATTTTTCTAGCTTTTACTTTGTACTTTATACTTACGATAGGAGTTAGTTTCATATATACTGAATACTCTTAAGTGTATGGCCAAGTTTATGATATAGTGGGCCTCATTTATAATAACTGTAAAACTGTATTTGTTGTCCATAGCAACCAATCAGGGCTCAGCTTTCATTTTTTACACTGCTGTGGAGAAAATGAAAGCTGAGCCCTGATTGGTTGCTATGGACAACAAAGACTATTTTACTACTAGACAGTGATGAGGCCCATTGTGTCTGTCTACTTAACTCTTAAACGTTAATATATGGAATATAAAGAATACTAGCTCTTGTATGGGTTGCCCCTATAATGGAATGTGGCAGAGTGCATAACTTGAGCCCAAAGGTTAGACTGGTTATATATGGTATAGGGGAAGATTTGTACATGAAGTTATTCAGTAAGTAAACATTTCAGACTGATCAAAATGTTAGAGACAAGCCTTCTCAAAAGAGAACATTCGAAATTTTTGAAAAAAATGAGTATTTGAAAAAAAAAAAAAAAGAAATGTAGTCATTGTAATGGGATGTTATAAATCTTCCTCTGATCTCATGAAAAATTTTACCTTGTATACGAAAAGTAGTTTTTAAAGTGTTTCAATACAGGGCTGTATAAGATCACACTCCAGACCACTCTGATCAGTTCATTTTTAGGTGAACTAGCAATTATTATCACTAGACGTCTAGTCTTGTGGCACTAGTTTCTAGGCATGTTCGCTTCCTGGCTGCTGGGTTTTGGCTAACCCTGGTATAGAGGACGTTTTGGGGTGAGGAATACGTGAGACCTTACCGAGAGAAATTCCAAGTGCTAGTGTGTTGTACATCCTACAACCAGCTTCGGGTCACATTTTATGGCAGCTGCTATTTGGTTAGGTCTGAAGTGGGCTTTTGAGAATTCAACAACTTCATTTACATGTCTGCTGTTCCTAATACTGAGCATAAGCTGTCACCAAATGTAACACCTTGCTATGGCCTCACACAAGTGTAATGGCTGTGTATATGTTAGTTATACAAACACAATCATACCAGCATTGTGTAATAGAAGTTGGTGATGTTTCTGTGAGCACAGTGTACCAGTTCTTGGGGAAAATTAGCACCAGAGCACGCTGCAACCAGCGCATGCGCACAGATTTCCAGTATAAAGGCATTTATACAGTGCATGGGCATTGGTTCTCATTAACCCTTGGGGAAGACAGCATTGCAGTCAGCTCTATCGGTCAAGGTATACAAAATAAAGTTGGGGTTTGTTGCTTGTAGACTCTTTCTACTTCTGCCAGTGCCCAATTCCCCAGTGCAGATACCTCTGTCGTAATCTGCAAACAGCACTGTAGGTCTTCAAACATTGCACCACAATGGTATTGTATTTGTATGGGATGCTTTTTTTTTTTTTTTTTCTTTTTTTTGTGCGGGGGGGGGAGATGGACTGCATGCAAAAGGGTGGTCCGGTTCCTGTAAAAAATTAATAGGAAGCCTCTTGTGGCTCAATTAAAAAAAAAAAAATAATTATATACAGGCAAGTCCCCGACTTACAGTTTCGGCTTACATCTGTCCCCTAGTTACAAACGGAGACTTATGAGGCATGCTGGCACCTGTTTTTCCATGTTCCACAACCGATAGTAGCTGTGGAACGACAAGTTCCAGCATGCCACAGCAGCACATGAGGTGAACTCTTCTTAACAGGGGCACAGACAGCAAAACAAATTTAAGAACCCTTCCAAGCACTATCGAAAAGTAAAAAAAAACCTTTTGTGCTGGAGTTATATTGAATAAATATACCTGTTCCGACTTGCATACAAATTCAACTTAAGAACAAACCTACAGTCCCTATCCCGTTCATAACCTGGGGACTGCCTGTATTCTATACTCCACTTACCTTTCTCATCTGTTCCAGTGTTGGGTGTCTCCGATCTTCTATCCCTTACAACAAGTAGAACGTGTCTATACTTACTTCACTGTTCGGAGCTTCTAAACGGTGATGTAAAGCAAGTGGCATGTGACCACTGTAGCCAATTGGGGGCTACATGGGGGACGTTCCGATTTGAAAGCAGAAGAAAGAATACTGGAGAAGCCCCGCCCTGGAACTGAGGAGTGAGGGAATATCTGTTTTTTGGGGGGTTTTGTTTTTTTGGTTTTTTTCCCTCCCTATAGTGTTTTTTTTTTTTTTGAGTAACTGGATTACCCCTAAGGCTATGTTCACACGGCTTATTTACGGCGTAATTGCGGGACGGATTTCGCCCGCAATTACGCCATGTGCTCGGCAGCGAGGGTGGGAGGGGGCGGCAGCCCGCCGGCCCCATCGACATTCATTATCCACGGCACGTATACCGCCGTGAATAATTAACATGGCGAGGGGGAGAGGAGACGGAATCCATAGTTCTCTATGAGAACTGTGGATTACTGTAATGACTGGGACGGATTTCAGCCCGTAATTTGCGCAGTACGGCGCGAATTACGGGCTGAAATCCGTCCCAAAATAAGCTGTGTGAACATTGCCTTAAAAAACAGTGGCTGCTTTCCTTTAACCAAATCTCTAGACAGAAGTACAATACATCATAAGCTAAAGCTACATTTAAGCTGGAGTCGCGCCTGGTTTTTTTAATGCAATTTTTTGAGTCAAACACAGGTGTGAATGCAAAAGAAGACAAAAAACAAAAAAATCTTTCCTGTTTATACTTCTTTCTAAAGCCATTTCTGGCTTTGGCTCCAAAAAACTTCCAGCCTTAGTGGTTTATTCTTGAAGGGTCGGTACATGTTGATTTATAAGTTTTAAAAGCGTTTCCTGAAAAGTGCCCGGATTACATTATTGCTGCCTTCTATTTTATAAATTCAGTCAAATGTATAATTTGGCTGCTGTCATTGAATGGTGTGTGTGTTTTTGAAATTTGCATGTAATTTTGTTTTCTGTTTACCTGTAAATATAAGCACATTTCACAGCATTCCAAATGCATCATTTTGTCTGTAATAAACTTGTTTTGTACTTAAAAATGTTCTGATCTTTTTTGTAAATGTGCAGGATAAGAAACAAATTGAAACAAAGACATGGAAAGTCTTAAAGGGAATCTGTCGCCATTTTTTTTTTTTTTTTTTTTACTTATTAAATAAAGACCCGGATCCATATTCTTTTCTTCTTAGCCGTTTTTTTTTTTCTGATTGTGGATTTCTCAATTCACTCGTCTGTATGTGATTGTGGGGACAGCATTCTTGCCTCTACTGCTTTAACAGTCAGAGTGATACTTTACAACAGCTTCATGCACATAGGAGCCCTTAGACTGACTCATTCCCATTGACCCATAGGAGAGTTTTCTAGTCATGCTCTGTGACCTGGGAAGAGGTCAGTGTGCAGGGAGGGGGAGAGGGTGAACTGTGACTATATCCTATTGTGACTGGTGGGTCCTGTGTTATCTATGCACATTGGTGTCTCCTTTCAGTTTAATCCGGCTTGTGCTGATAATAAGCAGACTACTGAGAATCTTTCTCTACAGAACAGGAAGTGACAGACTATTATTAGGCTTCGTAGGCCAAAGTGAAAACTGCAGGATTTAAGAATTTTTAAAAAATAATGAAAATGATATGGGAAGTAAAAAAACAAAACAAAACCCAAGATTCCTAACAAATGTGTTTAACATAAAAACATGAGTTAAAGGGGTTTTGCCACGATGTAATGTTGACGTGGGAACCCCCAAAATGGGTATTTAATCACTTTTCTAAATATATGTGATTACAAAAAGTGAAGCCTGTGAGAACTACAGCGTTTCTCAATCCCCCTTAGTTACCTGAAAGCTTCTACTAGACACGATCAAGGAGCTGACAGGCCGCACTTGCGTGAAACACTTCTTATCTGATGAAAGGCAAAATGAATGAGCTTTTAAGGCACCGGGTAGAAATTGCAGTCTATGAGGCTTTGTCTTGCTGTATTGAGAATCCACTGTTGTACTGTTATTTCAGTTAAGTTTTAAGACGCTCCCTTCCTCCTCACTCCTTTTTCACCCCCTCCCTCTCATCAATGAAGCCTTCAGGACGCATCGTGATTTGTTGAAATTCTCCTTTGACTGATAACGATTTAAGTAACTTGCGCGTCCTGGCAAATCCCCCTTTAAGCAATAAGTCATTTTTGATGACAGATTCCCTTTAAGACAAAGTGTTTCATTGGGTTGCCCGGAACTAGACCCCTAAACATACTAGGTAAGTTGGGCAGTCTCAATGAAATCAGAGGGTTCAGACAATTTACATCTAATGAATATGGGCACTTTCGTGTATGTTGACAATTTGAATGGGAAAAACATTGCCCAAACAGTTTGGTTTGTTTTTTACTTTTATTCCTAACTTGGCTTATATTTTGATTAAAGATGATCTTTTTTGACACGCATATAGGGTTTCTGTACATATTTCTCACAACCATTTGTCCTGTTGACAACAAATGTAAGATCCTTTTGGCTCTTAGGCAACAGTCTTTTAGCAGAAACCCTCCAGCAGGCACACACATCGCTATGTTTTATGCACGACTGCTTTTTACCAGATGCAGAAAACCCTAATGATTAACAGACACTGTGTGAGAGATTCTCTGCTGTTTTATTATTCACTTACATCTAGATACATCTGAATACTGCCTTTGGACTGCAGAAAATTTTTTGGTATGCAGTTAAAGGGTTGTCCATTAGCTTAAAAAATGATCTGTCGTTCATGGGCCTTACAAATAGGGATAAAACATTAACTCCCCTCTGAAATGTGCTCTGTTTCAGTGCTGCTGAAGCTCTCCACTGATGTCACCTCTATCTACTGATGCTGTAGCCAATCACTGGTTTAAAGGGGTTGTCTCACTACATTGATTTATTCCTCAGTCCTGTTTTCTTGATTTTATTTTGAATTCAGGGGCGTGTTTACTGGCTTACACTAGGCTGTAGTACAGTAGAAGCCAGGTCTGTAGCTATAGCAACCAGTGCTGACAGCCTATCAGGAGAGATCAAACTGGTCTGTAGCTATAGCCACCTGAGGAGCAGATGCAGCCCATACAAGATGCAAAATCTCAGAATAGGTAGGACACTGCTATGGATATATATTGCAAAGGGACTTGTTTTTGCAAAATCTTCAAAATAAAAAGCAATCCTTGTAGTGAGACAACCCCTTGTTTTATTTTTTTTTTAGCAATCTTCGTAAAAAAAGGCCATTCCATTCACTAGATTGATTAAAATATCTCCATTTGAAATTTGTACTCATTAAAATTAAATTGACCTCATTTCATAAAATACAGAAACACACAACTGATTACCAGATAGACTCAAATAATTGAATTTACAGCAGGGTCCTACAATTAAAACAAGCAATACATGAACATCTGAGACAAATGAACATCTACAATGTACATCTGTATGCATGGCATGCGACTACTAATGATATTGATTGGCCGCAGAGTAACATGACAGATGAAAGTTGTGGCATCGTTGGAGCTATAACAGAGCCGGCTTCAGAGGGAAATGAAACTTTTTTTCTTTTTAAGGTCCTCTGACCGACAGATCATATATATATATACACATCTGTGTGTATGTGTATATATATATATATATATATATCTCCCAATCAGAAGATCCCTGCTACTTAAAAACGTTGACCATTATTGTTTTTTTTAAATATGTATTTTTTTTAAAATTGTATATTTAAAAAAAATAAATAATAATAACGGCCAAAACCTTTTAAGTAGTCGGGGTCTTCTGATTCGGGCATCGTTGACAAGGTCATCTGAAACACAAAAATGCCATTTGCGGTGAGTTATCATTTTATCCACAATCTGTTTCCAAATGTATTTAAAATATTCTGGATGTACAAAGGTATGGCATCTGTTATTTTAATGGCACACAAGGATTGTTACCTAGCTTACCACAAACCGTAGTCTATACAGAAACGGGAAGTCTTGAATCTTAAAAATACTAAGTCATGGTTAGTATATAATGCACCATATTGAAAAAAAATCTAGATTTTTCCTCTCAAATATAACTTTCGCTCATTTCTTTCAACACTGCGGATTACAGTCTGCCTCTGCAATATTGATCTGAGAATGCCGTGTAAATGCAACATCAGGCTTAGTTCACATGACGTTCGAGATGGCTGTCGGGGTACCAGGAAAAAAAAAAATGTGGTCCACATATGACTAGGTTTGCTCTGTCAATTTCTATGGGGCCATCGCAACTTTGTCCCGGTATCCATCTCAGTAGCTTTTTTCACGGTACCTCAATGGATACTTCAAAAGTAGTAACCTAGTGTGAACCCAGCCTTACAGGTATATAGTCATACAAGATGTGTATCAACAAATATATTCTATGCACAAGAGCCACAGGTTGGAAACCACTAGATTAGAGGAGACTGGCAGGAAAGTAGATACTTCAGGTTTATGTAGTAAAGGAACAAATAATAAAGAAAAAAGTATGAAAAAAAGCATTTTATTGTAGCTAATACAGTTGTGTACATTTATAAATTGTTATATTTCTTACATTGTCTGGATTCTGATCTCTCCATACCACAGGTAAAATATAAAGTAAAAAAAAAAAATCTGCAAATCCCAGGAACATCATTGTTTATACAGTAAAAAAGCAATTAAAAAAAATCATTAGACCTCAATGCAGACAAAAAAAAATTAAGGAGCTGTCCACCCAATCGCATCTCTGCTGCACAATGGGGAAAGGAAAGCAAAGATTTGATCGGTTTCTATGGGAAAAAAAAACTTCTGCCTTTTTGATTGTAGTAGCTTTGAGACCCTCTGTCTTAAAATATGTATATGTAAAACCTGATAAAACATACTAGGCAGACTGCATTCAACATTTAGTGTGCATGTAATCAACATGGTAAGCAGTCATTGCTGTGTTAGAAAATATTACGTTTTTATCTGTATTATTTATCATAAGGATACTTCTTATTTTGTCACAGTCAAGCTTTAAATAGTTGCTGTGATGACTATTATAACTGCGCTTGTGAATGTAGCCATAAAAAACAGATGATATAACAATCATACAAGCAAAGGCAGAAACTAAAATACTAATCTGGTTTCTACATCCAGGACTGATAGTACATTGGGCGAGGGCTTTTTCTAGAAGTTTTCAAATTCGCAGTCAAAATCTGTCATTCTGCAAACGATATATTTCCATTGACGATCCCTAGAAAAAAGAAAGGAAAGTATGTAAACTTTACCCAAAAAAGTGACACCTCTACTGAGATCTGAACTTGAAGTTACCAGCCCAAAGCAAGAACCTGCACCACTGAGAGATTCTGATGCTGTTCCGTTTTTCAGTTTTAGATTCTTTTTTGTGATAATTTTAAGAAAATAACAGTGAAAAACCCATTTAATGGTATTTAAATGGGAAATTTGAGCTCACTCCATATGCAGTGGATAGATACAGCCAGCACTCGACACTAGCAGCCAGGATCAGAGATTCAATCCCGGCCATTAAACCATTTATACGCCACAGAAAGTGCGACTACAGCATTTAAATTAGTATATGGCGCCACGGACCCTATATGCTGCAGTACATTGGTACTTCAGTACGTAGTATAAGTGATTGTGAATGCATGTTCAAGTACCCTAGGGGGACTAAAAATTATTGTAAAAAATATATATCTATATTACATTTTTAGAAAATAAACAATAATATTGCTGCATCCATTAGGGTATGTTCACACGGTGTAATTTCGGCACGTATTTCGCTGCGTATTTTCGCTCTATTACGGTCGAGATGCGTGCCGAAATACGGTAATCAATGGTTCTCGTAGAAAACTATGGATTACGCCTCCTCTCCCTGCTCGTACAAAACGTTCGTATCGTACGTGCGGTGAGATAACCGACAACGCCTTGAGTAATGCATGTCTATGGGGCCGGCGGGCTGTCGGCTCCCTGCGCTGTGGGAGTGCCGCAGTACATCGTGTGAGTATAGCCTAAATATAGCCTAAAAGTCCAACCTAATACAACATCAAGTTATTTGTCCCACACGGTAAATAACATTAAAAATGCCTAATAAATAACTGTGTTTGGTTGGTCATACCAACTCTGAGAAAAAATTAGATGAAAAGTGATCAAAAAGTTGCATATACTCCAAATTGGTACCAATAAAAACTAGATCTCGTCACGCAAAAAATGAGCCATCATATAGCTTTACAGAAGGAAATATAAATACGGTTATTTGCCTCAGGAAATAGCATTGCAAAGAAAATATTATTTTTGTATGAAACTTCTTGATTTTTTTTTAAAGCAGTAAAACATAACAAAAGCTATATACATCTGGTATCACCGGAATCATACCAACCTGTAGAATACAGATAACTTGTTATTTCTTTCACTCAATAAACTCAGTAAACCGTCTCGCCCAAAAAAATTGTATAATTGTGGCTTTTTTCCATTCTTCTATTTCCAAGAACATTTGAAACACTAAACTGTGTAAATATCAATAATATCTAGAAAAATTGAAGTGATCTAAGGCCGGTAGTGTATATAAACAACACTTTAATTAAACTAACCTATCCACTCCAGAGAAGGTTGTGGTTGCTCCTCTTATGTAATAGCCATAGGAATATAGAACCATGTCAACTTCCTCCCCATAATGTCCAGGATAGTCTTGTGTCAACCTGTTGATTTAAAGAAAAGTAGAAATTACAATTCCATTACAGTGAATTAAAGAGTACCTATCACCTCCACACAAACGCACAAAAATTGATAGTAAATGAAATTATAAGACTTTTCTCACAATATATGTATTCTGCCACAGATATACGTTAGAGAAAGTCCCTGAGAGGATGTCAGTGCAGTCTCAGTATAAGCTAATGGTAGACAGTGAACTCGCTGACATTAAGTTCCAGCGTTTTTGCCAGTTGCACGTAGAGAGGATGCAATGGAGTTGCTTAAGGTACAGTTTTAATGAATTTACCTTGAAGAACTATATGCCATGCGGTCAACACACAATGCTAAATCGCGGTGAAGATGAGTAAGTCTGCTCACAGCCACGATGGAGGACAGAGAAGAAGCAGGAGCTGATGTAAGAGAAAGGGGAGGAGACAAGGAAACAATGCACCATGGGAAAGTTGGTTAAAGGAGCAAGAAACGCGGATGTACTAAACAATGAAACCCTTAGCCAGAGGTGGCAGCATTACATAATATAAGAAAACATAACATTGCACAGTTTATATATATATATGAACTGGCATAGACTGGAAGAACGATATACGAATAATAATGATAATAATATGGGCAATATGAAGCTGTCACAGCATACTCCCCCTCTGAAATCCTTGGATTTCACTACAAATAAACCAACATAATGCAAATTTCTTTCTAATGTAGAATGATGATTCTGGAACCTGAAAGACGAATGTAATAAAACAGACAACAATAACTGGAAAACCGAGGATCCGGAACAGTTCATTGGGAGATAAGCGCTAGCAGGATAGTCAGGCAAAGTCCGGGGATGAGCAACTGAGTTAATGTACTTGAAAAGTTCCTTGTAGCGTGACTCATTCCTCAATGGATAACAGGAGTACAGTCTCAGATACAGGCCTGATAAACGTCTTGGAGTCTCCTTGTCGTGTGATGGTCACTCCCACCTTACGGACTCTACCATCCTCGCTGGGAAAAACCTTTGAAATGAGCCCCATGGGCCAGGAATTTCGCTTTACTTTCTGGTCCTTCATCAGAACAAGATCTCCCACCTTTAGGTTTGGTTTAACCTGCTGCCACTTTCTTCTTCCTTGGAGAAGAGCCAGATACTCTCCTTTCCATCTGCTCCAGAAGCAATTGGCGAGATGCTGAACGTGTTTCCACCGTTTCAGATAGATGTTACCAGAGGAAGGCTCTTCAGGTGGACTGAGCACAGATCCGAGCTTCTGAGTGAGGAGAGTTGCTGGAGTGAGAAGAGCAGGAGACTCTGGGTCCGCAGATACAGGAACAAGAGGTCTTGAGTAGACAATAGCGGACACCTCAGCTAGGAATGTGGTTAAAGTCTCATGGGTGCGACTTGAGGAGTTTGAGTCTCTGAACATCGAGTCCAATATCTTACGGGTTATGCCTATCATTCTTTCCCAGGATCCACCCATGTGAGCGGCATGATGAGGGTTAAAGATCCATGTACAACCGTTGTCGTCCAAGTAGTTCTGAACTGGCTTAGAGTCTATTTGCAGTTCTCGGCCTGTGAAGTTCGTTCTACAGTCGGATCTCAGTTGCTTTACTGGTCCTCTGATGGCGAGAAAACCTCTCGAGGCATTGATAAAACTGGAAGTGTCCATGGATTCTATAACTTCAATATGTATAGCACGTACACTCATGCAAGTAAACAACACCGCCCATCATTTGCTCTCAGCATGACTACCTCTGGTTCTGCATGCAGAGACTGACCATGGCCCAAAAACGTCCAGGCCAACATAGGTAAACGGTGGCTCAGTGCTTGTCCTGTCAGCTGGCAAGTCAGACATTTGCTGTTGCTGCAATTTACCGCTTGACTTGCGACACGTAACACAGTTGTGAATTAAGTGAGCAATCCGTCTTTTTGCTCCTACTACCCACAGGCCTGCCGCTCTTAAAGCACCCTCGGTAAAATGTTTGCCCTGGTGCTTGACCCTTTCATGATAATGCCGTATGAGCAACATAGTGACATGGTGGTGGCCAGGAATAATGAGAGGATTCTTTTCACACATCTCTAACTTGACCCTGTTCAGGCGACCACCAACCCTAAGCATACCATGGTCGTCGACTACTGGTTTCAAGTTGACAACAGGGCTGGTTTTTGGAATGTCCTGTTTGTTATGAATACATTTCAGTTCAGTATGAAAGGCACTCTGCTGCACATTACGTATTACTAACATCTCACTTTAGTGTAATGTCTTCTGCAGAGAGGGGCTTGTGACACACGTGCCAACCACGACAATCAGTAATATCATCCTTGGTGTGAAAGCACTGTGCGATGTGAACTAACCTTGTGATGGTGCGTACGAGCTTTAACCATCTGGAGAAGCGTTCAAAGCGGTGACAATTCAAGCCGGACTTCCTTTCAGACTTGGTGATGAGGGTACTCACTTCAGGATTGTTGTCAGGGTTTTGGAGACTGAAGTCGTCTTCACCAGATGTTTCTTTACTCTCGTTCAGCAAGAACTCTGGACCTGTCAGCAAAGAGATTTTGGCAAGGGCACTAACAGACGATGGTCTGGTGGCACAGTCTGCAGGGTTGTGGTGAGATGGAACATAGTGCCACTGCTTAGGGTTAGAGGATTTTCTAATCCTTTCAACACGGTTACTGGCATAGACATAGAAGCATTTAGTTTGATTGTTTATGTAACCCAGGACAACCTTGCTGTCAGTGTAGAACCGAATGTCATCCACCTGAATATCAAGCTCACGCTGAATAAGGTCTGTGATCTATACAGCAAGTACAGCACCACAAAGTTCAAGTCTTGGGATAGTGTGCTCGGGTTTAGGAGCTAGTTTAGCCTTTCCAAACAGGAATCCCACATGAACTTTACTGCAATTGTCAATTACCTTCAGGTAGGCAGAGGCAGCGATGGCCTCAGTTGATGCATCTGAGAATATGTGGACTTCCCTTCTCTGGCTTGTGGTGAGAGATGCTGGAATGTAGCAACGTGGTATGTGAATCCTGTCCAAGGCGTGCAGGGATTCTTTCCAGGACTCCCACTTCCGCTGCTTGTCAAGGGGCAGTGGAGCATCCCAGTCCTCAATAGTCTCTGAGAGCTGTCTTAGTAGGAATTTGCCCTGTACAGTCAAAGGCGCTACAAATCCCAGTGGATCATATAGGCTGTTCACCACTGAGAGGACTCCACGTTTAGTGAATGGTTTGTCTGTACAATTAACCTGGAAGCCAAGAGAATCATTTAACAAGTCCCATCTCAAACCCAGACTTCTCTGCACTGGAGGGTTGTCTATGCCAAGGTTCAAGTCTCTGAATTCTGTGGCACAATCGCTGGGCTGAAAGGCTTTCATGACAGCAGTACTGTTGGAGGCAATTTTGTGTAACCGCAGACAAGCTTTAGACAGCATACCTTGTGTCCTTTTGAGCAGGTCTATGGCTTCTTCTGTTGTGGGCAAGGATTTGAGTGTGTCGTCCACGTAGAAGTCTCTTTTAACAAAATGATGAGCATCCTTCCCAAACTCTGACTCACCATCAGCAGCAGTCCTTTGTAGGCCATAAGTAGCGACAGCAGGTGAAGGACTGTTACCGAACACGTGCACCTTCATGCGGTATTCGATCATTTCCTCGTTAGTGTCATTGCCCCTGTGCCACAGAAACCTGAGGTAATTTCTGTGGTCTTCTCGTACGATGAAACAATGGAACATTTGCTCAATGTCAGCGGTAATGGCGACTGTCTCCTTTCTGAATCTCATAAGCACTCCTACCAAGCTGTTTGTCAGGTTCGGGCCTGTGAGGAGAACGTCGTTCAGGGATACATCACGATGCTTTGCACTGGAGTCAACCACCACCCTGATCTGGTTGGGTTTTCGTGGGTGATACACTCCAAAGGAAGGAAGATACCAGCATTCTTCATGCTCTTGCAAAGGTGGAGCTGGCTCGGCATGGTCTTTGAGAAATATCTTTTCCATGAAGGCCACATAGTGATCTTTCATCTCAGGCTTGTTTCTTAATGTACGTTGCAAGGAGATGAATCTGGATAATGCTTGTTCCCGGTTGTTAGGAAGCCTGGCTCTTTCAGCCCGAAAGGGTAAGGGTGCAACCCAATGGTTAGATTGATCCTTGAAGCATTCTCTGTCCATTATTTTGATAAACTCTTTATCTTCTATGGACAAGGCTACTCTGTTGTCGTCTTGTGTTGTGTGAAACACCGCTCCTCCTAAGTAATCATAAGGCGTAGGAATGATGTCTGGTGCCTTACTGAAATTAGAAAGATGCTCCTTTACCTCGTAATGATGAGCTTGAAGTGGGTTGTGCGACCATTGTTGAGCACAAAGATTTTGAAGGAGTTCACTTGAGACGGTTTGGATTCCTATCCAAACACACATTGCCAATGATTACCCAGCCTAGGTCAAGTCTTTGTGCGTATGGGGCATCATCTGGACCATTGCATTGTTGACGTACCTTATGGACTCTCAGAATGTCTCTCCCGAGCAAGAGAAGGATGTCAGCGTTCATGTCCATAGGAGGAATCTCCTTTGCCAGGTGTCTCAAGTGGGGATGATGATAAGCAGCTTCAGGAGTCGGAATTTCTTCTTTATCATCAGGTATCTGGTCACATTCAATTAACGTTGGTAGGGATATTTGGATATTCCTGTTAATTGGAGAAATGAGGTATCCAGTGGCTCTTCTGCCAAGGGTCTCTATGCGACCGGAGCAAGTGTTAAGGGTGTATGGTATTGCTTCTCCCTTTATACCGAAGATCTCAAAGAACTTAGGCCTTGCTAGAGACCTGTTGCTCTGTTCATCTATTATGGCATACATCCTGGTGGCCTTTTCTGATTGCCCTTCTGGATAGACACTCACTAGACACACCTTGGCACAGCACTTGGGACCATCCTCTTTGTGACATACTTCCATGCAGGAGGAGGAGACAGTGGTAGTAGCTGAATCTTGAGCTGATGGCTCCCCGCCATGCGTTGTGACGGCTTTAGATGTTGCCTGAGGTTGTGGGTTGTCAGGAGAAGAGGTAGGATGCATAGCTGCAACGTGTTTGTCACTAGTGCATTCAGTACACTTAATGACAGCCTTACAGTCTTTCGCAAAATGGTTTGAAGAAGCACAACACTTGTAACACACTCCTAGTTCCTTAAGCGTGTCTCTGCGTTCTTGCAAAGTCTTTGCCCTAAGCCCACGACATTCCTTCAGTGGATGAGGTCTTTTGTGGATAGGACACGAACGATTAGGGTCTTTGTCTTTATGGACAGAAACGTCCTGTCTAATGGTGCAGGATGCAGTGAATGGGACGTCTGTCTTCCTAACAGATACTGTTCCCCTCAAGTCTCTACGTTTGCTTGTTTGGTTTTCATACCTTGAGCACAGGGCTGCCGATAGGGGGGTACAACCAGTACTCCCGTACCGGGCCCGGCCAGAATGTGAAGCAAGGGGGGGGGCCCACCGCCGTCGGCAGGTACCGCCCCTTGCTTCATTATAATGGTAGAGAGAAAAGGCCGCAGGCCTATTCTCCCTACCATTATATATCCCCTAACTGCGCCCCGGCGCTGCAGGGGCCCGGCGCAACTAAGGTGGAGAGGAGGGGTCCAGCGCTATTGAGGGGGAGGGGCCCGGCGCTGCGGGCCTCACTGATTCAAATGATCGCGCTTCCTGCCCACAGCCGGAGGAAGGAGGAGGGGCCGCCCGGCTGCTCAGTCAGGAGCTGCTGCGCTCTGAAGTAGAAGTAAGTTACAGTGAAATGATAGAGATGGTGCGCAGCGTGACTCGCAGCGCCGGGCCCCTCCCCTCAATAGCGCTGGACCCTCCTCTCCACCTTAGTTGCGCCGGGCCCCTGCAGCGCCGGGCCACTTAGCAATCCTGTGGGGGCCCCCATAAGGCCCCTGTAGTTTGTGGGGGGCCCATTCAAGGCCCCTAAATGTTATGGGGCCCCCTGAAGGTTGTGGGGGTCCCATTCAGGGCCCATAAATGTTTTGGGGCCCCCTGAAGGTTGTGGGGGCCCTGTTCAAGGCCCCTGAATGTTATGAGGCCCCCACAAACTACAGGGGCCTTATGGGAGCCCCACTATATACAGGGCCTTATAGGGGCCCCACAATATACAGGGGCATTATGGGGGCCCCCACAGGCGGGGAAGTGGCCGGCGGCGCTACTGGCACTTGAAATAGATCACTGTGGTGCACAGCGTGACTCGAGAGAGGGGCCTCTCCCCCTTAGTAGCGCCGGGACACACCACTCCATCTCAGTTGCCGGGCACTTCCCAGTCTGTGGGGGGCCCCCATAAGGCCCTGTATAATGTGGGGCCCCTATAAGGCCCTGTATATAGTGGCGCCCAATAAGCCCCTGTAGTTTGTGGGGGGCCTCATAACATTCAGGGGCCTTGAAAGGGCCCCCACAACCTTCAGGGGGCCCCAAAAACATTTATGGGCCCTGAATGGGGCCCCCCAAACTCAGGGGGCCCATAACATTTAGGGGGCTTGAATGGGCCCCCCCAAACTACAGGGGCCTTATGAGGGCCCCACAAACTACAGGGGCCTTATGGGAGCCCCACAAACTACAGGGGCCTTATGGGGGCCCCCACAGGATTGCTAACTGAGATGGAGTGGTGGGTCCCGGCGCTACTAAGGGGGAGAGGCCCACTCTTCGAGTCGCGCTGTGCGCCACAGTGATCTATTTCAGTGGCCAGTAGCGCGGGCACTTGCCAGTCTGTGGGGGCCCATAAGGCCCTTGTAGTTTGTGGGGCCCCCATAAGGCCCCTGTAGGTTGTGGGGCCCCCATAAGGTTGTTAGGGGCGGAGCGATGGTGTTGACAGGGGGTGAAGTTGACAGGGGCGGGGTTAACAGGGGCGGGGTTGATGGGGGGCCCAGGTGTTTTAGCTGTAGGGGGCCCGAAATTTCTGACGGCAGCCCTGCTTGAGCATGATGATGAAGCTGGTAGAGCAGATTCTGTGAAGTCAAAACTGGGATCATTCTTCTTCTGAGCTTGGTCACTGATGAATCTGGAAAAAGTTGGAGAAGGGTGGAAAGGACACGTTGTGTTCTCTTTTGTATCTGGAGCCCATGTCTGCCCATTTTTCTTGCTGGCATATGGTAATTTGGACACTACTGGATTAACACCGTGAACTGTATCAAGGTAACTCAGTCCAGACAGACGTGGATCCATTTTAGCCAGCTCTAGCTCCTTTAGTAGGTCACTCAGGTCTTAAAGCTTGCGGTTGTCCTTGTTGGTGATCTTTGGGAAGGTATGAAGTCTCTTAAATAAGGTACTTTCTATAGCTTTGGAACTGCCGTAAGTCTGTTCAAGTCTTTCCCATGCAGCAGCAAGACCTTCTTCTGAGTGACCCGCATGAACTGCTCTCAATGTCTTTACTCGTTCCGCAGAATCTGGGCCTAACCAGTTAACAAGCAAATCAAGCTCTTCCTTGGCAGTGAGGTTAAGTTTTTTTTTTTATTGCTTCAAAGGTGGATTTCCAGGCTCTATAATTTTAAGCATGGTCATCGAACTTTGAGAGACTAATGTTTATCAGCTCCCTGCGTATCATATATCATAGCAAAGTCCGACATGTCTGATCTCCCCACTGTGTCACCAGATTACCTTGTGATATCCCTGGGGTGTGAAGATTCTCTGGAAAATGGGGCTGAGATGAATCAGGATGAAATGATGTAGCATAAGGGTTAAGCTGCGGTTTAGCCTCTGGAGGATATGCTTGTGTGATGCTGGAAATTACTTTGTTCTGGGTAGGTGGCATCCTCTGATGCTTCTCATGTACAGCAGTGTGGTAGGTTTGAAGTGGCATTGGTGCATTGGACATAGCAGGAGGTGCAGGAGGTGATTGCTTTAGCAGGGATGGAGCAGTCTAGGTTAGTGTCTTGGCCTAATGCTTGTTCGAAAACCTTTAGCTTGGCTAAGGCGGCTGCTTCCTCCTTTTCCATTTGGAGAACCTTTAGTTGGGCCGCTGCCTCTGCTTGTCTTTGAGCCATTTCTGCCTCTGCCTTCGCCTGTCTTTGAGCCATTTCTGCCTCTGCCTTCGCCTGTCTTTGCGGCATTTCTGCTTCCTTCTTGGCAAAGGAACTTCTGACGCTAGCTTCTTCTGCGTCAGCACGGATTTCTATCAGCTTGTCATGCAATGTTGACCTTCTGGAGCGGGAAGTTCTTGAAGATGACAGCGTACGTTTGGTTGAGGCAGACTGATGAGACCTTACTTCTTGCAGGTGTGCGATACGGAGTTCTGCCTTATCTTTGGCGCCTTTCACTACGGCGTCTTTTGTTTGCGGGAGTGAAGTTTCTTTCTCAGCTAGTTCTGCTGCGGCATCATCAAAATCAGCGTTACTCAGGAATGTAATATACTTAGCAGACAGCCGCTGGTAGCGTTCATAGGCGGCAGATAAGCGATTCAATGTTGTGGTTAACTTTGCTGCGTCACTGTCATAGCGTGAGATGGCTGCTATATAGTGTTCAGTTCTTTGCCATAGATCATCAAGATTATCGCGGGACTCTTCATTAGTTATTTCAAAGTTCTCGCTAATCTTTTGCGTGGGTTTTCTAACACGTTTAGATCGTGCAATTTGTTCTTCCCAAAACATGGACTCTGTTTCCTGCACGTCTGAGTCTTTGGTGCCACGATGCATTTTGCTAGATGCAGCGACAGAGGACCTTTCAGAGCCTTTTGTGGACATGTTAATCCCTGTTTATGTGGTACTGACTCTTTAAGATGCAGCTGCAGCTTGTGCACGCTGGTTAGGACGCCATGTGCTGCTAAGATGGAGGACAGCTCTATGCTTGCTTGCAGACTGTGTGGGTCTTGCAGGAACTGCAGATTCAGCTGTGTTTTGACTATTCTGCCACAGATATACGTTAGAGAAGTCCCTGAGAGGATGTGAGTGCAGTCTCTGTATAAGCTAATGGTAGACAGTGAACTCGCTGACATTAAGTTCCAGCGTGTTGCCAGTTGCACGTAGAGAGGATGCAATGGAGTTGCTTAAGGTACAGTTTTAATGAATTTACCTTGAAGAACTATATGCCATGCGGTCAAAACACAATGCTAAATCACAGTGAAGATGAGTAAGTCTGCTCACAGCCACGATGGAGGACAGAGAAGAAGCAGGAGATGATGTAAGAGAAAGGGGAGGAGACGAGGAAACAATGCACCATGGGAAAATTGGTTAAAGGAGCAAGGAAAGTGGATGTACAAAACAATGAAACCCTTAGCCAGAGGTGGCAAAATTACATAATATAAGAAAACATAACATTGCACAGTATATATATATGAACTGGCATAGACTGGAAGAACGATATACGAATAATAATGATAATAATATGGGCAATATGAAGCTGTCACAGCATAACATGTCATTCGCAATCCAGAGGGTTTCCCTCAGTATTATAGGGGAACAGGTTTTACTTTGTAACTCAGGAGAATCTTATCATTCTGTTGGGAGATGCCAACTATGTAGGGGGAGCTGAGGACATAAGTGCTTGTACAGAGTAATCGGAGTCTTTCACTGCATACAGTACAACAGGTACAGCACACTGAGGACATAGTGTGACAGGTTTTGCCTGTTGCTTCAGCCTCCTCATCCATAGAACACAGGCATCTATATCACACTGCTGCTGGTGTGCACATGATGTAGACTTACAGGCTCTCCCAGCTCAGAGACAGGAGATTTGATACACCTGTCAACATAGTCATACATCAAGCTGCCATGTGCCGACTTGGCCCGACTTCAGAGCTGTCTTAAAGAGCCAGCGCTTTTTTTTAAAAAAACGAATTGCAGGTGAAATGGTTTGATTTTCCTAATGAAGCATATTTCAGAAAGTGTTTGTATTTTAGTCTCCTGTTACTTCATGAGGTTTCTCTGAAGGTGATAGGTCCACTTTAGATATGCATTAATATAATAATATTTCCTGGACTGGAAAAAAAACATCTTCAGAGAACAGGCTTCCCTTTTTCAATAAATAGTGAGACAAGATAACATATATTCACATCTAATGTAGATTATATATTGCCATATAAGTTTCCACTGAATACCCTCAATAAGGAGGTCAGACTGCAGCATAACCGTAGCCTTCAACAGATCAAGCATAGCCTCCTTGTGACTTCTTTAGGTCTGTTTTATGGTGGTATATGTTTTATATGTGGGTAAGGATAGTATTATATACTGTCCAATACTATCCTGGAATGAATACTATCCCAAAACTAAAATGTATAGGTGCATAAGATAGAACAAACGTTGGCACAAACAAACTATGTGTTGTCTATTGAAGGCTTTGGGTACATTTTGGTATAAATCAAAATCCTTTTAAAACATGGGTCTCAAACTCGGCCAGGTAAATGAGCCGCACATAGAAAAATTTGAATTTCTGTCTAATGTTGCAATGTATTATGCCAACTGTCAGTCAGCCTGTCAAGGCCTGCCTCCACAAGACCTGGCAGGCCTAAATTGCAGACATACTGGAATCCATTTATTAGGCCTTGGCTGTCATGGTAATCAACAAAACCCTGTAATTGCACACTGGGGTGTCTTTGGAGGGCGCAGAGAGCATCTTCTCTCTGTCAGATCCCTTACATGTCATGGTCGCTATTGACTACGGCATCAAGTGGCTAGGATCAGCACTCTCCTCCTTCCACCTGCTCTCTGCTGTCCTGAGGATGTCTCAGGAGCTACGGTGCCTCACAGGACTCATTTCTCTTCCTCCTCTGCACCCCAGACACATTAGGCTCTGTCCACATGCGGATTATGACTTGAAATACTTGTCTAAAACCGAAAGTAAAACATCCCCATTAACCTCTATAGAAAATACAAAGTGTAGTTCATACAATGTGTATTTTCGGTGGTCTGTTTTTCGCTGTTAAAAAAACTTAGAACATGTTCACTCTTTGGTCGTATTTCACGTTGAAATTTACTATGGATGTCAATGAGGATAGCTAAAAACCTTGTGTAAAACACATTCAAAGCATTTGCATGTGGATTTTAACATGGATCCGTGTCCAAAACCACATAGAAATGAATGGGAGTTGTTTCTGAACGTAAACCGGGAGTAAAAAATAACTACCCTAAATCCACATGTGAAATAGGTCAATAGTAGAATCTGATGGGTAAATTTTACTTATAGTGTGGACTTTGTCCACATGTCGGTATGAAAAGTCCATTTTTTTTCAGACAATGTTTCTTTACAAAAAATGTTTTTCGCCTCTGATTCTGATACGGTTAGCTCCATTGCATTGAGGCTAATCCGTGTCTGTCTCCACCCCAAACAAGTTCTGATGAGGATCTGCTTAAAAGAATGAACATTCTTTTTTTTTCTCCACACCACAGATTCTATTCCATGGTGTGGAAAATCTGTGCTGTAGTCCACTTTGTTACCTACAACGCGGACTGGCAATTCAAATGACAAGGAAATTGACGCAGAATCCGCATTGGAATCCTTATAGAAATCTTTTTTTGTGAACAAGTCCTATGCAACCAAGATTTTTGGGATTTACTCACAGTTAGTATAGATCTTGAAAATAAAGGAATCTTGAAAGGTAGAAATAAAGTGCATTTAAAAGTTGTATACTATATGGGCATGTCCCCACGGCAAGGGTTTTCGGACGGTTTTTCAGCCAGTTTATGGTTTTTCAGACCGCCTGAAAAACCGGCCGAAAATGAGCACAATGGTGCTCTATGGAAAACCCGTGCAGCAGTCCCCACTGCACGGTTTTCCGTCCGGCGGTTTTGCCGCCCGCGGTCCAGCCGCAAAACATTGTGCAAGCACAATCTTCCGTCCGGTTTTCGGACGGAATCTGTGCTAGCCAATGTGAAGGGGGAGGGCTTTTCTCCGCTCATCGCGGAGAAAAGCCGTCCCACTCGCGGCCGTGGGGACGGCCGCAAAACAGGACAAATACCGGCCAGCAAACCGGCCGGTATTTGTCCTGTGCCGTGGGAACGCACCCTAAGGGAGTATTCTAGCTTTTTATCAGTCAATATATTTTTCATGTACTTGTCTTTTAATTATAGGTATTCAAAGTGGATCACACAATCACATCTTAGTGCAAATCCCTGTACATAGATACATACAGTTGAAACCAGAAGTTTAACTATATAAAAAGACACATATGAATGTTTTTCTCACTATCTGACATGAAATCAGAATAAATCTTCCCGTTTCAGGTCAATTAGGATTACCACAATTATTTATATTTGCCAAATGCCAGAATAATGAGATACAATTTTTAAGGAATTTTTATTACTTTCTGCAAAGTCAAAAGTTTACATACATTACTATTTGTTAGCATTGCCCTTAAACTGTATGACTTGGGTCAAACATCTTGGATATTCTTCTACAGCTTCTCACAATAGTTGGTAGGAATTTTGGTCAATTCCTCCTGACAGAACTGGCGTAACTGAGCCATGTTTGTAGGTCGCCTTGCTCCCACCTGCTTTTTTAACTTTGCCCATAAATTTTCAATAGGATTGATATCAGGGCTTTGTGATGGCCAGTCCAAAACATTGACTTGGTTATCCTTAAGCCACTTTGTAACCAGTTTGGCAGTATGCTTCAGGTCATTGTCCATTTGGAAGACCCATTTCCGCCCAAGCTTTAACTTCCTGGCTGATGTCTTGAGATGTTGCTTCAGTATTTCCACATAATCTTCTTTAATCATGATGCCATTTATTTTGTGAAGTGCATCAGTCCCTCCTGCAGCAAAACAACACCACAACAGGATGCTGCCACCCTTGTGTTTCCCAGTTGTGATAGTGTTCTTAGGCTTCCAAGCTTCTTCCTTTTTCTTTCAAACTTAACGATGGTCTTTATGACCAAAGAGTTCAATTTTATTTTCGTCAGACCACTGGACATGTCTCCAAAAATGTAGGTCTTTGTTCCTGTGTGCATTTGCAAACATTAATCTGGCTTTTATATGTTTCTTTTAGAGTAATGGCTTCTTCCTGGCAGAGTGGCCTTTCAGCCCATGTTGATACAGTACTCGTTTCATGGTGGATAATAACACAGTTTTACCAGCTTCCGCCAGCATCTTCACAAGGTCTTTTGCGTTTGTTCTTGGGTTGATATGCACATGTCGGACCAAAGCCCGTTCATCTCTGAGACACAGAACCTGTCTTCTTCCTGAGCGGTATGATGGCTGGACATTCCCATCTTGTTTGTACTTGCGTATAATTGTTTATACAGATAAACGAGGCACCTTCAGGTATCTGGAAATTGATGGATGATCCAGACTTGTGCAAGTCCATAATTCTTTTCCTGATACCTTGGCTGATTTCTTTGGACTTTCCCATGATGTTACACACAGAAGCATTGTGTTTCTGATGTGCCTTAAAATACATCCACAGGTGTGTCTAATTAACTTAGATGTTGCCAATAAACCTATCAGATGCTTCCAAAGACATGACATCATCATATGGGCTGTCCCAAATTCTGTAAAGGCATGGTAATCCTAGTGTATGTAAACTTTTCACTTTTCAGAAAGTAATGAAAATGCCTTAAAAATTCTCTCTCTCATTATTCTGGCATTTGGCAAATATAAATAATTTTGGTAATCCTAACTGACCTGAAACGGGTAAGATTTATTCTGATTGCATGTCAGATGGTGAGAAAAACATGTATATGTGTATTTTTATATAGTCTATGTAAACTTCTGGTTTCAACTGTAAATTTAACAGTACTGTTTACACTGTACAGTATGTATCTGTATGGCTACAAAGTAGTTATAATGCAGCTGCTCAAGGGTTTTTGCTAGCATGTACAATGAATTAAATTTGTATTGTGAGAAATTGGAGTCCTTAATTTAATTTTTGGAAAAGCAAAGGTAGACAAATCTGTACATAATTCATTTATTTTTAAACCACCTGCTATCACTAACATTGTTTATTACACCACATTACATATATGATCAGGAATATCTCTTAGGCTATGTTCATACGGGTAATTTCGGCGTGCATTTCGCCACGTATTTGCGCTCTAAAACGGACGAGATGCGCAGCGAAATTACGGTAATAGTTCTCATAGAGAACTATGGATTACACCTCCATAGATAAGTGACATGTCAATTACTTGCGGCGAATACGTGCCGCGAGTAATGCATGTCTATGGGGCCGGCGGGCTGCAGGTCGCCCCGCGCCGCAGGAGTAAGCACTGATCAGCGCGAGCTCCCGAAACACACGTTGTACTGCGGCGCGTACTGTACACGCTGCAGTACATCGTGTGAACATAGCCTTAGGGTACATCCAGAGGATGAGTAAAATGTACTCATTGGATTCTACCATTGAAACCCACGTCAGATGAGTATTTTATGTAGATTTTGGTTGTATTTTTCTGTCAGATTTACAGTCAGAAAATGAGTCCCATTCATTTCTATACGGTTTTGGATGCAACATACAAAGTTTTTTTTGATGCACTAGGTTTTTAGCCATCTCCTTTGACCTCAATAGTAAATTTTCCACATGGAATATGACGGAATAATGAACATATTCTAAGATTTTTTAAATCTTAAACAAATTACAAAATACGTGCCGTATAAACTAAAACGTATATTTTCTATTGCAGTCAAGGAGAATGGTTTGTTTTTCAGTTTTAGATGAGTATTTCAAGTTAGAATCTGAGTGGATTCCGCCTTGAAATACTCGTCGTGTGGACAGAGCCTAAGGTAACGCATTAAAAACACAGCTTCAGGAATATCTATTTAAAGAGACATGCCAAAAAAATAGAAAGGTCCAACAATCCTCTTCTTATAGCAAAATCAACTATTTATTCCATCCAATTATTATGTTATGTGTTCTGAGTAACAACTGGTTTGTTCTAAGTACATCAGCATTTTTCTTCCGTCTCTGTGATCTGTCCTGCCTATATTTTACATTTTGATGGAACAAATTTGTGATTTTACTATAAGAAGAGGATTGCTGGATCTTTCTTCCTTTTGCCATTGTTACTCACACTGCCTAATGTGTTTTCTGTGTAATTCCTCAGTGGAGGGGTGAGCTTGCTTTGACTGTTCTTCTAGAATAAAGAAGTTCACGTACCATAATCAAGTGGCTTGGCTGATTGTCCTTCAAAAACCTAATCACATTGCTATGAAGCAGTAGTAAGCTCTAAAATAATGGGAAATAGGACTTACCCAAAGCGTTCCACTTGCTGTACCTGCAAAACTGTAAATAATGTTCAAAGTATTCAACGCACAGTAATACAGCAAATTTGAGCTGCACATACCTATCTATATAAAAATCAAAATTGTGTCACAACATATGTTTAAGATGTCCGCTATTTGCACCCAAGTGTGCATGATCGCAATGCTCCATATTTAGGAAGATGCATGCCAGCATATTCAGATCCACTGTGTCATATTTATATAAGTCTGAATGTTAGCCATGTTAATGCATGATGAATGACAAGTGGCACCGTCCTGCTGAAAGTAACCTATTGTAACCTCTTTATCATGCACCTTCTGATTTTTCTCTGTGGCTGACTGAAGTGCAGTGCAGCGGATCAAGCAAAACACTTCAAGGGAAATGACGGGAGTAAAAGCAAGAAATAGACACCGTGGAAACACATATGCTGGCACTCACCTATCTAAAGATGGAATGTCATATTCCAGCATGCATGGATGCAAATGGGGTACATTTCCTACATAAACTGTGACATAATTTGGATTCTCACAGACTAAGGTATGTGCAGCTTAAATTTCATTGTAGTCTGCTGAATAGTTTTAAAGAATTTTTTTATTTTCACGCAAGGGAACAAACCCGACTGCTCCTTAAAGGGGGTTTTTTCATATAAGGTTGATTTTTATGTTTTAAAATTGCAAAAAAAAAATCACTTTTAATATGTGGCCATTATCAGTGTCACGTACACGCTCACCAGCACGTAACTGGGGGCCACTGCAATGGGGTAGACTTATCTCCACTTGCGCTCACCTCTCACTCAGGTAGCGAATCAAGCATAAATCGTACCACAAGACAGTTCCAGCCCCCCCAAAAAAAATACACGCTGCCACCACCTCCTTCAATAATCAAAAAGGAACCCAGCCGGAAGGAGTCTGATTCCTAACAGATATTTAAAAAAACACGTAAAAAAATGCTTACAGGTCAACTCACTGCTCTCTCAGCAGTTACCAAAGAAAAAAAAATACACTCCTTCAAGGAAATGGATCCGTACAACAACAAGAACCAACGTATTACATTATGATGAAGGGGCGTACACCTGATTGTCTGATGAGGGTTGTTGCGTACTATTGCCACGAGATGGCAATCACGGACTGCGCTTCTGCTGGGGGGCGGGTTTCAATGAAAGTTTTTATTGGGTGGGGGATCAAAGGTTATTATGTATCCGGGACAGCTGCATCTATAGAGTGGGCCATTAAATTGCTTCAGACCCTGTTATCTAAACATTTTCAGAAATTTAAAACCAGGCAAAGGGCTGGGGTGAGACTCGGGCAGACACCAGGCTAGAAATTCCTTTCACACAGGGAGGGAGGGGGGATGATGACTCACACTCTATGACATGGTTTAATGATGAATTAAAATACATTAAATTTTCAGTGTGCGACATTACACCTCCCCCTTTTGGAGTGGGCATGGGGGACTTGGCTAAACCTGCCATCCCCTGAGCCGCCTCCGTTCTCCCCCCCGGCGAGAGAGGAGACTGCCCGGCCTTACCACATTTCCATGCCCCTTCTTGTATCTGAACTATCAGAAATTGGGTGTTGGGGGACTCCCCGCTGGGCGGTACATATCCCCACGTTACATGTGGGACACTCACCTCTATGACCGGGGTCTAAAGCCTACCCACCTCAGACCCCGGGGAATAACCCTCTGCAAAGTTTTATCCCACAGTTTGGCTTTGGATCCAACAGTTTGGGAAAACGAGTCACCTTTTCACCCCTTTGGGGTTGGATACCCCCACTGGGCAGGCAGGAGCATACATTACTGGTTTGGATACACTGTGCATAGCAGATTGACATGCATCATTGGGCTCCCACATCCACTGAGCTGTTGGTATTATGGAAAACCAGACTCAGGGATGGCCATCCCCCACATTACCATCTGGGATACACCTCGGGCTTAGATACATTATTATGTTCTACAACATTTCTGAGATAAAACCCTCAGGCTTGGAACACATGATCATTGTCAATACCAGTCGTAGATACACCCTCAGGTTTGGTTTACATCATTAGTGTCCTTGACAGTCTGAGATACGCCTCCAGGCTTGGCTACATCATTATTGTCCACAACAGTCCAAGTCATGCTGGCAAGTTTAGATACAGGGGCCCCCAGCATTACAGGCTGAGATATGTTATCCGGGTTCACAACAGTTCTGAGAGTATATGTGGGCTGGGATACATCTGGGACCCTCAACACAGCTGTAGGTAAATTGATGTCTGCCCCAACCAGCCTAACACCGTAACATCCAGCACAACAGGCTGAGATACATCAGCAGGCCTCACAACAGATGTGATCCCATCCACAGGCTTAGATAACACAAAGTCAAAAGCAAGTATCCCAAAACTTTGGTACAAGACACTTCCTCCTCGGGTGCTGGGGGTCCTTGATAGGAGGAGGGGCGACACAGGGATAGTCCCTGTTATCCCCATGGGTTTCGGGCCACACATCAGTGGGGCTGCTATCAGGGATTCCCAATTCCTTAGACTCTGGTTTGGCCCCCTGTTTTCCCATGCACCTCCGTGATTATCCAGACTCAGCGGGGGGCAGGACTGTCTTGCCTGTCAGCTCCTCTGCCCTGTGATCTGATAATGGGAGAATGTGAGAGCTGTGACTGTTAGCAGAAGGGGGGTTGGAGGGGGCTGCAGACTCTCCCACCTCAGCTTGCAATTTGACCCCCTGCAGCACTTTTTCGCCTTGGGCGGGTCAGCCGAAACACAAAGCGGGAGGCTTGCAGGCATCCTGACTATGGGGTTCATAGGTGTGACAAAGGACAGTCTTTTGCACATACACATTTTCAGTGGCATCATTCAGAGGTATATCCAACTGTCAAGTTTTCCCTTTCCCATCTGGGCAATTTCCAGAAGTATGGCACAGTCCTCTGTGGGGAATCACATATCGGGGTTGCTGGGGTTTCCCTTTAGGAGGGGGAGCTGGGACGTAATTACTTTGCATCTCCCCGAGGTCTGTACCCAGAAAAAACCTGTGAGGGGTAGTAGCGGATATCCCCACTTCTTCATCCCTCGGCCCGCTCCCAGTCCAGATAAACCAGAGCCATTGGTATAGCAGAGCGGACTCCGCCAAATCCGTCAGGGTCATGGTCTTTTCCCGGAATAATACTTCTAGCATCCACCATCTCTGGACGCACAACCGTCACCTCTGCTCCACTGTCTTTGAAGCCCATGACGACTTTTCTGCCCACGGTGACAGGTTGGAGGTTATGCTTTCTCCTTCCTGCAGTCCCAGTTATAAGATAGATGGAGGGGCCTGTTACAGGGTGCGCTGTGGGCATCGGGGTACTCCTTCGCTTGTCTGGACAAGTGGCACTAACATGCCCCACTTGGTTGCATATAAAACATTTGCGCTGTCATTTCAATGGCGTGTGGGTCTCGGGGACCAAGGTGGAGTACTAGGGGGGCCCCCAAAGGGATCAATAGGGAGGGCAGGGGATCCCCAGCGGCTTACCTCTCTCTAGGTGGATTAGGTGTTCCCCCCGGGCTTCTGGCATCCTGTTGGCATCATAGCAGTCTGCCAGTCCCGCCGCGTCACTGGACGTCTTGGGTTTCCCGTCACAGACAAACTGACGACCCTCAGCAGGACAGATAGGGGAGGAGTTTGCCCCTTTGATTTTAGATTCAACAGGTCGTCAAAGCTGGAAAACAGAGAGTCCTTTTACCCATTGCTTGAGGTGGCACTTAAGCTGCTCTCCACATCTGCGTAGCTATCAGTGGGACCTTTCTGCAGGCTCCGAAATTTCTGTGATACACCTCCGAATGAGGTGATATTTCATGACCAGAGCTCTCTTTATGGTGTCATATCCCCGTCTTGCTCTGGTAGGAGGTCCCAAAAAAACCTCCAAGGCTTTGGCCCCTTAGTCCTGGGGTCAGATATCATGCCCATTTCCCTCTTTGGGCAGATGATATTGTCTGCAAGTCTTTTCAAATCCTCGTAGGAAAACATCTAAGTCCCCATTCTTTTCCATCACAGGAAAGTGTTCTAGTTGGGGTTTCAAAGGGTTTGTATCCTGGGCATGAGGCCGTGGCAAAACCTCACCCCTTTCAAGTTGTGCCAGCTGTAGCTTGAGGTCCCTTTCAGCTTGGCACTCGGCCGCCTCTCGCTCTCTCTCCGCCTGACGCTCGGCCGCCTCTCGCTCTCTTGCTGCTTGGCGCTCAGCCGCCTCCCGCACGGCCTGACGTTCCGCAACCTCTCTCTCTGCTTGTTGGTATTGCAGGATAAGCTGTAGGCGCAAATTAAGGTCACAAGCGCCAAGTTGCTGCAAAGCCATGCCCAGAGCAGAGTCCATGCCTCCCTGAGAATTGCCACTGCGGGGGTTTCCCCAGGGGAAATAATTTCAGGAGCAAATTCCGTCAATTGGACCTGGGGCGTTGTCAGTTTCGTTCTCTGAGGCCGCGTCCCGCTGCTGTAAAATCTTTCTCCACGAGCTCACAGATCAGCTGAACCTTTGTCTTTGCCGCCGGATTTATATTTCTCCTCGCCCTAAGGTAATGAGAGTTTCTTTTTTCTGCCTCTTCTTGTATAGGGGTGCCATCTTACAAAGCACCCTTTGCCAAATAAAAGTAGAAAAGAAAAAACAGGAAAGGGAAAACTGATTGGGTGTGTATTTTCAAGTAAGCACTGCGTTAGTTCTTGTAAGACGGTGTAATCTTCACGAAGATACAGCCAGTCTTTTAGTGCAGGGGAATAAAATTTCTTAAACCAAGCACTAATGCTGCAATAAAAAGAAAAAATGTCCCACCGCTCTGCCACCAATTTGGGCACGTACACGCTCACCAGCACGTGACTGGGGGCCACTGCAATGGGGTAGACTTATCTCCACTTGCGCTCACCTCTCACTCAGGTAGCGAATCAAAACATAAATCGTACCCCCAAGACAGTTCCAGCCCCAAAAAAAAAAAACACGCGCCACCACGTTCCCTTTAATAATCAAAAAGGAATCAGCCGCAAGGAGTCTGATTCCTAAAAGATATTTAAAAAAACACGTAAAAAAAAATTCTTACAGGTCAACTCACTGCTCTCTCAGCAGTTACCAAAGAAAAAAAAATACACTCCTTCAAGGAAATGGATCCGTGCAACAACAAGAACCAACGTATTACTGATAAACCCTTTTAATATTTAGCGATGTTTCAATGCTTACATAAACAAAATCTAATAACAATGAATATGACATACATCAATCAGTTATGAAAATAAAGGGATAAAATTGGAAAGAATTCACACTTACAAGCTGTTTCAGCTTCCAGGTCCTGGGGTAAGGATGAATAAGGGACACAGCTCAATCCAGGATTGACCCCCAAGCTATGAACACCGATTAGTCTCTGGCTTGGTGCTTTATACCTGTCCAGGTTTTTTCCTCCTCTCTCATCTCTGCCTACTCTTTTACTGGTTGACATTATGATGAAGGGGTGTACACCTGATTGTCTGATGAGGGTTGTTGCGTACTATTGCCACGGGGAAAGGGGAATCACGGACTGCGCTTCTGCTGGGGGCAGGTCAATGAAAGTTTCATTGTGGGGGTCAAAGGTTATCATGTATCCGGGACAGCTGCATCTTAGAGTGGGCCATTAAATTGCTTAAGACCCCTGTTATCTAAACATTTCAGTAATTAACCAGGCAAAGGGCTGGGGGTGAGACTCCCGCAGACCCAGGCTAGAAATTCCTTTCACATGGAGGGGGGGGAGGGGGGGTGATGACTCACATTCTAAGACATGGTTTAATGATGAATTAAAATACATTGAATTTTCAGTGTGCGACATTACAATCAGTATCCTAAACCCATTTCCTAGATATCCCCTCTTGTATGGGCTGCATCAGCTCCTCAGGTCGCTATAACTACAGTCCTGTTCACTCTCTCATGATAGGCTGCAGGCGATAGTCGCTATAGCTACAGACCTGATGTCCTCAGCAGCTCGTCACTGCAGGCCAGTAAGGCCAATAAACACGCCTCTGAATTAAAAAATGAAACCGAGAAAACAGGACTTTGATAAGATGAAGCCATTTAATGAGACAACCCCTTTAATAGATCTATGCGTAACAGACTGCATGAAAAACTGCTGTGGCATTTGTTTTTTTTTTAAATATGTCTGTAAAACCACTCCGACAATAATAACTATCTGCATAGCACCAGAAAATTATATTTGGATTATGAGCTGCTGTCAATTGCCGTTTCGTATCTTTATTTCAATTTTAACATGTATTTTCTTATTTTTTTTTTCCAATTGAGGGGCCTAAGGCAAAACATCTGAAAAAAATCTCACCTTCAGAATCTACTGCATATTAAAAAAAAACAGCATAGAGCAAAAATTGACTAGAAGTCAAATAAAATACCAAAAAATGCTCTGTTTGTATTGCCTTTGATACCTCCCACTTGACCTACAGCAGACATCTGGACAAGGAGTGTTTTGGCCAAAAAGCCACTAAAAATTCTGCAAAAGGATGTAGCCTTTTTAAAATAAATTGTCATTTGTGAAGCCACCCCTATGTGAAGGTATCTACAAAAATAATCCTTGATTTTAACCAACATGTTTCAGTAGTCTGCTTTATTTATGTGGAATGGGTGGCATTGACACCCAGTGATCATGAGCTCAGCAGAACTGAATCTCAATGCTAAATCTTTAATTTATGCCCTTTAAATAAGTTTATTAGATAAAAAGACCATGACCTGTTCCGTAAGTTCTGGATTATTTTCTTAACCTTAACAGATTTGATATCAGTCATTGTAACATGCACTTACCAGCAACTATAAGAACATCTTCGACTATAACGGCAGCAGTAAAATTGCCATTCTCTATCCAAGACAGCATCAAAATACTGGCTTTGGAATCCAGCTACGAGTCCATTATTAGAACATGTCTGATACCTGTGAATGACAACAGAGTAATAGTAGATATGTGCAGAGGTAGTTACTTAGGCAAACTATTTCAGAAACCACAAGCATTATATGAATACACCTGTATTATGTAGTCACCCTATGTAGTGATATAGCTTAAAGGGGTGTTCCCATCATGCTGCTTCACAGAGTCACTGCAAGTTTCAAGCTCCAACTTCCTGTTCAGGTGGTGGGTGGTTCTATAGCAGTGATTGGCATATCAGCTCTGCTAGTCCTAGATGACCATGATACAGTGACATGACTACTGGTCTGTAAAGCTCTGAAGGGTTAAAGCCTGTCAGTAAATAATGTAAACCAGCTCCTGTATTTCAAGACAAGAATCACAGCAGGGAGTGATTCATCATCTCACCACTGCTGCAGCCTGTAATAGCAGAAAAAGAGGTAACTGGGGAGACTTGAGTACAAAAAGAGGAGATAAGATCTGCTCCTGACTGAAGAGAAGCAAAAGCAAAAAAGCAAAATCTTTGGTAAAAGTCTTTATTAAACATTGCTTATATATTAAGAGCTAATCAATAAAACAGGGAAACCACTTTAAGTTCGATTTTTTTTTATGCGAAAAAGAACACTCAGTGGTTATTAGAACACAAATTTTCCTTAAAAAGGTTTCAGGCCTCATTGCAAATTTGTAAAGGCACTGAGCTGCCTCTACTGATCCCCCAGAGTGTTTTGAGCCAACAGTTTTTTGCAGAAATTAATTTTTTTTTTGATACATAAAATTGAGACAATGCACCTCCAAACTGATCACCGTGGTTCTATTGTGCTGCCTGGACACACTGCAGAGCCCAAATGGAAGGGAGCACCCTGTGGCTCTCTGGACACAAATTCTGCTTGAAAATGTTTAAAGGGGTTCAAGGAAATTAGGGCCAGTGTGGGCAGAAAAAAAAAAAAAGATACTTACCTAACTGTACCCCGCCATTGGCATCCTGGAGCTCCCTGTCGATCCCCTTGTCTTAACTTCTGGGTTCTCGTTCCAACACAGGAGAGAGGCTCATCCTTCATTCACCTACAATGGAGTGTGAGCCTCTTTAGCGTGTAGGGATGAGAACCTGTAAATCAAGAGGAGCAGCAGAGGACAGCTAGGTAAGTATCAGTTTTTTGGGGTTTCTTGCCTATCCTTTCCCAAATTTCATAGATTTTTTTTAATGGACAACCCTTTTAAGCTCCCATGCCAGCTTGTAGAGGTACCAAGCTGATATAACAGCAGATATCTCCAGATATGAGCCCCCCCTTTTCCTATTTAATGTGACGGTTTGTCAGCTAATATGTTACCGTGATCAAGGGCGATGAGTAGCGCCTGAAACACGTCGGTTTTTATCTGTTTTGTACCCTTCGCACTATGGTATGTTGTTAATAAATAACAGCACTTTTTTCACCAAGACCGCTGGCTTCGATACTTTACTATTTGGAGTGTTTGGAGGAACCCATTCTGAAATAAAATTGCGTAAGGTTTATGTAGTAAGTATATAAAACCCACCAATTTTTTATGTTATTAATGTAAAATAAGTGTTCAAATTTAAATTTACATTTTTGTCATAGATATGTCACTCTATGGACAGTTTCTTTGTACAAAACTAAAAAAAATTAAGACAGGCACCACAAATTTTATTATTCTATGTTCAGAAATATATTTATTATTTATATAGATTTATTATTCTGTGTTCAGAAATACCCCCAATTTGGCCCTTTGGCTTTCAGGGCCTTTCCCATTCATGCAGTAGAACTGAGCTGTAAAAATGACAATTCTGTAATTTTAGTTTTATTTTCGGGCATTACTTGAAAATCATATGGAAAAAATAGAAAATAAAGCTTTAAGAAAAAAAATAAATCTTTGAAAGTAAATATCTAGGGAAAAAAATGTATTTATTAAAAACCAATAGAGATGTGGTAAGTGTGACAGTACTTTCCAATGTAAAGGCCCGGTTTAGAGAGGCATGTCTCACAGTAGTGCTGTCTCTCCTCATCCGCGGTCCTGCATCCGAAAAAAAAAAACGGTTGATTTTGACCATTTTTTGTCCAGTGCAGTGTAGATCTAGCCTAACAGTTCATACATAGTGTGACATCAAACTGCCATGAATATTAAGTCCATTTTGCAGAGTTTGAAATGTTTGTATTGACTTATATTCCTAGTCCTTTCTCTCCCTCTGCGTCTTAAAATGTCCAATTTAAACCACAACCAGCAAATCTTCAATAGAGTGGTCTTCTCCGGAGAAATGTGCAGCCATAGTGAATTGGTGCAAGTTCATATGCTAAGTCTCTGCCCTGTTTCCCCCACATAGAGACCTATGGTGGGACACTGCACACACATTATGAGATACACCACATTGGAAGACCTGCAGGAAAATGTCCCCCTAATTCTGTGCACCTGCTATAACTGTGGGACAGGTACACTGTCAGTGGTGTAGATGTGCCTGCAGGTCTTGCACCTATTTTACAGACAGGGTGAGGTGGCATTTTCTGTTGGGGTCTTCAGGGCACTTCGGACAATAATTCGTTGTAGGTTTGGTGGTTTCCAAAAGGAAAGGGGAAGGGGAGACTGGGAATATTTCTTTGAGTCTGTACTATTAACAGCCACAAACCAATATCAGCAGCACTCTACTAGCACTAAAATCAGTCCAAGGGGACATAGGAATTTTTGGAAAAGCAGCTTTACGCCATTCCTAGCCTTTTTGTTGGGCTAGTAGAATTGTAGCCTGCCTTTGAATTGAACTAGAGATTTATCCACTGCTAAGCGTTTCTAGGGGGATGTGTACCTAAAGAATTCTGAAATGTTATTGGCCAAATTTAGAATTTTCTTTTAAAACTGGGTCTGCTTGGGGTGATCATACATTATTACTAATAAAATAAAGAAACTGGTAGTTTTCCAAAACAAGACCTGCTCATGGTAAATGGTGACATAGGAAATAATAAATACCCATGTTCCAATAAGAACATGTAGGGCCTTATGTATGAAACTGTCCATCAGTAAGACTGTCTTTGTTGCCCATAGCAACCAGAGCTCAGCTTTTATTTTTCCAAAGCACTATAAGACATGAAAGCTAAGCTCTGATTGGTTGCTCTGGGCAACAAGGACAGTCTTACTGCTAGACAGTTTCATACATAAGTTCCATGGTGTTTTTTTCTCTATTTTTTTTTTACACATAATGACCATGCTTAGTAAAAGGCCCCAAAATGTTCACATTTCAGTGGGTTATATTAGTATAGCAGGCAATAAATTGCTCTGCATTAATATTTGTTTGCACTATCATGAGATTCATGAGGTAATCAGAGAAAATACAGGAAGTGAAAAAAAAATTAATTACTTTGAAACTCATGATTTCTACATTAGTGACTGAAGTGTTAATACATTGAGGCAACTGGAGTGCATAATAATAATAATAATAATAATAATAATAATAATACTAAGGCCGTGTTCACACGGCTTATTCCCGACGGATTTGTGAGCCGTATTGAGCTCACAAATCCGCCGTGAATAAGAGGCGGGACGGGGGCGGGGCCGGAGCGCGGCGGGGGCGCCGCTCCCGGTCCCATAGACAATGCATTGTTTATGGCGCGTCCGCGCCGTAAATAATGTGCATGTCACTTTCTCCCCCCGCGGCGGATTCGCCGAGCGGGGAGGAGCGACGGATTCCACTGTTCTCTATGAGAGCAGTGGATTACCGTAATTGCTGCCACGGATTTGCGCTGTACTGCAGCGCAAATTCGGCGCGCAGTACTGCGCCAATCCGCGGCAAAATAAGCCGTGTGAACGAGGCCTAATACTCTTTATTTATATAGTGGCAACATATTCCGCAGCACTTTACAATTTAGTGGGTGTAAGTATAGGCAAAAACAAACATTTCACAGTAAAAAGCTACTTACAGATGAGACACAAGGTGTGAGGGCCCTGCTCGCAAGAGCTTACAATCTATTAGGGTATATGGGTGAGACGAAGGGTGAGAAGTGCTAAGTTTACAATGGTCCAGCCTTGTTTCATAAATATGGGGTGGTTTACACAAAAATTGGATGAACCTGCCACCCAGACTGTACATCTATATATAGATATGCTTGTGAATGGCCAAGTGTAGGGAGTGTCAGCAGTGTGTGTGACAGAATGTGGGGGTTAGCAATTAGGGATGTTGGTAGGCCTGCCTGAGAAGATGTATTCGCAGGGCACACTTAAATCTATGAGGATTATGAATGTGCCTGATAGTACAGGGTAGCATGTTTCAGAGAACTGGTGCAGCACATGTGAAATCTTGTTACATAATTATTTGTACCACTGTCCCACAGATCAATAATGTATATGAGTGAAAAAATAAGAACTCTGGAACCCCTATACGAATCAAATGTTTGTTGTATCCCATCTACTAAATCTTATGTTTATGGGCAACTGTACGCAGTAGATCATTGTGCAGAACACTATACGCTTGTAACTTTATACTTTCTACACCAGATGGCGCTGATAGATTAAGTATGTGTAACGCCAATGGCGTTCTCCATACAAAAAAAAATTAGTAGGCTGCAAGTTGTAACAATATTTTCTTGATTGCTTAATTAGTAATTGCTTTTCTGCTCAAACAAATCACAGCTTGCAGGCAGCTGTTTGTTCGTTGTCTATAATTTACTGTACCGGCCAAATTAAATCCCAGTGTCGGACTAAGAACCCATTTCTACATCTGGCACATAATCTGGTAGGGGATTACATTTGTAGATTAGATCTGTACAAGAAGTGTTCTCATATGCCTACTACAATTTACCAAAAGACACATTCTTTCTGGATGGCGTCATTGTTTCATTTTTTTGTCACATATATCCAGGGTGTATCTGAAGGAGAGGTTGTCAGTCCTTGACGGTCAACATTATAGCTGTTGTCCATTCTATCGCTGCAGGCCCCTTCCTATCACACACATTCTAGTTTATAATAGTAATTTGATATACTTTAAATTTACCCTTCCTTCCTCAGTAGGATTCACTAACCTAACTATTGGAGGGACAATACCATAAAAACATTTTTAGCAGATATTGACAAGCAATATGCGACTATTTTATGGATTTTTTTTTTTAATAAATACTTTTTAAAGTTCCCTTATGCACAGAACTTCCTGTTTGTCTCTCTGACTTCCCGTCTGTGAGCTTTGATTACGCTGCAGAGGATTGCTTGACAGTGCTTTTCCAGGCCACCTATGATGTGAGGGTTGCAAGTTTTATCAGCAGGACCTGATAAGTGTAAAATAAAACTTGAAATCTCCCCAGTGCAGAAAAACAGAGTAACTCATTATATTTTAATTGACCTTGTCATTGCCCTTTTAGTCTAGTCTAATCTTTCCATCTAGCTCTGTTCAGAGAACAATAGAGCGTTCCTGATGTCATTACCTACTATTTGTAGTGAGAAAACATAGAGATAAGCAGCACCAACTGTAAAGTGAAATTGGTCTGCCTTGCCATTCAGAAGTTTTATCTCTTTACATAAATATATATAGGTGCCATCTGATGCTTACTATTTATAAACAGCTTTAAATTAGCACGGTCACACGGCGTGTTGGATCCGTTTTGGATCCGAAAAATGCATTCAAAAGCGCTGCGTAAATCACATCCAAAACGCATTCAACATATAGGTGCGTGTTTGGATGCAATTTTGCTGCAGCAGAAATGCACCCTATAGTATTAAATAGGGCGTCTGCTGCGTCAAACAGATCAAGAATTGACATGACAAATCTTTGAACAGATCCGAAAGACGCATCAGAAAGACGCATGTAAATCACGTATCGTCTGAACGCTGATTCGTGTTTTAAATAGAAAGCAATGTAAATCACACTGCACACTGTTAGACAGGGGTGCCAATAGGGCAGTACGGGCAGTACTCCTGTCAGGGGCCCTAATCAAAAAGGGGCCCACTGATATGTTAACAAATAGGAACTAGTAAAGGGTGCGGGCCCTATTTGATTTGGCTGTATGGGGCCCTGAAACGGCTAATAGATGACTGATGGCAGCCCTGTTGTTAGATGCGTGTTTGGATCAGTTTAGGGTCCAAAACATGGATCCAAACACGCATCTAAAAACGGATCCAAAAACAGATCCAACACGCCGTGTGAACATACCCTAAATCCATAAATTGTATCCCCTTTCCTCAATGACGTGTAGGCAGATGTCTACTCCTTCCAACCCTCAATATAGCTCTGCATCTTCCCACTAAATCTGTTGTCTTAAAGGGGTTGTCTCACTACGTTGATTCATCTTAACTGAGTCCTGCCATATATGTGTCCATTAAGATCTTGCAAAAACAAGTCACTTTGCCATATATGTGTCCATTAACAGTATCCTACCTATTCTGAGATATCCCCTCTTGTATGGGCTGCATCAGCTCCTCAGGTCACTATAGTTACAGACCTGTTTGTTCTCTCCTGATAGGCTGCCAGCACTGGTTGCTATAGCTACAGTTCTGGCTTCTACTGCAGCCTAGTAGAAGCCAGTAAACACACCCCTGAATTCAAAGTGGAACCAAGAAAACAGGACTCAGTTAAGATGAATCAACCTAACAGGCTGAACTGTCCTCTTGAGCCTTGAAAAAAGGGACGTTGTGTTTCTGTGTTTAAAAAAACAAGTACCTCCTCTGTGATGTCATTGCTCCACATCCCATGCACACTCCCGAGGCTGATATTCAGTCTCTGTGTTGAGCAAACATTGTTTGACTAAACCGCAGAGGATAACTGTATTCTGCACAAGCTATACAGGTTTTGTTTTCTCCCTCTTATCTGCTCAGGAGAGAAGATAAGATCCAAGCAGGCAGCATTCTTTTGTTCGTTCACAAACTTCTGCAAGGGGGAAAGGCCTAGGGCTGATCAGGGAGCGTCTGCATGTTTACTCAGATAATTACATTACAACCAGCGTATTCTCTATACAGCAGACACAGGCTCTTTTCTCCCACTCACTTCAAACCTCGTTCATGTGTCCTGCCATCAGATAAGAAGTGCATACAACGCAAGCATGGCCAGATCAGCGTCTGGTCGTAGCTAATGTAAACAGTCAGGAAACTAAGGGCATGTAAGCAAGGCTGTAGCTCTCACAGGCTTCACTTTTTTTAATCACATATATTTAGAACAGTGATTAAATACCCATTTTGGAGGATCCCACATCAACATTAGACTGTGGCAAAACCCCTTTGCAGGGGTTTTGCTATGAAGTGAGTTCCTTACCTTTTATCTGCTCAGGAGAGAATATAAACAAAGCATGCTGAGTCATGAATGGCTGCAGGTGTGAGAGGGAGGGGGGAGAGCAGAGAGCGAGGAAGCAGGGAGTGTCTCTAAAGTTTACTCAAATAATAACATTACAACCAGTGCATTCTCTTTACAGCAGACAGCCTCATACCTTGCACTTTCTCCCCAGCCCCTTGCAAGCTCCTTCATGTTCCCTGTCATCAGATAAGAAGTGCAAACACGCAAGCGCGGCCAGATCAGCTCCTGTCAGTGTCCTGGTCGTGTCTAATGTAAATTTTCAGGAAACTAAGGGGGACTGAGCAATGCTGTAGCTTTCAGGGGCTTCACTTTTTGTAATCACATATATTTAGAAAAGTGATTAAATACCCATTTTGGAGGATCCCATGTCAACATTAGATCGTGGCAAAACCCCTTTAAGCGTGATCACAGCAAGTGTGAACAAGGACAATTGTGTCAGAAACAAGTAAGCATATACAACTTGACCAATTTGGGCTTTATACTTGAATTTTAATGGATGACAAATAAAATGTAGTTTAATGGAAGTGCTGGACTTTTCTACTATGCGGATTTTCTGCTGGTGGTCGAAGATGTCCTTGTACTCCACACAGAGGATCCATGAGCTGTCGATGGATTGCATTTGCTGGGGAGCTTCACTTACTTGCTATTCTATCTATAGATATTTATAAGTCACATTTACTACACAATTCTAGGGAATATTTGAAGATGTGCATCTACTTATTCCCTGTACAGTTCCAAATTGCAGATTTAGAGGCTAGGGCAGACAATCTCTACAATGTGGCATACAATGAAGAACGCCACAATTTTTCTAAGAATATACATATGGATCCATTGAAGTCTATGTACAATGTGGATTCCAATGCAAACTCATGCATGAGGCCTTTGTAGATGTTCATTTGTCTCAGATATTCATGTATTGCTTGTTCTAATTGTAAAGCCATGCAGTAAATTCAATAATTTGAGTCTATCTGGTAATCAGTTGTGTGTTTCTGTATTTTATGAAGTGAGGTCAATATAATTTGAATGAGTACAAATTTCAAATGGAGATATTTTAATGAATCTAGTGAATGGAATGGTTTTTTTTACGAACAGATTGCTAAAAAAAATAAAACAAGGTTAAAAAAAATCATTAAAGGGGGTGTCTCACTTCAAGGATTGCTTTTTATGTTTAAGATCTTGCAAAAACAAGTCACTCTGCAATATATGTGTCCATTAACAGTGTCCTACCTATTCTGAGATATCCCCTCTTGTATGGGCTGCATCAGCTCCTCAGGTCGCTATAGCTACAGACCTGTGGTTCTCACCTGATAGGCTGCCACACTGGTTGCTATACTACAGTTTCGTTTCTACTGCAGCCTAGTAGAAGCCAGTAAACACACCCCTGAATTCAAAGTGGAACCAAGAAAACAGGACTCAGTTAAGATGAATCAACCTAACAGGCTGAACTGTTCAGCCTGTTAGGTGAGGAAATCACTTCTTGTCAAAACCTCTTTAAGCGTACTCAACATGCTCAATTTGGACTCTATATTTGCATTTAAATGGATTACAAATAAAACTTTGTTTTATAGAAGTGCTGGATTCTTATACTAAGAAGATAAAATAATAGCCATAAATAAAGTAAATGTAACGGGTTGGTGGATTCGCTGGACCACCGCAAGTGATGATAGTTAAGCCACGCCAGGGAGCGGCGTCTAAGTAGCCCCCGGTATTCACCCGCAAAGCGGGATGGACTTGCTGTGGCGTGAGACTACCAGATCACTACCCCTGACGTGACTTGCTTGCGATGGCGGCCGGGGTAATGCGTGGTACAGAATTGTAATCCGGAGACGTAGTTGGGGACAGGCAGGAGGTCAGGGCAGGCGGCAGAGATTCGTGGTCAGAGACAGGCAGACGGTCAGGACAGGCGGCAACAGGCAAGGCCAGGAAACGTAGCGGAACGGACTGGTACACGAACACCAACGGACTCTCTAACGAACACCAACAATCTGGCAGAGAGTGGAGGGGGCGTGTACAATATATAGGACCAGTGGCCGGCAATTGACAAATGCCCTAAGCAGCGGATACGCGTGCAGCGGCTGGCACAGGCAGGAGCAGGGAGCACAGGAGCGTGGACGGGTAAGTAGACTGGCGCCGAACCCCATGCGGGCAGGGGGGCGGCTGCGGAGGGCGACGGCACCCGCGCCAGCCCCCATGATAGTAAATTTCACCATATAAAACATTTTGTCAAGCTAATGGCATTTTAAACTGTACAAATGTCTCAGAATAAAAGCTAACTCTTGAACACTGTGTTAAGTTATTAATGTTAAAGGGGTTATCCAGGAAAAGAAGAAAACTAAATAGATAAACTACATTTCATAATGAAAATATTCCTAAATAACTTTAGAAAAGTCTGCTCGTTTTGTCAAGGGGATAATCACTATAGAAGAACAAAATGGCCACCGGGCTCCTTCCTCAGCAGAAACCTGTCCTACAGGAAGTAGAACAGACTCTGTGAGTTACTTCCTGGTTAGGCTGACTGACATAACTGACCTGAACTGACAGATTTGTGGTATAGGTATATGTATGTATGTATATATGTATATACATACATATATTTGGTGTGAATATAGTATATAGAATCTACAGCTCAGCTGGGAGGAATACATATATATACATATATATATATATCCACATATATATGTGTGTGTACAGCCCTCAGTCTTTTTTCTACTTTGTAGAGTCGTCTCTTATACCACAAATCTACATATACATACATATATTTGGTGTGAATATAGTATATAGAATCTACAGCTCAGCTGGGAGGAAACAGGCTATAACAGAGTTTCTATGTAGTTCACACACTGGATTGTGACAGAAAGTTACTGCTTATCTTTACTATTCCTCCATTATATGTTCTTATTTTTCTTGTTTCTCACACAACCCCTGATTAATTTCTAAAAATATGTTTATATTCTTACAATATATTTAAAGTGGTTTACCATTTATACAAAATGCTTGTCAGCCAGTCCGGGAAGTTTCTAAATAATATTAAATAAAACCTCACCCTTTAAACTGGCATCGTTCCAGCGACGTCACTGATCCTGGTGATAATATCACAATCAGTGGTCACGTGATGCTGCAGCCAATCAAAGGCCTCAGTGGTCAAGGGTGGTGTATCCAGGGAGAGATCAGTGCGGCAGGTGAATAGCTGTAAGGTCACGTGAACACTGACTGGACGTCATTGGCAGGGACTGGCAGCAAGTCGGAACAGAGGGTTAAAAAAGTGAGGTTTTTTTTTCTTATTTTATAACCTCCTATTTTATAACTAGATGATAAGGATTTTGTAAAAATGGAACATCCCTTTAAAGTACATTTGAGATATACAGACCCAAATTCTCTATATAGTTAAATAATAAAATTCTGACTGCAGCCTCTTCTTACGAGATACTGGTAGCTTTCTGCATAGTAATGTACTATTAGGTTTAATGGGAATTTGTCATTAGTTTTAATATTAACCCCATACCAACATTGGATGTATACGTCGTGGACGGGTAGGTGTTCCCGCAAATAGACGTATGAGTAAGTTTTGGACGATACAGCTGGCCCCATGCTCTTTTGCCCATGACCGGACATCACTCCAGTTGCAGCCGATTAACCCCGTAGCTGCTGTGGTCAATCGTGATCATGGCAGCTAAGGAGAAGACAGAGGGAAGGAGCTCCCTCTGTCTCCATCGGACACTGAAGCAATGCAATTGTGGGTGCTGAGGCTCTCCCTAGCAAACCGGAAGCCTAACAAAGGCTTCCGGGCTGCCTGTGACTACATCACTACGCAATGCCCTGAGGGCTTGGCCAGACATAGTGATTGACAGTTATAATGCAAAGCAGCACTGCTTTGTACTGCTATGCATTTTAACAGTGATCTAAAGATCACTGATTCAAGTCCCCTATGAGGACAAGTAAAATAAATGGAAAAAGTAAAAAAAAAAAAAAAATGTACCAGGATTGTCAATATACTTACTACACCCATGGGTATATTCCTTAAGGGATGTAGTTTCTAAAATGAGGTCTTTTTAGGGGTGTTTATTAGGTTTTAGCACCTAAGGGTGTCTGCAAACCTGAAATGCAACCTAAGAAAATCCTAATGAAAATGAGACCCAAAAGTCCAGTAGGTGCTCCTCCTATTCTGAGGCTTGTGGTTGAGCCAAATAGTGCACTGGGGCTATTTCTAAAAATGGCAGAATGAGGAGAATCAATATTGGGATGCATTTCTCTGTTATCATTTATTGTGTTCCAGTGAATAATAGATAAAAACTGAAAATCTGCAAAAAGGTACATTTTTAGATTTCATGTCCTTTTTAGTTTAATTTCTGTGAAACACATAGAGGGTTAATAAGCTTCCAATGTGCTGTTTTGAATACTTTAAAGGGTGTACTTTCTTAGAAGCAGTAATTTATGAGGGTATTTAACATACAGGCCCCTCAAAGCCACGTCAGAACTAGACTGGTCCCTAAAAAAAATCAATGTTGCAAATTTTCTTTAAAATGTAAAAAATTACTACTAAATTTATAAATCCCCTAATGTTGTAAAAAAAATAAAGAGACAGTTAAAAAATTATGCCAACATACAGTAGACATATGGTATATGCCAGTTATACACATGTATTTTATGTGGTAAAATTATCTGACTTACACGCAGACATTTTTGAAATTAGAAAATGTTTCTAAATTTTCAAAACATTTTGACATTTTTCACAAATAAACAGGGATGGTATGGACCAAAATGTATTACTTACTTAAAACTCAATCTCTGAATCACATGAATAGGTTAATATCAAAAAGTTATTCCCATATAAAGTGACACATGTCATATTTAAAAAATGGGGCTCTGTCAGGAAGGTCAAAACAAGCTGCGGTGGTAAGAGGTTAAACAAATTTTTTAAAGAAATTATGGTTGTTTTTTTTAATTTTCTATATCAATATTCTGAAATCCTGCAGTATTTACTTTGGCCACTAGGTCTAGCAATAGTCTGACACTTTCTCTTCTGTAGAGAAAACTTTTCAGCAATCTCCTCATTATTAGCACAGGCAGGATTACAGTGAAAAGTAACACCAACGTATAGATAACACAGGATCCACCATTCACAAGAGAGCAGACACAGCTCCCCCTCCCTGCACTAATAGGTCGCCTACGGTTCGCAAGCTCATATGCCCATGTAGCTACAGTAAAGCATATCTCTAAATGCTGTTAAAAGCAGCTTAGGAAAGATGGCTGTCCCCATATTCATATACAGACAACAGAAATAAAAAATCTGTAATCAGAAAATAAAAAAAGTTAAGAAGAAAAGTATATGGATCAGTATCTTGTTTTGATTAATAAAAATGATTTTTGGTGAAACATTCCCTTAACAAAGTATGCAGTAAGCTCTCTTCAGTGATAACTGGAGACAGACAGATTTTTTTTATCCTATGGCTATGCATCAGAAAACCTGAAATAAAAAATATAAAGATATAGTAATCAATTTATTAACACAGACAGATGGATTAGGTCTAAAAGTCACTTTGTTGCACATAACCACCAATCAGCGCGCCCCTTTCATTCTTCCAGAGCACTATATGAAATGAGAGGGGCGCTATGATTGGTTGCTATTGACAACAATGTGAGTTTTAGACCTAGACAGTTTTCATACATGTCGCCCTTAGGGCATGTTCACACGGCTGATTCTGGGACGGAGTTCAGCCATATTGCGTGCCGTATTGCGCTCTAATACGGCTGAAATCTGTCCCAGGCATTACGGTAATCCACAGTTCTCATAGAGAACTATGGATTCCGTCTCTCCTCCCCACTCGGCGAATCCGGCGAGCGGGGAGAAAGTGACATGTCAATTATCCTGGCGGGACACGCGCCGTGGATAATGGATGTCTATGGGTCGGCGATGCCGCCCCCCTGCCCCCCCCCGCGCACGGCACACGCCGTAATTGCGGGGCGAAATCCGTCCCGCAATTACGGCGTGAATAAGCCGTGTGAACCAGGCCTTAGTGTTAAAATGCCAAACAAATAATTCTGTCATTTCATGTGGAAAGTAGGAAAACTAACAATGCTTTTCATTGGATAACTGGCTATGGATGTAAAAATATTTTTCTAGACTGTGGAACAATGTTGTGGTTCTTTTAGCTATGGTAGATGATTGGTTCCAAGTAATGAAAGTGATTATTTTGTACCAAATACAATACACTATACAGGCATACAGTAGCATTTACTGTTACCAAAACCTACATGAGGGAGGGTAAAAGACTATGGGTGACGTGTACAAACATTGGCGCAGAAAGGCCAGTTCTAAATAGCTTTAAGGCCTCGTTCACACGGCTTATTTGTCCGCGGATTGGCACCGTACTCCGAGCCGGATTTGCGCTGCAGTACGGTGCCAATCCGTCGGAGTAATTACAGTTATCCACTGCTCTCATAGAGAACAGTGGATTCCGTCGCTCCTCCCCGCTCGGCGAATCCGCCGCGGGGGGAGAAAGTGACATGCACATTATTTACGGCGCGTACGCGCCATAGATAATGACAGTCTATGGGGCCGGGGAGCGGCGCCCCCGCCGCGCTCCGGCCCCGCCCCCGTCCCGCCCCTTATTTGCGCCGGATTTGCGAGCGCTATCCGGCTCACAAATCCTCCGTGAATAAGCCGTGTGAACACGGCCTAAAGGGTTTGTCTCCTCTCAGAGTTTCATAGATTCATCCTGTCACTTCCTGGTCAGACTGTCTGTAATTAGCATACGAGCTCCATGCATTCACTCCTTGTATTCAACTCCATGTTTTCAGTCTGCTAATTAGTTTAGATTAGCTTAGAAGCTTCTCTGAAACTGCTAGCAGTAGATTTATCTAATGTAAACAACAGTAATCACTAGCTTTTGTCTGAAAGTTCAGATAACACACACTCTCACTCTGGCTGCCATGACCTGTGTGATGACTTTGCTCCCTGCTATCACATAGAAAAAAACAGCAGGGGAGAAAAGAGTACACCGGTCAGTCACTGGGGGAACCAAATAGAGCCAGGAAGGTGATAAAATCATTTGTAGCGCCTTAACAAAAAAAAGATGAATAAAGCAATATATTTGGAAAATGTCTTCATTTAGTGTTCCCTACATTTTGTAGTGAAACTACCCCTTTAAGGCTGTGTAGAATGCACCAGAATGTATGGACCTGTTCTTCTAGTGTAGACCCAATACGACATGTCTGGCTCAGACCAACCACCTTTAACCTGGTCTGGCTGTTCTAACTGTTCTGCGCCTAGATTTGGCATGAAAGAATCATAAATGTGTCTAATTCTATGAATGTGGTGGTACACGCCCCCAGAACTTCCCTCATCTTTGGCGCATTACAAAGTGTCTTTGGCACATTACAAAGGGATTTAGAATGGGCACCTGTCATAAAATCTTTTGCTCAAAAATAAAAACCAGAAAAGTGTGCAGCGCCTTTTATACATGTCACCCTATGTTCTGACAATGTTTTGTTATTATGGAGTAAGGACCCTTTTTGGTTTTTATTTTTGGGGGGTTGTGGGGGGGAAAAGGGATTGGAATTTTAAAAAAATTATTTGGGAAATT